>JAVJIF010031677.1:0-329638 GCA_038442645.1 Agave tequilana
AATGTGGCTTCAACTGCCTATAATCCTGCTGCCAATGGCTTGGCGGAAGCATTCAACAAAACAATCATCAAGCTGCTCAAGAAATTCGTCTCCTCGAAATAAGCGAGATTGGGACGAAAAGCTCGGTGAATGTCTTTGGGCCTACCGAACCACGGTGCGGACACCGACAGGCAATACGCCTTTTTCCTGGTATATGGGTGCGAAGCAGTCCTCCCACTGGAAATCCAAATGCTTCGTTGCGTGTGGCTCTGATTACTAAAACCACATTAAAGGACAATGATCGCCTACGCCTTCAAGAGCTCGAAGCTTGGACGAGAAGCGACTACAAGCTCAGCAGCATATCGAGCTGTATCAAGCTCGAATCTCAAAAGCCTTCAATAAGAAGGTCAAACAGAGAGTCTTCCAGAAAGGACCTGGTCTTAGCCGTCAGACGACCGATGATTACGACGCACAAGACCAAAGGCAAATTTCAGCCTAAATGGGAAGGACCGTTGTGATAGAACGGTCTATTCAAATGGAGCATACCGCCTCACGACTGCAGAGGGCGACTACTCATGATGCCGATCAATGGCAAGTTCTTAAAGAAATATTATCCTTAATCAAGGATCCTTCTCTTGATCAAGTTAACACTACACCTCTAATCAAGATCTCCGTGTCTGGAGCACACACAAAGAGCCTTTCTCTTCCTCCAGTGAGGTCATACAGCCGAAACCAACAGGAACCTGGCCGCGCACCGTTATCCTAAAGGGGAATCAGGTTATGCAGACATTAACCTAATAATCCAATATCCTTTAACGATTAAGGATAGAGGAAAAATGTTGGCCTATAAGCCCAACATAAGTCCTCGACAACTCATCATGCTGAGGGGAATAGCATGGCTAGCCCAACTCAAATGGTAGTTGGTAAAGGCATATCAAACCCGTTGACAGCTAGGGGTTTGCTAAAAATCCTACGGGACCTGTTCCCATTTGATTCCCTCTCCAAAATCACTTACCAATTCTCACCCATAGAATGGTAGGGCCACATATATGCTTCGCTGTTATGTTAACATTAAACCTATGACAGCAGTTCCCTCATCTCTCTCGGTGAGAATGAGACCTCCAAAGTCACTTACCATTCTCATCCACAGAATGGTAAGACCCACATATACATTTCGCTGTTACGTTAACATTAAACCTATGACAGTGATTCCCTCGTTTCTTCCCGTGAAAACGAGACTTCTCCCAAATTCTACTACAAACTCGATACTTATTGACATTTACAAAAGATAAGTATCACCAACCTTGAGCTTGGTGGCGTCTCATTCGGTTTATGTCATTGCGACCTCTGAACCAGCAGACAGCTAAGTCTCAATTTCGAGCTTGTTGACATTTACAAAAGACAAGTCTCAATCCCGAGCCCTGTTGACATTTACAAAAGACATGTCTCGATACTTATTAACATTTACAAAAGATAAGTATCGCCAATTTTCGAGCTTGTTGACATTTACAAAAGACAAGTCTCAACCCGAGCCCTGTTGACATTTACAAAAGACAGGTCTCGATGCTTATTGACATTTACAAAAGATAAGTATCGCCATTTTCGAGCTTGTTGACATTTACAAAAGACAAGTCTCAACCCCGAGCCCTGTTGACATTTACAAAAGACAGGTCTCGATACTTATTGACATTTACAAAAGATAAGTATCACCAATTTTTGAAGCTTAGTGGCGTCTCAACCCGGTTATGTCATTGCGACATCTGAACCAGCAGACAGGTAAGTCTCAACCCGAGCCCTGTTGACATTTACAAAAGACAGGTCTCGATACTCGTTGACATTTACAAAAGACGAGTATCACCAATTTTTGAAGCTTGGTGGCGTCTCATCCGGTTATGTCATTGCGACCTCTGAACCAACAGACAGCTAAGTCTCAACTTTGAGCCTGTTGACACTTACAAAGACAGGACTCACCGATGCTTGCTGACATTTACAAAAGGCAAGTATCTCCCCTTCAGCCCTGCAAAGGGCTAACCTTGAGATTGCCGACGTCTTAATCGGTTATGTCATTGCGACCTCTGAACCGACGGATAGCCACGTCTCAAAGATTACGTCCTCAAGCAAGAACAAGATTGGAGATTCGACAGAAGCCAAAACAAAAGAAAGAATTTTCATTAATTCCAAAAGATGGGGACACATGAAGGCACGTATACAATGACCTACAAGCAAACACTGTACGATCTGAGCCGCCCTCCGAGGGCGTTTAGCCTCGTCTTCCTGTCATCAGCAGCCTGGGCAAGCGCCTGTGACCTCAGCTCAGCCTCATCAAAGTCCACCGCCTGGGCCAGACGAGCTTCAACTTCCGCCAAAGTTGCCCTCTGTGACAACTCCTACCGCGCAAGCTCCTCACTCTGAGCTTTGAGCACTTCAAGACGCGCAGTTTCCTCCTCAGACGCACCGGTATGGCCTTGGATAAGAGGAGATTTGCTTTCCTGATCATTTCCTCAGCCTTCGCAATCTTATCCTCAGCGCCAAGAAGAGCACTAGTGGAGGCGTCAATTGCACTTCCAACTCCGCTTGTCTTGTTTCCAAGAATTTCAAATTAGAAGAGACGGCCTTAGCAGCCTCTTGAGCAGCAAAGCCGGGCCTCGTGCTTTTGGGCAACAAGACAGGCGAGCTGCTCACAGCTAAGGACGCCGGGTCTGAGCGATAGAGACGGCGCCACTCCTCTACAGCCTTCTCAAGTTCATCCACCAGGAGTTCTAAAGCAGCAGCCTGATGATATCCCTCAAAGTCCGAATGCTCTCAATGTCACGGGAGAGGACCACCTTCAGCTTTGAGAATGGTATAGGCGAGCCCTTCAAAACTAGGTCGATAGTTCGCTCCAAGCTTCTATAAAAGCTATCGACCAGGTCACCTATGTAATCATTCTCAGCCTCAGCCATTTCTGGCAGAGAGGCAACCTCGGAATAGTCCACCAGCCTAGTCGACGCCGTCGCAGGAAGAAGCAGCGGGAACACTGACAGTAGCAGGACTAGCCGAAGGCCATCTCGGCGGAGTCCTCATCGAAACCAGCACGCCAGCCACCGCGGAGGTAGGACTGGCGACTCCCTTTTGAGCAGCAGGCTCACTACCAGGGTTGGAGAAGTAGGGCTTGCAATCACCCTCAGTGCCGCACTCGGCAAAACAGTCCGCACCTCACTCGTTGATGTGATTGGGAGTGAGGATACCTCCGGCACTACCGCCCTTCAACCTCTGGTCCTTCAGCTGATTTGGGCCGATAAGAAGGCAGGTCGCCATACAGCGCGTCCAACACAGCAGCATCCGCCGTGGCCGAAGTGCTTATGTCACCCTTCGATCCCTCAGGAAGATCTACCGGCTCTTTTGAAGCTGATGCATCCTGAGGTCGAACACCTGTAACCAGACTGCGGTTAGTCGGGACACTACATGCAGAAGAAGCCAAGAGGTTACGACAATACCAAAGGATGATGTTGCCTCGAACATCTCGTCGGCCGCACCAGTCTCCAGAGGCTCCATCGGAAAGTTTTTGGCAGAATCAACACGAATAGCCGGCTCGCTTTCACTTGCCGAGTATCCTGTGGACCACCAATAGAGCTCGATGCCTCAGGACTTCCTTTAGAAGTCCAACGCCTGAAGGACCAACATCAGCCGCGCCACTCCCAGACTCTTCCGAGTGAGCAGGGGAACCGGCTGCAGCCCCATAAGTGAATAGGGGATCATAATGTTCCCCTTGCTCTCTAGCCGTCTCGGCTCCTGCAACGAGAAGCAAAGGATGAGTTATTTGGAACACACCAAAAGCATTATATGAACGAGGTTAACTCACCCAGACCTGGAGCGAATTCACCACTAGTCGGTTCAGCAACCGACGGTTCAGCGCTAATGGGGCAGCAGGAGGAATCGCTGTAGAGGGGTGACCCTCTACGACAATTGTAGGAGCTTGGCGACGGGACTTCTTCGCCGATGATTTCCTACGAGAGCTACCCGCCCGCTTTCTCTTGAAGTGGACGTCAGAATCCTCTCTTCCACTCCTCCGCACGTCGTGGGGAAAATGTCCCCATCACACCAGAGCCAGCCGCATGAGTATCAGCTCCAGCCCCCGCCTCGAAGCGAGGACTCCCTGCATCAGCAGCCTCGCTGTCATCCACAGCGATGAATTCTTCCAAGCCGGGGACACGACCCGTTTGCCTTCCTTCTTCTCAGAGGCTTCCGCTTCAGTCTCTGAGAGATTAACTTCACACCCGAACTGTTGGCGTTAAATCCAGGAGGTGTAGAGTTGGAAGCCGCGTACCACTGGCAAAAGCACAGGGTCGTCGAGAGGCCGGGATCCTGCAGTGGCGTGCGTAGCCACGCCCCAGTGCCATCCGCAGTGAAGAACCGCCAGGCACGGGCCCCATCGATAAGACTCCCCATGAAAAGCCAGGTCCGAATTGGGGTTGCCCACATACAGCTGGTCGTACCCGAATTGGCGGGCAAATTGACTCGGGACGTAGGGTTCCAGGTAGCAGGTATCCCTACTCCGTACAGCAAGTGCGAGGGCCGGATGCTGACCAGCCACTCGAAAACGCCCCGACTCATGGGAGACCACGCCGACTCCGCATCTCGGAATTCCTCGTTGTATCCTGCACCCCGAATACGAGGAAAACAGCAGAACAGGCTGTAAGCGTCATGACGACGCACTAACTTACGGGCCTCAGCCACGTAGGCTTTCATCCAAGAACAGCCTTCGAATCGGCGAAGAAGCGCCGTTCGAACACCCTGCGGAGGGTCCTCCCCACCAGCTCCAATCAAAGTAGGCAGTGTAAGGCGAACCATGCCATCAAGTAGGTGTATGACAGACCCACCCTAGGATTGGGTCCATCACAAGGCAGGATAGCACTCTTCCCACGCCTCGTCACCGGTGCCTGCAGAAAGCCTCCGTTAATGCGCGAAGGCCTCTTTGAATACAGCACACCATGGCCGGGAGAAGACCCAGACGGTGGCCATGGGCCAGGCGAACGGCGGGTAGCAGAACATTCGGGTGGACGATGTCACCCGAGGAAGAAGGCACAACACACTTCTTTAACCAGACGGTTTAAGAAACCGGCCAGCAGCGCCTTCGAGACATAGGCCGACGGGCCTGATGGTGAAAGCTCCGAAGGGTATCACCCTTCTCATAGGGACCAGTGTCTTCTGTTACGACGATATCCCCTTGGAGACACATCTCCATCCGTTCAACAATATCGCCATTAGCAACTCCGCGATGGGCTGCTTCAGGAGCATTCTTTCATGTCTGGGAACAGGTAACTTCCCCAGCTCTTCAAGCTCTTCGAGCTACCCTTGCCACCACCGTGGATGCTGGAATAAATATGCAAGTGGCACATCAACTCCCGATAAGTCTCGAGCAAAGCAGGCTCCTGCTTCTCCAGGAGAGCCAACTCCGCCTCACAGGGAAAGTACTCTTCGTATGGAAGAGACCCGAAAGGCAGAGCAGAGATTTCCCACATCTCATGCAAAGCCATGCCCAACTCGCCAACCGGGGTGAAGAAAGGTCCCCGAAGCCGGGCAGTACAACTCAAGGATGGCGTAGAAGCACGCCACCTTCATCTCAATGCCGTAGCAGGTCGCCCTGACGGCCTCATAGAGGTTCAATACCTCCAAGTCCTCCTCGAAGTGAGCGAGGATATAGTTGGTCAACTCCGCCCACCATGTCTTAGGAGGATGAACCCAACCGGGAGCCCTGAAGTCAGTGGCAGGGTAGTTCCCGTCAACTGCGCAAGAATGAGTGCCAAAGGTCTGCGCCACAGCCGGGTTCTCTCCCACTGGAAGTTCTCGCGATACCTTCCCAGGGTATAGCCCCATTATGTTGTGGGGAGGGCCCGCCCTCAAATAACCGGACTGAAAGGTCAATCTCCCCACAAATGGACGGATTCGACGCTTCGGCTCACGCCCCACGCCATCTTCCGAGCCTGAGTCACATTCACGAAAGAAGATAAGGGAAAGTGCCGCTTAGTGGACGGAAGGTAAAACTTCTCGCCGTCCAGTTGAAAGATCCATTGTCCTTCGCCTGCCTGCAACTGGCGATCGGGATCGGATGCGGCATCCCCGAACATAAAGTCGGGCTTTCTGTAAGTCCGACGATCAACATCCTCAAGAGGGGCCGTGGTCAAGATACTCCGCGTGTCTGCGGATGACCGCCTTGGATGAGTGTATCTCGGATGAGAGAGCTCCGCTCACTGAACAAAGAAGCCTGTCCATGGAATTGCAGGCTGAGATTACCATCTGCTCGACTGGTTAGCCCAAACAGACTGTTCAGGAGACCGGGGAGTGTAATGCGCTGCAAAGACAGAAATGAACTATGATTAGTTCAACAATCAAGTGGATACAAGGCATAAAAAATCCACTAAGGCATAGCCTCGCTCAGCGAGCAAGGCCAGCAAGGCGATAGCTTCGATGAAGCTTGATCTCGCGGATAAAACTACAGTTTTTGCAGAGAACGTCCAAAATACCAACTTCGCTTAAGCAGGAAGTGGTATAGCCCTAAGGGCTAATGTCACCAAGAGGGCATCATGGTCAAAAGTCACCCTTCATGGCCATGACTGAAGGAACAGACCTATATCCTGTTCCTCAACAGGATGGAGACTGCCCGAGTAATGGCTTCGTACGGAAGCTAAGGAAGAACTGTTCGGTTCTTAATTCCCTTGTGCAAGGAGAATAGGGAAGTTCAGGAAACGAGTTCCCTAATGAGGACAGATCATATTCGATCGTCCTAATAGCCAAATGTCGGTTCCAAAGGAAAGAGACCACGGTCTCTAATCAGATAAGAAAATCCCTTACCGGTGACTGGTCGCTCGACGACCGGAGGAGGAGGGCCCTCCGCTGCAGAAGTCGCCACTTCTTTTCCCGCTCGTCTTTTAGGCGCCATGAAGAGCTGCAAGAGTTCTCAAAGTTCTCTGAACGAAGAAGGAAGAGGAAGAGGGAAAGTCAAGAAATCTCTCTGAAAAAAGAGATCTTTTCCTGCTCAGCCCGATCGGGCTTTATAGGCCAATCAACGCCTGAAACGAGGCCTTGAAAAGGGCGTACGCCGTCGTTTCGAAATAATTCGAAACGCCGCCCAAAGCGCCTTCCCGAGAAAGCACTGGTTCAACTCCACTAAGGGTTAACTTCGCACCAGAGCAAAGTGCGGACTTCGCACAATCCTTCAAGGACTTCGCCGAGAGGCTTATCTTAGCCCCTTAAAAAAGGTGCTGTTCACGAGACGTGCCAGTTTTGCAAAAAGAAAGGACCATGTCCTTAACTCCGCATACAGTTTAGCCCTGCTACGGCCAAACTTTCAATGAAAGCATGCAAAGATCAGATAATCAAGAAATGAACTTTCATTGATTTAAAAAGGAAGGGTACATTGATATTACATCAAGGCTGTGTTTTCATACAACACATTCAGTGGCTCGACAGGGTCATTTGCGCAAAAAGCATACAAGTGGTTTTTACCTGCTTCTAAGTCAAACCGACTGGACAAAGAAGGCCTTCCTCCTGCATAAGGCGTAATCAGTGGTGCCGCAAGGACACGGTCATTATTCTCCACAAAAAAGGCAGATCTTGCCAAGCCATTTTTGTTGAAGCCTGGCAATAAAAACCTATCGCCGCCAACACGATAGATCACGTATAATGGGAATCGGCAGTGATACTAGTGATCTAACGGGTGTGAGGCCCCGCTTTCCCGAAGTGAATCGCCCCAAAGGCCACCAAAGTTGAAAGTTGGCAATGATGCCGGCGATCCCACAGGCAACGCCCACTATCTCGAAGCGGATCATCTCTGACAAAGCGGCTACCAGCCTCACTTCAGAACGAATCATCTCGGATAAAAGGCTTCCAACAGCCTCTGGGACACGCACCCGTCGCCCCAAGTTGTTCCTCCTGCTTAAAAAAAGCTTCCACTGGGGAAGCATAAGGCAACTTTTCGGTCTCTTTCATCAAGAGGCAAGATCGGCGAGCATAGCCCACTGCAAGGCAAATCAGAACAGATTAGCAGTTAAGCACAGAAAAAAACTGCGAATCAGAATCTTTTGGATCAAAACGATCCGGTTTCAGTAAAGCAGAGGATAAGCCTCACCTGCACAGCACTGATGGGCTGGCTCAGCAGACGCTAAGTCCAAGCCTCGCCTATATGGCTAACCAAACTGACCCCGTGAGATACAGTCTTAGCTCCGCCTATATGGCAAGACTGGCTCAACTATTGAAAAGACCAAGTCCCAAGTTCTGCCTGCGCAGTGGACTTAACATGCAATGATCCTTCTGTGATCAAGTCAGAATGATAGCTTCACTGGGAAGCTATGCTAAAATCTTTCTCTGCAGATCAGTTAAATATAGAGAACAAGGGAAGCTAATCCTGAAGCAGCTGCTAAAGCTAAATTGAGGAAGATGAATTCCCTAAAATCGGTGAAGTCATTGAACGATCAAGACTTACCGGTCCTTGGCCGGGTAATGACCAGAGTGGGCATTCCCACTAATTCAAAAGATCTGAGTATCTCTTTCAAACCAAGAGAAGAGGAAGAGAGGCAAAGCATTTCTCTTCAGAGGACCTCAAGTGTCCTATTTATAGGCCCCATGGCCTGAGCGCTGCCGCCTCAAGCGTGGAAGCACAAGCGCATTTAAAGCATTTATTACGCCTTGAGAAAAGGGAAGGTTTCCCTTGGAACCGTGCGAGGGAGAAAAAGTCTCCCTCATAAAGGCACTTATTGCGCCTTGAAGAAAGGGAATATCCTCCCTTGGAAACGTGCAAATCGGAGAATATCTCCCTCGATTAGCACGAAGAAAGGAGTAATCCTCCTCGTAACCGGCCCACGGCAGTTGGCCTCGGAAAAGCGACAGATGTTCCAGAGCGAACCTACCAAGCTGCGAAGCTACCCAGACGCGAGTCTACATGATTCCTCGGTGAATTTACATCCCAAAGCAGGATTCAAAGCGAAGCTGAACTCAACCATCATGGCGACGTTCATACTCCACACACCACCAATCAAAGCAGTTCAAAGTGTTTCGAAGTCTGAGCCATTGCAGACTTCTGAAAACTTTGAAGGGGGTCTTGTTGACACTTAAAAAAGACAAGATTCTTATTGGTCCGAACAATGTCTAAACTTGTTGACATTTACAAAAGACAAGTGACAGACAAGCTGAAGACCAGTTTTCACCCATCTCTGAGGGACAGGGAAGCAACTTGGACTCCACTGATCCAGCAAGCAGACAGTGAACCCGGATTGTTTCTAAACAGACCTCAGCAGGTCTAAAGATGCTAACATTTAGCATCGCATGAGCCCAAAGGGATAGCCTCGCTTGAGAGGCTAATATCACCCGACTTCGCCTTGAAGCCATTTTAAAGCCTCGACGGAAGCTAACTTGCAACTTCGCCACATAGGACTTCTAGCTCCGCCAAAGGGTTTCTTTCGGACTTCGCCAGAAAATCGTCTCTAGCTCCGCTATGAGCTTAATGCGGGCAGCTCCGCTATTGGTCTGCTATGGTCAACCTTTGACCAATCAAATCTCCGGATGAGATCGGATCCAATCAGATCAAATCTAATTAAGATCAAATCAGAGATCAAATTTGGTAGTTGATTGCCACAATCTCTTGACTCTTCTAAAACGAGTGAGAAGATTAGGAGAAATCCTCCAACGATATGGAAAGGATCAAGAAGGTCAACCGACCTGCCAATTCTAGCTTCGCAGAAGCTGATCCTAGCCTCGCAGCAAGGCTACTTTCCAGATTTTAAACAGATTCGATTCAATCTGTTTCCATATTTTCAAGGGACGATTATACCCTTGCTCTCCCTATAAATAGCCCGCCAGGGGTACAAGGAGACACGCACACATGCATACGGGAGGACTCCACAAGCAGAGGCTTCTTCATAACGCACCGTGCGCTCTCGAATTCAGAGACCTTTTAGAGAATTTTCTTTCTTTAACCAGGGTGTTGATACCCTAACATCGTCCTTCTTCTCAAGGAATCTCCGGAACCAGGCGAGAAGGAATTCCTTATTGAAGGCGATTTTGAGAAGCAGCAAGAGGGTTCTACCAACCTTCTGTTCTCTGATTCCCCGAACCAGGCGAGAAGGGAATCTCATCGCTCGCATCGTCAAAGGGACAAAGTGGTCGCACGCTGACCAGACTCCTATCGGCACACTTCTCCAGAATCTCTGAGGGGATCTACTTGTAAGCTTTTAAGAATATTTGTAATTTAGCTCCTCAAACCCTTTTTTGTAAGTTTTCCCCCTTTGCAAACATAATGGAAAACAGTGTCTTTTCAATTCATTTACCTTTACTGTTGAAGAGTGCTGGAGCAAGGTACGTATGCATTGCATTTAGCATAAGACTCACTTCTTGGTTGATTTATATCGCTTTGAGTGAATCTTACATATCTTGTACACTTGCACAATTGATCTTAAGGGCACTAACCCATTAACAAGATAAGATGGGGATTTGATCACCCTTCCTTGGCCCAAAAATCACATTCCAAGCACTCACTAACCCAAGCCTAACTAAAATTGAGTAGACATTGTCCCTAGGGACATCTCGGACTCAATTAGGAGATTATCCTAAGGGGGAAAAATGTTGGAATCTAACTCCTATAAAATCAGTATCTAGGAAAGGGATTGAGGGCCGAAAGCCCGAAGGTTGGTGGTTATTTAATTAAGGAACGTCTTTGACGGAAAACCTCCCACCAACCTTGCCCTGACCTGGTTGATTAGCTTGTGGTTAGAGTCTACATTAGACCTCCCGTGGACAGTCTAACCAGTTAGGAGTCGTCTAGGTCCTAAGTCTACCCTAACTTAGGCTAGAATTTTTTCTTTTTTGTTTGTTTATTTGTTTGTTTTTCTTGTTTGTATTCTATTGTGTGATATGGACTATAATAATAATTTTTACAACTACAATAATAATCCATATTACACACCGACTTCATTTTCGGATATTACCAACCCGGCATATCATAACTTTGACCAACCTAGTGTGCCGGATTGGTCTTATCCGAATCAATATGACCCATACCCCCCCATCTAATAACTATAATTTTCATAATGATTTCAACTCTTCACCGAGTCAGTGGGGATTCACCTCCCCCGAGCATAATTTCCAACCACCTTGCCCTCCTTCTCTACCTAGTCCACAATATTTTCAAGATTCATACTCAGTTCCACCCGTCCAAAATAGGAAACCATCAATTTTGGAAATGAGTATGCGTGAGTCCAAACACAAATCCCAAAATATGATGGACTCACAATTTCACTACCACTTCCAAGACAATTCTTCATCTTTTCATCAAAATAATGAACCTATCAACTATGAAATGATGCTTTAAGCCATGACCCAGGCTCAAAACACTCGTAATCGTGACATAGATATGATGGTCGAATCTCTACGTTCCCACCGTCCTGATGTCACTTATCATTCTGTTAGAGCCGAAGAGTCATGTAGTTTTGGAAATCAAGATTCTATTTCAGAACAACCATGTGAACTTGCCCTAACTCCAAATTTTGAAAAAAATATTGATAGTTTGGCTAGTTTTCCTTTTCCTGAAATAGAACTTAAAAATGATTATGATCCTGAACCCTAACTTAGTGATTCAATTCTATTTCCTGATTCGATTATGACTCCGGTATCTTCACCTGACTTCAATCTTTTTCCGGAGTCAACATTGGATCCTGTACCAATTCATAAAGAAATTGAATCACCTATCTTTGAGGATCATGTTGAACTTGACCAACTTTACACTTTCGAAGATCCTATTGACAAATTGGCAAGTTCTCAATTTTTTGATATTGAACTCAATGAGATATGTGACCTAGATTCTCACATATGTGATCCAGTTCAACTTCATGAATCAATATTGACTCCTGTTTTATTACCAAACTTGAATAATATTTTAGAGTCAGTTTTGATTCCCCCACCTATCATTCCTGAACTGGAATCACCCATATTAGGTCACATTCCATTGTTGGAAAATACGTGTGGACTTGAGTTTCAACTTCTTGACTTGGACCCAATTTCTGAACCTATTTCGACTCCTGAACCTTTACTTGACTTAAGTCACCTTCCGGAGTCGATATCTGTTCCTGTCCTTCCCGAGTCCAAGTCAACTGTTCCATCATTTCATACTCCATTCTGGGACGAGGTGGTTGATAAATTTGACTCCGAAATCAATTATGAAATATGAAAATTAGATGGGGTAAAATATTTAATAAAGATCCTTGATGGATACATCTTTTTGATGGGTTATATTAAAGATATTTCTGGTGGGTTCCTCCGAGACCCAAGAAAAGTTGATTGGGCCGCGTTTTGTGGACCAATCAGACCACCACCGGAACCACCACCTTGAGGTAACACTTTCCTTCCCTGTCGTCTTTTTCATGCATCTATGCATTAATTCATACATTGAGGACAATGCATGAGATAGGTGTGGGGGAGGGTCTAACATAACTTTTCTTTTCTTAAAAAAAAAAATTAACACTTTTCTTTACTTTTAAAAAAAACTTTTTGAAAAATAGAAACAATATTTTGACTTATTTTTGTAAGAAATTAAGTTAATTTTAAGGAATAGGAAAATCCAAATTAGGATTTCTTATACTTGGTCAAAATAAGACTATTTGTTTGATTTATAGAGTTAGGAAGATAATTTGTCAAAGTAATTTAGTCTTGATCTTTACCTTGATGAAATATGCACACTTCATACACTTACACACTTAGGGTTCAAAAAACAAAGATTCTTATGCCTTATAAAAAATATATATATATAAACAAATCTAATTATTGATTAGCTAGGTGCTTTGGCCTAAGAAAGCCATAGTATTTATGCAAAAGATAATTAGATGAGTTTGAAAAAAAAAGTCTATTATTGATTAGCTAGGTGCTTTGGCCTAAGCAAGCCTTAGTATTTATGCGAAAGATGATTAGATAAGTTTGAAAAGAAAAATCCTCTGATTAAGCTGGGTATTAGTGCCTAATAAAGCATAAGTATTCACGCCTAAAAGAGGTTCATATAATAAAATCCTTAGTTTTGTGGCCTTGTTTGCTCGAGTCCTTAAGTCCTAGGGGTGTCTTCTCACCTGGTGCCCTAAGACCGTCTGGTTTGGGAGTCATCGATTAAAGGCTCGTTACATGGGCAGATTAGAAAGCCTAATAAAACTAAGGAATAATACCACAAAAAAAAGAGTATATATATAAAAAATAAATAAGGCATAAGAGTTAGAGTTAATGAACCCTAAGTCAAAATTTTCACAGTCACAAGGTGCATATGACTTAGGGTAAAGTAATAGACTAGATGAGAAGTACAATTTGACTCCTTACTTTGATTGATAACAAATTTTTGAATAGAGACTAAGTTTAGGAATGAAAAATTCGGCTTTCCTATAACTTATAGATTGCTTAGATCTTACAATCATATTTCAAATTTTTTTCTCTTTCAAAATGCTTTTCGAAAATACTAACTCTTTATTTTCCTTTCTTTATGGATTTTGTGGGTGTAATCCGCTGAAAACCCTCACGAGACAACACTCGTCCTCTAGGAGAAACCTAGAGGTTAACGGCTTGTTGCACATGCTCAGTGCAAGTGGTCTAATAATCCTTAGTATAATTTAGTTGTTTGCTCGAGGACGAGCAAAAGATAGGTATGGGGGTGTGATTGGTTGCTAATGTTGCATATTTAATGTCACATTTCCATACTTATTTTAGAATAAAAGCCTGCATTGTCCTAATTATTTGTCTAATTTATTTGCAGGCCCAATCCTTAAGGAGATGAAGAGAAATGAGCCCAAAAGCCCACCAGAATTCTGAATTAAATCAGAGTTAATTCGTACACATAAAATCAGGGCAAAATCAAGAGGTTGAAACCAGTTGAGAAGAATCCTCTCAGAATCGATCAGTTAAAACCAAGAATCCGAGGCCATTTCATCAGAATCTGGAGCTCAAACGACAAAACCAATAAAGGATAAAGCCAAAAGAAGACCCCGGAGAGACCCACCAACAGGGTGTGGCCACCTGGCCACACCCTTGCCGCGGAAACGCAGCTTGGGCCGTGTTTTCGCGGCAATCTTGGGGAGTTAGGGGGAGCGTGAACTCCCCCGACCTCTCCGGGATCTTAGTTGTTGGGTTTTTGGCCTATAAAAAGGCATTTTCTGTGCTGAAAGTGGACGTGAAGGCATATTAGGATTTAGCTTAGTTTTCATTCCTTAGTTTAGGTTTTTAGTCTTTCTTTTTATGTATGTAATTTGTATGTAACTTAGGGTAGAAGAAGATTCATGTAAGTAAGAGAGAGGGGCTGATGTTGAGAGTGACACCGACGATGTACCTTACTCCTTTCTTTCATTGTCTCAGCAAGTAATAAAGGTAAATGCTTTGTTTGTTTTCTATTCTGCTTTACTTTACATTTGTTTTGCTTTCCTCTTCCTCTTCTACTTTACCTTGGTTGTATGTGTTGAGTGTACAAGTGAATTCCAAAGCAAGTATAACCAAGCTACGTGAGAGCCAGCGATAGTTCATGAAGACGTTCTCCTCTTCCAAGATCCGCATCACTTCGTTCTTGCTAGGCTTGACGATATAATGTGCACGGGGACCGAGCTCGAGTTTATGATCTATGCGTTGAACGCCTCCGAAGCAAAAAGGTAGAACTTGCAAGAAGGTTTCCAAGTAAGTCAGCACTCAACCTAGGTAAGTATTACTTTACTTCTCTCTCTCTTTTCTTTTACTTCTTATGTATAGACCAACACCTCCTCAAACTCTTTCTTCTCCACTTCATTGTACATAGTCGCTTTTCATCGTTTTCTGATTTTCCATCTTCTTCATCTCTCGCTTTCTTCTTAACTTTAACCATTAACTTTCTTTTTCTTTTTCTTAACTTTAAAAATAGAGAAGAACCTTCGCTTATTTTCATAAGATTTCAATAAAGACACGTAAAGCTTCCATCGCAAACCCTCCTTGTGGATCACGACCCGCATAGCCACTTGCTATAGCGGAAGAATTGAGCACTTGCACATCTCCTTTCTAAGTTCTATAATCTCGTATCTTGTGTGCAGGTTTGCCTCAATCAGCTAGGTATTTGTGCCTCATGAAGCATAAGTATTCACGCCTAAAAGGGGTACATTTTATAAATAAAAACCCTTGATTTCGTGGCCTTGTCTGCTCGAGTGTTTAAGTTCTTAGGGGTGTTTTCTCACCTGGTGCCCTAAGACTGTCCAGTTTGGGTGTCACCGACTAAAGGCTCGTTACGTGGGCAGATTAGAAAGCCTAATGGAATTAAGGAATAAATACCACCAAAAAAATATAAATAAGGCATAGGAGTTAATGTTAAAGAACCCTTAGCCAAACTTCACGGTCACGAAAGTGCATATGACTTAGGGTAAAGTAATAGACTAGATGAGAAGTACACTTTGACTCCTTACTTTAATTGATAACAAATTTTTAAATAGAGACTAAGTTTAGAAATGAAAATTTTGATTTTCCTATAACTTATAGATTACTTAATTCTTACAATAATATTTCAAATATTTTTCTTTCAAAATGTGTTTTCAAAATATTAACATTTTTCTCTCTCTTTATGGATTTTGTGGGTGCAATCCACTGAAAATCCTCACGAGACAAAACTCGTCTCTAGGGGTAACCTAGAAGTTTAACGGCTTGTTGCACAAGCTAAGTGCAATCACGTGACCTGTGAAAGTGGTCTAAAAATCTTTAGTTTAGTTTTGTTATTTTGCTTGAGGACGAGGAAAAGAAAGGTGTGGGGGGTGATTGCACACATTTATTACATTATTCTTTATTACATATCCACATTTATCATGTAATAAATATACTAAATTTCTTATCTTAAATGTTTATTTTGCAGAAGATAATCATGGGGAGAAAGAGGATAAAATCAAATAAATATCAGTTAAATTCAGATTTAACTAGATCTATTTGGCTAGAGGAGGATGATCCCAAATCCAGTTGGTTAAATTCAGTTTTTGATGAATCAAGCGGTTAAAGCTAAAAATCAACTGAGGATAATATCAAATACAGAGTTCAAATTCAAAGGAATAAATGGATAGAGAGAAGATCAACAGATGAGATGAAACAATTTTGACTCAGATTCTGGCTGGATATATTCAGTATTTGAAATATAACTTTCGCTACTAGAACTCAAATCTGATGATTCAAGATGATCCAGAAAGCAGACTTAAAGGGCTACAACTCTTTAGTTGATCATTATTTCTAATTCTGTCATTTGGTAAGCTATATTTAGCAAACAGTACGCCAATAAGCTGTAGATCAGAACTGAATATCCACATCAAATCAAGTTTGGAGATAAGGGGAGGATTCAAATTCAGAAATAGTCAGCTTCCCTTATCTTCATACTCCTCTACCCTCTGCATTTCTCCTATAAATACCTACAATCTCAAAGGCAAAGAGGGGAACGACCAAGCAGAGAGTAGAACTTAGGCTAATTTGTAGTTTGTAACTTAGGTTTTTATTTTCTTTCATGTAATTTTTATTTTCTTTATGTAACTGAGAGGAGATGATATTTTCATGGATGAATGAGAGCAAGCTGGCACTGCAGGTGACACCGGTGTAAGTGATCTCTTCTTCCATTGTTATTTGAATTGAATCAAAGTTACTTTTTCTTCTTTACTCTTGTTTTCGTTTACTCTCCTCTAATGTATTGCAATCCAAGTGAATCTGTTAGCCTCGAGACTACTTTGCCATTGCAAGTGCCCTTGATGGCCTATGGTGATGAACAATCATTCTCTTACTAGTATAGCTTGCCCTTTTATTCTTAGTGCAGATCGGGAATGGGGAAGATCCTACACGCCATGCTTGATCGCCTTCAAAGACAAGGTAAGTCGTAGCTACGAATCTAAGGTATATGAGCACAAAAGGGTTAAGTAACTTTTAGTTTCTTTTCTTTTAATTATTTAGTTTAGAACACCACAATCTACCACTTCTTTTATCATTCATTTTTTATTTCTTTGTACATATCATTTCTAGTATTTCCATCTTCTTAATCTACCATCTTCTTCCTAACTCACTTTAACCTAATTTTTCTCTTTTTCTTTACAAGAACTAATAGAAGAATTTTAACCATCCTTTGTATCTTAAAAGAAAACTTACTAAAAAAGCTTCCATCGCTAGTCCCTCCATGTGGATCACGACCCGCATAGCCACTTGCTATCGCGATAGAATTGAGCACTTGCACATCTCTATTTTAAAATTCTGAAATTCTGTATTTTGTGTGCAGGTACTAACTCAATCAGGACTCGAGTAAACAAGGCCACAAAACTAAGGGGAATTATTTGTTTCTTTTGACCACCGTTAGGCGTGAATAATCATGCTTCTTGAGGCATAATTATTCAGCTTAATAAGTGATTTTTTCTTCATATATATATATATATATATATATATATATATATATATTTTTTGCTTTATGACATTTTAGGTCTTTGTTTCGTCCAAAAATTGTGTTTGTGTAAAGTACAAATTGTCTAAAGAAAAAATTCAAGATATAATTATCTCCCCAATCTTTTATACTTAACCTATAATTTTAAACAAAATCTATTATTTCAACTAGGTTTAAGATGTCATAATTAAGGTTTTTCTTAATTTCTAAGATCATCTTAATTTTCTTAAAAGTAGATCAAAACGTTGTCTCTTATTTCAAAAAGTTTTTTAAAGAAAGGGAAAAAATTCCTATACAAAAGAAGAATTTTAAGAAGAAGTGAAAGATAAAGAAAATCTCAAAACTCTATGTTAGTAAACCCTCCCCCACACTTATCTCGTACATTGTCCTCAATGCATCGTGATGTATGTATGCATGAAACAAATAGAGAGGGAAGGAAAAATCACCTCAAGGTGGTGGTCTGATTGGTCCACGAAATGCGGCCCAATCTAATTTGCGTGGAGTCCAGAGGAACCCACTAGAGACCTCTAAAATACAACCCACTAGAATGATGTATATATGTATAATTTTTATTAAGAATTTTACCCCATCTAATTTTCAAATTTGCAAAATAATTTCAGAGTCAATTCTATCAACACCTTTGTCCCAAAATGGAGTATAAAAAGATGGAATGATTGATTTGGACTCAGGAAGTACAGGAACTAATACCGACTCAGAAAAAAGACTTAAGTCAGGTAAAGGTTCAGGAGTCAAGATTGGTTCAGGAAGTGGGTCCAAATCAAGAAGTTGAAACGCAAGTCCACATTCATTTCTCCATGATAGAATGTGACTTCCTAAGGTTGGTGATTTCAGTTCAACTGACAAGTGTAGGAATCAGAACTGACTCTAAAATATTACTCAAGTTGAGTAACAAAGTAGGAGTCAATATTGATTTAGGAATTTGAACTAGATCACAAATCTGAGAATCTAAGTCACATTCTTCCTTGAGTTCAATTCCATAAAAATGAGAACTTTCCAATTTATCAATGGGACTTTCAAAAGTATGAAATTGGTCAAGTTCAATATGACGATCATAAAAGATTAGTGATTCAATTTCATAATGGACTGGCACAGGATCCAATGTTGACTCAGGAAAAAGCCTGAAATCAGGTAAAAACACCTCAGTCAATATTGAATCAGGAAGTGAAATTGGATTACCGTGTTGAGATTCAGAATCATATTCATGCTCAATTTCAATCTCAGGAAAGGATAACTTGTCAAAATGTTAATGGGATTTTCAACAGTCAGAGTTTGGTCAAGTTCAAATGGGTGGACTAAAATCGAATCTTGATTTTCAAAACAACATGATTCTTTGGCTCTAACAGAATGGTTAGTGACATCAGGAATGGTCAAAGGATGAGAATGAAGACTTTTGACCATCATATCTATGTCATGATTATGAGCGATTTGAGCTTGAGTCATGATTTCAAGTATCTTTTCATAGTCGATTGGTTCATCGTTTTGTTGTGATTGGGCTTAAAAAGATGAAGATTTGTTTTGAAAATTATGGTGAAGTCGTGAGTCCATCAGATTTTGTGTTTGTTGTTCGGACTCACGCATACTCTTTCCAAGATTGATGGTTTTCTATTTTGAATTGGTGGGACTGAGTATGGATCTTCAAAATAGTGTGGATTTGGGGAGGCTAACATTTTCTGAAATTTTCGTTCGGCCTCCTGCATGGCTTCTACACTCTTTTCTAACTCGAATTTTTCTTCAATTTATGGTTCTAGAAAAGGAGTATAGGAAGCGAAATCGGGAACGAATATTATGAGATTTGTGGACAAGGTGGATACGATGGACAAGGAGGTTGAAAATTTAACTCGGGGGAGGTGAATCCCCATTGACTCTGTGAAAAGTTGAAATTAGTTTGAAAATTATAGTCATAAGATTGTGGGTATGGGTTTTATTGATTCGGATAAGTCCAACCCGGTGTATTTGGTTGGTTCATATTGTAAAAAGCTGGGTTGGAATTATTCGAAACAAATGGGGTTGGTGTGAAATATGGATTTTTATTCGGATTGAAAGAATTGTTATTGTTGAATTCCATTTCACAAACAATCACAAATTAAAAAGAAATCAAACAACAAACAAAAAGAAAGAAAATCAAAACCAAGCCTATACTAGTGTTGACCTAGACCTAGACGACTCCTAACTGGTCGATTAATCGGGGGAGGTTGTTGCTTGAATCCGACCACAATCTAATCGGCCAGGTAGGGGTAAAATACGGTGGGAGGTATCCGTGCGTAAGCAACGGGCCTTAATTACGTCAAACCACGGTATCTTCGAGGCGTAACCTCTTAATCCCCAACCTTAAACACCGATTTCACAAGAGTAAAATTCAAAACAAGTTCCACCCTCGGTCAATCTCTTAATGAGTCCGAGATATCCCTAGGGGCCAGAGTCTATCCATTTTTATTAAGGCTTGGGTTGTGTGAGTGGGGAGGTGACTTTTGGGCTAAGGAAGAGTGATGAAATTCCCACCTTATCTTGTATCGGTTTTGCCCTTAATTTCAATTTGTGCAAGTATGCAATATAGACAAGAAGATAACACAAAGCGAGTAAATTACCCACGTGTTTGTCCTATGATATATGCAATGCCATATATACACCTCAATCCAGATCACAACAACAGAACAAAATACAGTATATTGGAATTGAATTGACACGTGCCTAAATGCAAATGTCTAAACCGTTTTAAAAGTATCCAAATACCATATTTTAGTTTTTTAGTTTATTGCAGTGTGTAGGCAATCAAAGCAGAAAAATAGCAGCACAAATTCACTAACTATTACAATATACACATCCCAGCACAACAAGATATACAAATGCTACAAATTGGCCGCGGACGCACGGCTAAAGTCGTGTTTGCGCGGCGTTACTTTGGAATCTGGGCCCCTGTTTTCTCGAGCAGGGAGCTGCAGAGCTAGTTTTTGTTCTGCAATATTAAGATCCTGTAAAGAATGTCCTGCACACCAAAACAGAGAAGAAAAATGTTAACAAAAACGTGAAATCAAAACCATTCCCATCCCCAGAACGGCGCCAAAAATTTGATCAGGGCAGACTAGCACTCGAAAATATGTGTTTTATAAAATCAATAAAAAGCTCATATGTGCTAATATTCCCTCGATACTTCCATTATAGCATTCACTCAACAGGTCGAATCCATAGGGACGGGAGGCGATAGAAGCATTAACAGTTCTTATTCACATCAGTTGTTAACAATTCTTCTTTATTCAAAAGAATTAGAAAAAGGAAAGAAAAGAAAATCGAGCTATGGTAGGTGGAGAGACGATGAAAAATGATGTAAAAGCAAAAGAGAAGTGGTTTGAAAAACAAAATAGAAAAGAAAATGAAACAAAGATGAACTATGAAGGTGGTAAAAACAACGATAGAAAAAATGATAAAAGAGTTTGAAAATTAAATTTTAAAACAAAGGAAAATAAAACTCATGGCTACTAACTATCAATTGCTCCACTAACCATGCTAACCTCTTAGTGATAGTTGCCTCACACGGATCCTTGGCCATCACTAATCCTTGGCTTCAAGAGGCGATACAGAGCATGGCCCATAAGATTATTCTTCTACATTCAAACAACACATCCATACCACATAACAAGTTACAAGCTACTATTAAATCATCAAAACTAATTAGAAGTGAGCATGAAATAAAGAAGCATTGCAAGTTAGCAAGTTAGTGGGTTAGATGTTAGAAATGTTAGAATGTTAGGATCCATCATCATGAGCCATCAATGGCTCTTGCAAGAGTAAGGCCTTGTAGAGGCTATTAGATTCATGTGGATTATCAAGTAAATGGTTAGATGGTTAGTGGTTAGTAGTTAGATTGCCATGAGAAGAAGAAATTAGTTAAACATCATGTAGAAGATGGAGAAGATTACAATGGAGAAGAAAGGAGGCACCTTTACATAGATTGTCACCATCTATTACATCAATCCCTCTCTATATCTCTCTGAATCTCTCAGCCCTACTACAAGATCTAAAAACGAAATGAAAATATAAAATAAAAGAAAAGAAGAACACCTACACTACACTACACTAAAGATAGAAACCCTAACCTAAAATCAAAAAACTGCCTCATTTTAGGTCTCTACAGGGGTTTTTATAGGCATACAGGGATTCTAGAAGACGAGACAGGGCCACGCGTCGAAGATCAACGCGTGGTCCCACCAAATTGCCGCGGAGCGCGGCAAAACTAGGGAGTTAATTCCCTAGTTTTGGCGAGGATCTTGCCGTTGTTTCGAGGACCTTCCTGGTATATCCCAATTCTGGTATTTTTCGAATATTCGTCTGACGTGCGCAAAGGTCTAGATTCAATGCATTTTCTAGAAGTTCCCTTACTTAGCCTCAAAGAATTGCGGATTTAATTACCGAAAATGGGTTTAATTAATCTCTTATTACTCCTTTGCCCTTAAACTCCTGATTTATCTGCAAGAGAGACCAAAACACAGTTTAGACTGACATTTTATTCATAAATCGGTAGGAAAAATGCGATATAATAATGCAGAATTGTAGACTAATCAGTATGCCCTTTTTATCTCGAATCTCGTAGATTAAATTCTTGAAGAAGAAGGATCCAACAAATGAGTCAGGCTTTGACATCCTTCTTAAGCATTAAGTACCTAAGAACAGAATGATCGGTGAAGATGGTGATTTTTGACCCATGTAGGTATGGTCAGAATTTCTCTGAGGCAAACACCACAGCCAAGAATTCCTTCTTGGTTGTCGTGTAGTTTAATTGAGCATCATTTAAAGTCCTACTTGGGCAGTAGGTCACGTGCTACTTGTTATCAATGCACTATCCTAAGATAACACCAATGGAAAAATTTAAAGCATCGCACATGATCTCGAATGACTTTGACCAATCCGGGGCAGAAATGATTAGTGCATAGATGAGTTCTTTCTTAAGCTTCTCCCAGAAAATAGATATCCATTATCGAAAGTGAAGGGTACATCTTTAGCTAAGAGGTTAGTCAAGGGTCTAGCAATTTTACTAAAATTTTTAATAAGCGTATGATAGAACCCAGTGTGTCCTAAGAAAGATTGGATATCATTCACACATTTAGGCATAGGAAGCCTATCTATGATATCTATCTTCACCTTATCCACTTTAATCCCTTTTCTAGAGATGTCATGTCCCAAGATAATTTCATGTTTTATCATGAAGTGGCATTTCTCTCAATTTAGTGTCAAGCTCTTTTCAGTACATCGTTGGAGGACAAGTTCAAGATGGTGAAGACACTGATCAAATGAATCTCTATATATGGAGAAATTATCCATGAAGATTTTGAGGAACTGTCCTACCATGTCAGAGAATAGACTTAACATGCAAAGTTGAAACGTTGAAAGGATATTTTACAAACCAAAAGGCATTCGGGTCGTAAGCAAAGGTCCCAAATGGATAGTTAAATGTGATCTTCTCTTGGTCTTCCAGAGCTGTTGGAATCTGATTATATCCCGAGTAACCGTCTAAAAAATAGTAATACTCATGGCCAGCTAGTCATTCAAGCATTTGATCCATGAATGGAAGAGGAAAATGGTCCTTACGAGTGGCAACATTCAACTTTCGATAGTCAATGCAAACCAGAATCTTGGAGGGGAGCCGTATTTTTACTAACTTTTTGTTCTCATTCTCTACCGCGGTGAAACCGAACTTCTTAATAACCGCGTGGACGAGACTCACCCATTAGCTATCAGAAATGAGATAAATGATCTCATTATCTAAGAGTTTCAAATTTTCAACAGGATAACCTCTTACATTGTAGGGCTTAACCTACATTACGGTTCTCTCTTTGGTGTTGTTTCTTTATAGAGATGAATGCAATGTTGAACTATAACTGGACTCAATCCATTAATGTTGGTCTTGGTCCAGCCAATAGTTTTCCTATGTTTTCTAAGAACTTACATAAAGCTTTCTTCTTGCCCTGCAGTCAAATGGGACATGATGATGACTGAAAGTGTCTCTTGTTTAGATAGACATACTTGAGATGCATTAGCAAGGCTTTCAATTCTAGGGAAGAGATTACTCAATGAAAGGAGGATTCAAGTTTGTTGGCTTCGGATTTAATGAAATTGGGTTTGATTCCCAATTCACAGCAGAATCGACAATCTGATTGAGGTTGAAATCCTCATTTTCCAACTCGAACTCACACTCGGCTTCTAGTTCTAATTCCTTACTATGCTTACTTGTTAAGTTCTCAATGAGGTTTACCTCAAATGTTTGATCTTTCAAATTGCGGGGTTGTTTCCTAAGTTGAAGACATTGACTTCTTTAGTCATAACTCCAAAAGTTAATTTCATTGATTCATTCCTACAATTGATATAGCAAGGAACGAGCAGCTAAGAAACGGGAGTTTAAGACCTAGGATTGGACACTGGTTGGGTCTCAAGAACAATGAAATATACAGGGTAGATAAACTTCTCAACCTAGATAAAGACATTAGTTATTTCCTCCTTCGGAACTTTCTCTCACCAGTCAGCTAATTGGATGGTAATTTGGATCAGACTAAGCTCGCCCAACCCAAATTGCTGGTATACTGAGAAAGGGAGCAAATTGATACATGTTCCCAAATCAAGAAGTGCACGACTGATTTCATTCTGTCCTATTATACAAGCAATGCTAGGATAACCTAAATTCTTATACTTGACAAGAATCGGGGCTGATAGTGGCTTACTAATATTAGTGGCTAGGAGATTTTCTTTGATACATTAGTCTTTCTCTTCTTGGTGCACTGTGTTTAATTGACCTTTTCTATTAGACATCCTAAGGAAAAGTATACTTATGGATAAACACCTCAACAATGTCATACCATTGTTATAATTTGACATGAAATGTGAAGAAGAATTGAACGTTCATAAAAGAGGAAGAAAACATAATTTTACAGGTTCAATGAGATTTATTCATAAGCAATTTATTAAGCAATAAATTTAATATTAATAGTGGCAAATTGTAACAATGGATTAAAATCTTCACCTATTTATAAATTGATAACCCATTATTCCACTTTTCCAATCATGTAAAGAAAATAAATATCACTTGTATCATGTCTTCACGTACACAAACAAATTATGATATACTCATGAAAATTTTGATTTCTAAGCACAAGATCAATTTGGCCTTTTTAACATAATTAAAATTTGTCATGGCATTCCTAGCCATCCCAATGAAATAAATTTACAAACTTTATTTATCAATTGTATAATCTATTTGAAGGGAATTGGAATTTAATAAAATATTTTCAACAATGCATAAAATTCCTAGAATAAATTCAAAAACTCAAATCAAGGATTCCCTCTCATTGATTTCACTCACATATCATCCACAAACATACCATGCAACTTTCACTTCATAAGTATTATAAAAATCAGATTTTTAACAAGAATACTTTTGTTATAAAAGAGATAGGTAAAGACTCCCTCACATAGATTTTCCTCCTCTTCATGGCCGCTGAACCTCCGCTGGTGCCATGGTCGCCCTTCAACGGAGCAAGAGAAAGAGAATTGAGTTAGGAGGGATCAAGAGAGAGAAGGCTAAATTCTCTTAGGGTTTTGACTCACCAAGAGAGGGAGAGAGTATGGTAATGGAGAGACAAGGGGATGCACCCCTTCTAGGCCGCCGCCCGCGGCCTCCTCGTACCGACGGCCTCCCCGCGCCGCCCGCGCGTGCGCACGTTATGCGCGGCCCGCAGGCCGCGCCCTCAATCCAAGGGGGGAGAGAGAGGTGGGGGAAAGAGAGATGTAAGGAAGATTTGAGAGGAGAATTTTCTAGGATTGAGAGGTTGGGGAAGATGAAAGAGAGGAGGCATACTTTCAGCCTAAGGAAGGAAAGAGAGAGATAGAAAATATCTCTTCATATTTACAGAAATCCCCCTATCCCAATTTTATTATTCTTTATCAATCCCTCTCCCTTTCTCTCATTAAGCCACATGTATTCGCCAATCCTAAACAAAATCATGACCATCCATCTACCTATCTCAGCATACCTACCCCTTTTCACCAAGTCCTTCTCAATATACTTTTATGGTATTTTCTTGGTATTTGATTTATTTTCTTGTATTTATAATATACCCATACATCAATTAATATGTGAATTCACATATTACACAATTTAGTGTAAACACACATATATATATGTATACCCATGTCCTCACACAAAAATATTATATTTGTACAAATTTCACACAAACATAACAAATTCCTATATTCAAATATCCTATTTATGCCACTCCAAGAATTTTTCATAAAATTTCAAAAATCCATTTTTACACAAGATTAATTCAATCATCATCTTATATAATCTTGTATTAATCTTTTAAATCATAGATCAAAATACTAATCAACATTTTAAAAGTCGGAGTGTTACATGGTAGCTGTCATAGTGGCCCCTTACAGTGCATGGATGGTAGCGGTCAAGTAGCAGTACAGAGGCTCTAGAAGTCGGTGATAAAGAGCGACAGTGAGTGATGGATGAGACCATGATAACGACAATGTTACCGGAGGCAACGGTGATAGTCGTTGGTAGCAGTGGCAATGCAACAACAAGGCAACATTGCTAGTAGCATGAACAATAGTGACGATCGTGGCGATACCAAGATTGCATTGATAACAACAGTGTTACTGGTGGTGATTGACATGGCACTAGTAACAACAACGACGACGATGGCAGTGGTGGAGGAACGATAGTGTTAATAATTATAGTAATGATGGCAGTGATTGGTAGGGTGGTGGTAACAGTTACAATAGAAGTGGTCGACGATGGAGATGGCAATGGTTATGACAATAGGAGCGGTGAAAGTAGTTAGATAGGTTAGAAGGGGCGGCAATGTCCACGATGTTGGTGGTCATGGTAGTGATAGCGGCAGAGGATGATGATGTTGGTGGTTGACGGGGCAGTGGTGACTGGGGTATGGTTATGGTGGCGACAATGGTGACAAGGGTGGTGATGGAAATAATGGCGGTAGCGACCATGGTTGTAACTATAGCGATAGAAATGGTATGGCAATGACAGTAGTGATTGTGGCATTGGCAATCACGATTATGGCGGTAGTAGGAGTGTCAATGGTAGCGGTAGGGCTGGAAATGGGTTGTGTTGTGTCATGCATACCCAAGCCCATGCCACTGGGCTATAGTTGATAGGCCCTCACACAATCTTGAGTACTTTTAATATTATAAGCTCATGTACTAGTCTACTGGATACTAGCCGACTCACATATCATGCTGAGCCAACCTATTTGTACCTCCATTCGTGCATGAATCGAGTTAGTTCATTCGTGCCTAATTTGAACCCCCACTTTGTGCAAATTTGAGTATCTTTCTTCTGTATCTATAATAGCATACTTTGCTCGAACTAACATAAAATTAATAGCACGATACATGAGGAGGAGCAGTTTTGGGCTAGGACAAGAGTTCTGTCATTTGAGTCTCAGAGATGAGAAATGGGAAATGTTTAATTACATGAATGAGTGAAAATTTAGATCCTAGAGATGTTTTATTTTCACTGTAAGCGAATGGTTTAGATCATCTAATATAAACCATTTAGATCTGGTCTTTACTTTACCTAGTTATAAGTTAAGTTAGTATAACAGTATATAAAGTGTATTAGGTAAATTATTAGTTAATTAAAGAATTATTTAATTCGTGCCTCCAATTGGGCCTCCATTCATGCATGTATGGTCATACCATGGTTTGTGTCGTGTTGGGTGGAGGCGACGCCAACATGGTTCGAAAAAATTGGGCCGTGAAATTTGAGGCCACGCATGCATGCCCAAAATTTTGGGTCATAATTTTAATTTTAGACTCACACATGACTTAGAGTCTTGTTTTAAAATCCATGTACCAAAATATTTGTTCTGGCCTTGGCTGATTTTCGACCCTTAGTGTCGATGGTCGATAAGATAGCTACGGTAGCAATAGTAATAACCAATGGAGGCAGTAGTAAAGCTAGCGTACATAGTGAAGAAAGTTAGCTGGAAAAATATGAGAAAAAAGAATAGAATATTTTGAGAGATGAGATTCTTTTGTAGATTCCACTGGTAAGAATATTGCACGCCCATCTATTATAGAGGGAATCACAGTTCCACAAAACAAGTGAGTATGCCACTGGTGAAAATTTAACATTCTTGAAAATGTTGATTTCAGCTTATGAATTCGCACACGCAACCTTAGGTCCTAACTATATTTTTTTAGAAACTAAATGAGTAGATATGTTGAATTTTTTTTGTTTTGCAATTAATGTTTTTCCAAAAAAGGTAAATTATTTAAATTATTGTAACAAATAAAATTTTGGGAAGATATCCTAAAAGAGAAAACGTGTGGCACTTCCGCAAAAGACATGGGCGCTTTTCGTGTGATTAGACAAATCATGCGAGCGCACCAACATATGACCTTTCAAGAGAATTATAATTTTAATTGTAAACTAAAAGAAAATAGGTCAAAAATAAACATTTTAAAAAATTTTGAAGAGTGGAAGAGAATTTTCATATTTTTCTCGTACTTTTTATTTATTTATTAGTGTCTCATGTGAGTACTTTTTTTTCTTCCACCTCATCGACACCCGCCGCGGTATCGTGCTCTCCACCGGCGACTTCTCCCTACACCGCCTCAGCCAGGGCCCCGGCCCGGCCCTGGCCCCGGCGTCCTCTTTGCCTCCGTCTTCTCCACCACCGCCGACGACTCCATCCAGTGGCCCATCACCTGCGACACCACCGCCGTCAAGCTCGACTCCTCCCACTACTTCTTCTCCCTTCGCGTCCCCGACAGGGACGACGACGGAAATAAAAGGGGCAAGGACAGCGACCCCGTCCTGCTCAACTACGGGCTCACATTGGCCTCAAGAGGCCAAGAATCTCTCCTGACCGAGCTGGATGAGCTCCTGGAAGCTTACTGCAGCTTTTCAGCGCACATAGTTAATTTCAAGGACGAGAAATCGGAGGTATTGGACGTGTCGCTGGTGAAGCAGTTTACGGCGTTGGAAGTGATGGAGGAGGGCCCCAAGAAGGAGACGATGGAGGATGGGTCGGCGGCCTACTGGACGACGCTGGCGCCCAATGTGGAGGACTACAGCGGGTCCGTAGCCAAGGGGATAGCGAAAGGTTCGGGGCAAGTCGTGAAGGGGATAATTTGGTGTGGGGATGTGACGGTGGAGAGGATCAAGTGGGGGAATGAGTTGCCGAAGAAGGGGATGGCGCTGGGGGAAGAGCCCGTAGAGGTCAGCCCGCAAACTTTGAACAGAATCAAAAGGTAATAAACAGCTTGAAATTGTTAACTTGATTTGCTTCTCTTGTATCCATGCTTCAACTTCTCCTCTATATGGTCATTGCATTTTGAATTATACTGTTTTCTAAGCCCTTTCCCATCACCATGAGCTCCATGGAAATCTTGACAAAATTTCTTGGCACAAATTAAGATTGATGGCGGAACTTTTTGGAGCTCATTTAACCTATCTTACCTCATGCAACCAGGGAACTCATTATACGTTAAACTCTTAAACAGCTAAAACTTTTAATTTTCAGATGCAATGTTATTTGTTATGTATTAGAGTCAAATGTAAATGCTGTATGCATATGTGTTTTCTTGCAGTGCTACTCCAAGTTCATTGAGAGTTGTTTAACCTTGGAAAATTAGTACAACCATTTAACTAAATTAAAAGTTTTGAAGTATTTTTATTCCAATATTAACATAGTTCAGACACAACCAACACCAGATGATTTTCCTAATCACCTTGAATGATGTTTGATGTGGGAGTTGTCGAAAAATTATTATTCCTAGATAACTTCTTTGAGCGAGTTAATCATCCAAATACCAGTGTTTCAATCAAATGCCAATCCAACTAAATGTTTGCAATTATTAGTTTGCTATTTCATTTAGCTAAAATTTATTGCACCTGTTCTCTACTGCATTTCATCATATTCTTGAAATATCTATGTTGATAGTATCAAAATTAGTTCCATTCATTGTTTGCTTGTTTATGAGAAGATAATAACGGCAATGGCCAGGGTACAGGCGGTTAGTAGAATGCCAGAGAAAGTGGCTACCGGAGTCCTAGCCGGTGTGGTCAAGGTCTCTGGATATTTCACGCGTTCGGTTTCAAGTTCTAAAGTAGGAAAGAATGTTATTGGTCTCATACCTGGGGAAATCGTCCTCGCTTCTCTTGATGGATTTGGTAGGTAATTTTTTTAACTTTTATAAAATGTTGTTTTGGGTGATTTCACATTTTTAACTTTTTTAGAGATTAGTTTCTTCAAATGAATCTAGAGAAAAGATGTCATCTCCAACTTTTCTAAGCCTCTTCACGTTTCACCATAAGTCTTGACTTCATTGTAGCTTCTTCCTTAGACGGTCCACAATGCTTCTTTCCTTTCTCTTCATCAGATAGAGGAAAGGAGGGGGGACAAGAGGAGGATGAACGACATGCTCTTGCTCTCCAAGAGTCTAGTCGTTGCGTCACATAAGTAGCTGTGAAGGACCTGTTACGACACATTAAAAGCCGTGACAGGATGCTGCCACCAGAAGGGATGTACAAGATGGACGGACGGGCTTTCAGTTCGCCCAATCCGAATGACGTTGACTTTCCTCCTAGTGGCTTGAAGTCTCCCCGCTGGTGATCAGGAGCCCCTTCATTCAGTTAGTGGTACTTCTACCGTACGATTCTGGAGTGTTGACGCGATTCCATCACTATCTTGCATGTCTTGAAGGCTTCAGTTCAATTGGACAACGCTGCCTCATTGTCGGAGGGTTTCCTGAGGGTCCATCCTATCCTTCTTGAAAATGCAAGGAGAATGGTGGCGTCGGTTTGACTGCCTTAGAGTCATGCCTCTTGATCTTCTCTTCACCAATGTCGAAATCTTTGGAAGGGAGCGTGGATGAAGAGGTATTACCTCCTCTAGTAGATGCTCCCATGTAGATGTATGATCGGCAAAAAGCAAGCACAAGAATAAGTAAAGAGAGTGTGAGTCGATGTTACTGCATTTGCGATTCTTCTGTAGTAACGAAGTGGCTATATGGGTCGTATCCACAAGGAGGGAGAGCGATGAAAGCTTGATGCGGCTTCTTTGTTCAAGAAAAGAGAAAGTTCTTTGTTTCGAATAAAGAATTTGAAAATGAAAACAAGTTTGTTTCAAGAATAGTTTTGAATTGGCTTGCTTATTTGTAAAACTGGATTTTTCTTAATGGTAAAAGTGCACGGCTAACTTTCCACTAAGTGCTCCCACTAATCCCTAATTTCTTGAAGATGTAGCCTCACGATGGATCATAGTCAAGTAAAATCTTTATGCATAGGAGCTATTCACGTTGGGAACGAATGAAAGTCCTTCCTTTAACTTAGCTTTACACGGCAAAAACTTGGACATTCCCTTATCAAGTTCCAATAGAAGGTGAGAATAAGGGAAGACACAAGTACACAAATGGTATCGGCAAAATTAAAAGGAAAATCTTTAGCTTACAAAAATAAGTAAAGGATACAATCTATAGATCATCAAAAACTCATTAAGCATGAAATATAAGAAAACAAATACTTGTATGTAAGTTAGAGTTAGAACCCTCGTCTTAAGATATCATACCTCTCGTTTGCATAAGTCTTATTTGACACTATTGATTCATTGGGTTTATCAATCAAGTTGTTAGAGATTATTGTGTTAACAGTTAGTTAGCCATGCTATGAAGGAGTTTGTTAAACATGGTAGTAAAAGAAACAATGAAAGAGAAGAGGTAAAGAGAAAAGGAGTTACACTAAAACAAAGAGATAAAAGCAAAGAAAAACAACTAAAAAATGGAAAAAAGAAAGAGAAGTAGTTACTTGTATTAGTTTGTCATCTTCCAAATACAACTTTTACACACTCTCTTCTTTCACTCTAATGGCTAAATCAACTAAAAGAAGAAGAAAAACAACAACTACAACTCTAAAATCAAACTAACATAAAGATCCTAAAGCTCTGGATCTCTCCAAGTTGAAGACCCCTGGGGGGTATTTATAGGCACCAGGGGAAAGGGGCCAAGGGGACAACCCCTGGCCCGAAGCCAGGCGCGCGCCGCAAAAACGCGGCCCTGGCTGCGTTTCCATGGCCATGTCAGGGCGGCGCGTGTCAGGGTTTGGGCAGCGTGCCTTCCCTTCTGTCTCCTGCCCACTTGATCTCCTAGATTCGTGATTTGATGTCCTGGGCTGACAAAATCTCCTCCCTAAAGTCAATGGCTACTTGATAGGCCTTTAATCACCCATTAAATGATGGTTTAGGGTCTTCTTCATCATTTGCACACCATGGACCTAGGATTAAGCAAGCAAATCTTTATTAGCAGAATTTTATAACAAATAAATATGAGAATGTAATGAAAATTATGCAAAATTAGAGACTAATTACACCCTCACACTTATCTTTTTGCTCGTCCCGAGTAAAACAAAAATAAGAAAATTATTACACCACTTTCGCAGGTGACGCGATTGCACTGAGCATGTGCAACAAGTCTTTAAACCTCTAAGTTTCCCTTAGGGGAGGAGTGTTGTCTCCTAAGGGTTTTCAGCGGATTGCACCCACAAAATTCAGTAAGTAAAAAAATATTTAAGTGTTAGCAAACCTCTTTCAAGAAAAGAACTTTCAATCATCTAAGTAAAAATGACCGAATGGTGTAAGAATTAGGTTCAACCCTCGTAAGTCCTCCTATATTTTAGCCTTTATAAAAGAAGAAATTATGGTTTTTCTTTAAATTTAGAAAGGATCTTATACTTCTAACTCATTCTGTTATTTTGCATTAGATAAATATGCATAATGTGTAAGTGTGATGCTTGGGATTTTTCAACTCAACTTTGAATATCATTTAATTTTATTAATATTTATCTATTATTCTTGGTTTCATTAGGCTTTCTACTTTACTCATGTAACACATATCAAACTGATAACTCCCAAATCAGATGGTTTTAGGGCACCAAGTGGAAAAACACCCCTTAGGTCAAATATGCAAGTAGAATAGGCCACAAAATCAAGATTTACAATTATATATTGGTTATTATTTTTTGGCGTGAGTAATCATGCTTCTTGAGGCACAATTATCTAGCGCTTTTTTTTCAGAGTTGTGTCTCTAAATCCCAAGCATATGCGTGTGGTTTATGCATATTCTACTGAGGCTAAATAAAAGGTATGAGTTATTTTTCTTATCCCTCCTAACTCTTAGTCAAACCAATCTTTCTTGTTTATTTAGGAAAAAATAAAGATTCGTTAATAAGGTTCCCTTAATTCCTACAATCTTTTGGTATTTTTATAAAGAGTATGAAATTTCTTTTCAATCTGGAGATTTTTTTTTTTAGTAGAAAGAAAAAGAAAAAGTGTTAGCACCCCCCAACACCTATCTAATGCATTGTCCTCAATGAATGTGTATGTAAATGCAAATGCAATAAGAAGAAAGGAGTGCACCGTCTTTGTTGACTCGGGCCGACCAAGTGCGATAGGCTAAAAAAATGTCAAAAAATGTAGAAGGGGTAAGCATATAAATAATAAGATTTTTTTTTTATAGTTGCTGTGATTAGGTGTATGACGGGACAAAAAGAGTCAGCATACTATAAATCCGGAGTCATAGGCTCAGTGGTCAAAAAGGGCTTCAATCTTTGTCCGTTCACTTTGAATTCCGTATTGTTCTTAGGGTCTACAATAATCACAGCACCGTGTGGGAAAATGATGCGCACAATGAATGGTCCAGACCAACGAGTCTTCAGCTTCCCCACGAAAATATGAAGCTTAGAGTTAATACAGCAGAACCTTGTCTCCCGGGGCAAAGTTTTTCCGGTTTATGATCCGATCATGAAAAAGTTTAGTCCTACTTTTAGTAATCCGAGCATTCTCATATGCTTCATTCCGTATCTCCTCTAATTCTGAGATCTGCATTCACCTTAGCTCACCGGCCTTACTCAGATCAAAATTGAGCTGCTTAATGGCGCAAAGGGCACGGTGTTCTAACTCTACTGGCAGATGACAGGCTTTTACGAAAATAATTCTGTAAGGAGACTCCTCAGAACTGTCTTAAAAGCAGTGTGGTAAGTCCACAATGCATCATTGATTAGTCTCTAATTTTGCATAATTTTCATCACATTCTCACATTTATTTGATAATAAATTATGCTAATAATACCTTACTTGCTTGATCCTAGGTTCATGGTGTGCAAATGAAGAAGAAGATCTAAATCACCATTTAATTAGTGATTAAAAGCCTATTATCATAGCCATTGACCTAGAGGAACTGATTCGGCAAAATCAGGGGTGCAAAACCAGAAACCAGGCACCAGAACTGACAGGAGACAGACTGGGCTGCGCGCGGCTCGTAGCGCCGCGCGCACGGCCACCAAGGGGCCGCGGCGCGCGCGCCGCTTCGGGCCAGGGTTTGTCCCCTGGCCCCCCTCTTCCCTGGTGCCTATAAATACCCCCTGGGTTCCAGAAAATCAAGATATGCAGAGTTTTAGGAATAGTTTCATCTTCATGTTGTAGTTTAGGGTAGCTTAGTTTAGATTAGTTCTTCTTCCTCCATTGTATTTTCCATTTTGTAGATCTTGTAATAGGGAGAGAGTGATACATGCTTGGAATGCAAGAGTACTTGTAATAGAAGGTGACAATTTATGAAAGGTGCTCTCTTTACCTCTCTATGTTTTCTTCTCTCTAATCTCTTTTACATGTGTAGCTAATCTTTTCTCTCATGGCACTAACTACTAACCACCAACTATTCTAACTTCTTTTATGATAATCCACATGAATCTAATAGCCTCTACTTGGCCTTACTCTTGCAAGAGCTATTGATGGCTCATGATGATGGATCTAACTCTAGCTTCCTAACCACTAACAAGCTAACATTACTTTACTCCATGCTTACTTTTAGTTTTGATGGTTTAAGTGTAGCTTGAACTTGCTTTGTAGAGTTGGGTTGTGATGAGTTACATATGGGTCATGCTTTGAATAGCTCTTGAACTAAGGACTAGCGATGGCCAATGATACATGTGAGGCAACTATCACTAAGAGGTTAACATGTTGGTGGAGTCATTAGTAGTTAGTAGCCATGGATTTTCTTTTTCTTTCACTTTATTTTAGATATAAATAAAATAACAAAAATCATTCTTTTCTATGTTTCCCACTTCTTTTGTTTTCACCGTACACTTCTCTTTCCATTCTTTCTTTTCTTTTCTTTTGATTCTTTAAAACTTTGAAGAACTTTTTAACAAACACGTGAATCAACCAGTAAAGCTTCTATCGCCTCCTGTCCTTATGGATTCGACTCATTTTAGCCTCTATGCTATAACGGAAGTATCGAGGAAGCCAAAGCACACACAAACTTTAAATATCCATTTCAAAACATATATTTTTGTGCACGGTTTTACCCCGATCAAATTTTGGCGCCGTTGCCGGGGATGGGAACGGTTTAATTTCACAAGTTTGTTAACTTTTCTTCTTTGTTTTTTTTGTGTGCAGGTTAAATTTTAGCATTACAGAAGTCCACACTTGCTCAAGTGTGGTCGGGTAACTTCTTGTACATTCATATACTCTGCTGTTAATTTTTGTTGTACACTGTAAATAATTTTAAGAAGTAAAATACAGAAATTGGATGCTTTAAAATAGTTTAGACATTTGCATCTAGGCACGTGTTAATTTTCATTCCAATATACTGTATTTTATTCTTGTGTTATTGTGATACTTATAGGAGGTGTACATATTGCATTGCATATAGTATAGGACAAACACTTCAGTGATTACTCGCTTTTTTGTGTTCATGCTTATCTATATTGTACACTTGCACAAATTTAATTTAAGGGCAAAACCCAATACAAGATAAGGTGGGGAAGTCATTACCCTCCTTTAGCCCAAAAATCACCTCCCCACTCACACAACCCAAGCCTAAATAAAACTTGCTAGACGTTGGCCCCTAGGGACATCTCGGACTCATTTAGGAGATTGACCTAAGGGGGAAGTTGTTAGAAGTTGACTCTTGTCAAATCGGTGTCTAAGGTTGGGGATTGAGAGGCGAAACCTCGAAGAACAGTGGTTTGGCATAATTACGCCTGTTGCTCCGGCACGGATACCTCCCACTGAGCTTGCCCCTACCTGACCGATTAACTCATGGTCAACGTCTTATAATATACCCCCTTGGACAGTCTAACCAGTTAGGAGTCGTCTAGGTCTAAGTCAACCCTAGCATAGGCTTGTTTTCTTTTTCTTTTTCTTTGTTGTTTGTTTGTTTGTTTGTTTTTCTTTTTTGCAAATTGTGATGTGGATTTTAATAACAACAATTCTTTCAATTATAATATGGATCCATATTTCACCCCGACCTCATTTGACTCGGATAACTCTGACCCGGCAATGTACAACATGAACCAACCATATATGCCGGGTTGGGATTATCTGAATCAATATGACCCATATCCCCAACAATATGACCATAATTTTCAAAATAATTTCAGCTCTTCACAGAGTTCATAGGGATTCACCTACCCCGAGTCAAATTTTCAACCATCTTGTCCATAATTTTCACAATATTCGTTCCCCAATTTTGATTCATATACTGCTTTTCCTGAACCACCAATTGAAGAAAAATCATCATTGGAAAGGAGTATAGAAAAGTCCTTTCAACAAATACAAAATTTGCTTAATTCACAATCCTTCCCACATCAAACTCCACATACTCCTTTTCTTGAGCATCCAATTGAAGAAGAATCTGAGCTAGAAAAGCGTTTGGAAGTCCTTTGTGATAAAATGCAAAACATGTTGGACTCATCATCTCAACCACATTTTCAAGAGTCCTACTCATCTTTTCCAGTATCACCTATTTAAAATGAGCAACCATCAATACTGGACTTGAGTATAGAACCCTTGCGTGAGTCCGAGCAGCAATCAAAAAATCCAATGGACTCACAATTTCACCATAATTTCCAAAATCGACTGCCATACTCATCTTTTCACGAAGAACCAATTACAAAGAGTATGGAAGACATGATTCTAAATACAAATTCTATTACCCGGCCTATCAGTAGGTTAGACTCACTTATGAGCAAATTGATCAATGAGAGCGAGAAAAATTTTTCTTGTCAACCTTTGACCGATCCTTATATCCCTAACTCTACTGATTGGACCCAAGAATCATGTCATTTTAGGAATTTAGATTCAATTTCAGAACACACATTTAAACTTGACTACACTCCAAGTTATGAAAGTCGCCTGGACATTCTGGCAAGTTATCCCTTTCCTGAAATTGAAATCGAACCTGACAGTGATTCTGAACCTCAAGTTGGCGTTTCCTTTTCACTTTTTGATTCAATAATGACCCCGTATTTTTATCAGATTTTTTCTCTATTCCAGAGTCAACATTGAATCCTATACCAGTACACCGTGAAATGGAATCACCAATCTCTTATGATCACACTTCATTAATGGGGACAGTGTGTGAACATCAATTCTTTGGTCTGGACCCTATTTTTAAACCAATTTCGACTCTCATTGTTGACCCTCGACTTGATCTAAGTCAACTTTCTGAGTTGGTATCGATTTTTGTTCCTGTTCCATTTGAGTCTAAATCAATCATCTCTCAAAATCACACTTCATTGTTGGACAAGAATGTTGAAAAAAATGACTCAATAATTATTTTTGAAAATTGAAAATTAGATGGGGATAATTTTTTAAATAAGATCATTCATTCAATCAACATTTTATTGGGTCATATTAAAGAGGTCATTGGTGGGTTCCTGCACGACCCACGCTATTTTGATTGGGTAGCAATGCTTGGCCCAATCAGACCACCACCGGAGCCACCCCCTTGAGGTAATCTTCCTTCCCTCTCCATTTGTTTCATGTATTTACACATTCACGATGCATTGAGGACCATGCATGAGATAAGTGTGAGGGAGGGTTTACTAACGTAGTTAGTTTTATATTTTCTTTCTTTTACACTTCTTTTTAAATAAATAAAATCAAAAAAAATCTTTTATATAAAAATTTTTCTTTTCTTTTTTACAAAACTTTTTGAAACAAGAGAAATAGTTTTTGATTTGTTTTTAAGAAAATTAAGATTATCTTAGGAATTAGGAAGACCTAAAATTATGAAATTTTAAACCAAGTCAAAATAATACCTCTTGTCTAAATTATAGGATAAGAAAGTAAGATTGAAAAGATAATTTGATCTTGAATTTTTTTCCTTAGATTTATGCACTCCACACTTACACAATTTTTGGGATTGAAATAAAGACTGAAAATGCCATAAAAATATTCAAAAAAACAAAAAACAAAAAAAATATAATTATATGATAAATAAAAATCACTTATTGAAGTTGGGTAATTATGCCTTAGGAAGCATGATTATTCATACCTAAAACGGTGGACAAAAATAAAATAATTCCCTTTAGTTTTGTAGCCTTGTTTACTCGAGTCCTTAAGTCTGAGGGATGTTTTCTCATCTGGTGCCCTAAGACCATCTAGTTTGGGAGTCACCGGCTAAAGGCTCACTACCCGAATAAATAAGAAAGCCTAAGAAAACTAAGGGAAGAAAAAAGAAAAAATAAATAAATAAAAAAATAATATATATTAAATAAATGGCATGAAAGTTAGAGTCGATATCCCAAAAACCTTCACTATTCACAAAGTGCATATTTTTCTAAGAATTTTATGAAAGATCAAAGAGTCAATTCAATTTTAAATTCTTACATTTAATTTATAACAAGATTTTTTGCATTTTGACTTAGTTAAGAAAGAAAAAATTCTGGTTAACCTCTAACTTTGGATCACTTATATTTTCACAAAAAATACTTCAACACTTTTCTCTATTTCAAAATGCGTTTTAAAAATACTAACATTTGATTTCTTTCTTTATGGATTTTGTGGGTGTAATCCGCTGAAAACCCTCATGAGACAAAACTCCTCCTCTAGGGGAAACCTAGAGGTTTAACGGCTTGTTGCACATGCTCAGTGTAATCGCGTCACCTGCGAAAGTGGTAAAATAATTTCCTTAGGTTTTTTTGTTTTGCTCGGGACGAGCAAAAGATAAGTGTGGGGTGTGATTAGTCTCTAATTTTGCATAATTTTCATCACATTCTCACATTATTTGATAATAAATTCTGCTAATAATACCTTACTTGCTTGATCCTAGGTTCATGGTGTGCAAATGAAGAAGAAGATATAAATTACCATTTAATTGGTGATTAAAAGTCTATTATTGTAACGCCCCGATCCCGTAGGTACGGGGATGTTATGGCGACGTACATACGCGAGGTGAAAACAACCTCACGCGTACGTTAAGCCTCAGTACAGGGAATCACCTCCATAGACATAATAGTTCCAGCAGGAAATAAGTACAAGAATACCTGCAGAAAGGGGTTAGTGATCATAACAGATATAAAAACAGGGATAAATGAGATAACAGAAATAAATTACCAAGATACCTATAAAGAGTCTCGATGAGGAATCTCCTATGTGACTCCAAGGCACTATCTGATAATACGGTAGCTCGGATCTCCAACCTGGGCATGCAAACCCAGGGTCGTCAGAAAGCGACCTAGTGAGTGGTAAAATGAAGGAGGCAATAATATGTACGATAGTAATACAAGCACAATAATAAGAGATAATGCATGCTGTTGTAATAGTGATACCATATCCTAAGAATATAATAAGCATATAAGTAGCAGCAGAAGTATCTAAACATGAAAGATATAAGCATGTTATATTTTATTACCGTCACTACCTAGCCGATTATCATCTGGTCATGTCTTTAGGCGTGTCCGGTTGATATCATAAATACTGTCGTCTAGGGGTGACGTGATAGCAGTGACCATACAGGCGGGCCTAAGCAATATGAATATGCAGGTGGGCATATGCAATATAACCACAATACTGTGTTGTGCATATACAGTAATGATGCCTGCAATGAATACAGGAAACAGACCATATGCAATGCATAGTATACATGTACATGATCGCATGGTACCACATGGAATGTAACGAATATCAGAAAATGTAACATGATATACAGGTGACATGATAGCGAATAACATAGCAGCAATAGTAACAATTACGAGGGAACAATAATATACATGAGTAGAGCATGTCATGTGATTTATACAATAATAACAATCAGTACCACCTGGTATTTTAGTCAATCTCTTCCAGTGTCCCATACCACTGGCAGTTCATACTGGAGCCCGCACTCCAGTCGAACCCATCCGGACATGGCCTACGGGTACCATTATCCAAACGAGAGAGTAACCAAATAACAAGTGTTCCCGACGTCACTATTGTATATACTGTTTTATTATGTTACTTGGAAACTCATGGTCGAGGAGTTCTTATCGGGTAGAGTGTAGTGAACTACAACTCACAGAGTGAAATCAATAGGATGAAGAGAAAGTAAGAAGGAAATCAAATAGTCTGAGTGACAACTGTAATTGAGGAAGACAACAGAGTTAAGGAAATGAATGGGCAAGGATATGGTATTCTTGTACTCGTTGCTGGAATCCCCAAATTCAGATATAGATCAGTTAATCTGAACCTGCTTGTACTGTTGGTAAGAGCCCGAGGATTGACCCAGGTGGTTACCCACACCAGGTGTGAAACCTAGGCTCTGATACCACTATGTAACGCCCCGATCCCGTAGGCACGGGGACGTTATGGCGACGTACATACGCGAGGTGAAAACAACCTCACGCGTACGTTAAGCCTCAGTACAGGGAATCACCTCCATAGACATAATGGTTCCAGCAGGAAATAAGTACAAAAATACCTGCAGAAAGGGGTTAGTGATCATAACAGATATAAAAACAGGGATAAATGAGATAACAGAAATAAATTACCAAGATACCTATAAAGAGTCTCGATGAGGAATCTCCTATGTGACTCCAAGGTACTATCTGATAATACGGTAGCTCGGATCTCCAACCTGGGCATGCAAACTCAGGGTTGTCAGAAAGCGACCTAGTGAGTGGTAAAATGAAGGAGGCAATAATATGTACGATAGTAATACAAGCACAAATAAGAGATAATACATGATGTTGTAATAGTGATACCATATCCTAAGAATATAATAAGCATATAAGTAGCAGCAGAAGTATCTAAACATGAAAGATATAAGCATGTTATATTTTATTACCGTCACTACCTAGCCGGTTATCATCTGGTCATGTCTTTAGGCGTGTCCGGTTGATATTGTTGGCCCAATGGCCTTCCACTCTAGTTTTGATGATGATCAACTCATGTAGTTATATTTACTAATATTCTTGTGTTTCTAAGTTTCAGATCATTAGCAGGATATTAGTGTTGGTGATTAGCTTCAACAAGGTGTTTGGAAGCTTATCATGGTGATTCCGGTGCCAAAGCTTAAAGATCATACCTTTGCACTCGGTGGATCGCGTTTGGGAGCAAGTCTACTTGAAGATGGAGATCATCAAGAGAAGACTTAGGTATCCTAGTTTAGTTTAGTGTGTTTTAGATCCATTTGTAAAGCTTAGTTTAGTTGATATGCTCAAGTGCACAAACACACACGTTTTATGTTTTAATGTGTGATTTTATGAATAGTTGGATCAAAACAAGTTTTCATGATTTATATGTATAGTAGATGTTTTCTAGTTATACATACATGCTTAACTTATAGACAAACTTATTTTGACATTCCTATTCATGTTTTGGAAAAATCTAGTTTGATAAAAATACAAGTTTTATTTATGATAAAATTGGCAAGACACAAAAATGAATTGATATGATTGATATATGTCTTGAAATTTTTATCACAAGTTTAGTTTTCAAGTAAAATGATAAAACATATTTTTGTGGATTTTTTAGAAGTGTTAAAAGATTTTTTACAAATTTTCTATCTAAAAAATCTGCCCAGAAAAACTGTATTTCAGGCAGACCGGTCGACCGGGACAGTCGACCGGCTGCTGTGTCCGGATATGCACAGGCTGTGCATGTCCGTCGGTCGACCGGGTCACGGACCCAGTCGACCGATATAGAGAGTCTGCTCTCTGTATCTTTTCGGTCGACTGGGTCGGTCGACCGATAGAAGGAAACTGTGTTTCCTCCTTGTTGGTCGGTCGACTGGCAGTCGACCGAAGCCCCAACGGTCATATTTTCGACCGTTGGCGGTCGACCGGGCCGGTCGACCGGTGGCTGTCAAAATTGCCACATCAGCCTAACGGCTAGTTTTCTGTTTGGCCTATATAAACTCCATCTCTTTGGGGATTTTGGCCAAGGTTTTACAAGAGAAAAATTCTGGTTTTTAGTAGAGTTTAAAAGAGTTTTGAAAAGAGTTTTTGTGCTTTAAACTTCTAATCTTTATTGTTTTGGGTTTTTGGAAAAATCAAAGAAATAGGAATTTGGGATATTTGTATTGGTTTTCATTCTCCATCTTTTACAAGAATTTCCCAAGTGTTTTCTTTGTTGCTTGTTTTCCAAAAACACTTAGTTTCCACTTGAGCTATATCTTCTATCCTAAGTTATTAGGATCCTTGATTTGTGTGGAAAAAGAAAAGAGAAAAAGAAAGAAAAGAGAAGTTTGTGGTTGTGGAACCACTTGTTGTAAACCCTCCTTGCTTTTGTGAATCCCTCTTCGGTAGAGGTGATCGGAGTGGTATTGTGATTGGTTTGTGAGCCTCTTAGGTAGAGGTATTTGTTGTTGTATTTGGCTACGGGCCGTATCCCTCTTCGGTAGAGGTGGATTGTGGTTGTATAGCCTCGGTGGCTTTGTAAGGTTGAGAGAGGAGTTTGGTACTCCTATAGTGGATTGGGAAATCCTACACGGTGGTGTAGGCGGGGATGTAGAGCTAGGGGCTCGAACCTCGAAACACATCTTGGTCTTTGCGTTTGATCCAATTTCTCTCAACTCTATCTCTTTAATTTGTGCAAGCATCATTTCATTTCATACAAGCATTAGTCTTTCATAGCATTCTTATTATATAACTTGCTTGTGTTGCCTTGCATTTCCTTTATATTGCCATAACTTTGTATGCTTGGCTTAATTGTGTGTGTTTACATTGCTTGGATTGCTTGTGTGTGTTTGCCCTACTTGTACTCATCCAACAAGAGCTTCACATAGCGCCTCAACTCATATCAAGGGGAATCAAGAGGAGTTAGTCCAGAGCCTCGCAAGGGGAATTCGGCTACACTTGTTGTATTGTATTAGTTTGTGCATAATTTGCATTAGCTTCTGCATTTAGCGCACTTAGTTTGCATTTAGTTTCTTAGATTAGCACTTACACCTATTCACCCCCCCTCTAGGTGTATTTCAATTGGTATCAGAGCTAGTGCTCCTGATATTAGGCTTAACATCCTAGGAGTGAGATCCATTTGCTTGCTAATCTTGTTTGCATTTGTTTGATTGCACACATATAGTTTGTACCCATGGACTTCATGACCCCACCTAGCTATGACCCTTCCAACATTGTTGTATGGAAGCTTAGGATGTCCATGTACTTGAAAACCCTAGGCATACATGCTTATCTTGCCACTACCAAGAAATGCTATCTTGGTAATGGTGATCATATAGGGGCCAATGCTCTAGCCCTTGAGGCTATTAGAAGCACACTTTCAAAAGATTATCTTTTACATGTTTCTAATATTGATTCCGCTTTTGTAGTGTGGAACAAATTGACAACCACAACCGCCACCTCCGAGCTTCAAGTACAAATCCAAGAAGAGGAATCTAGTGGAGAATCTGAACCACAATGCTTCATGGTCCAAGGGAATGACTCCCTTGAGGTACAATCGGAACCCCACTTAGATAGCAATGATGATTGTTCTAGTTCTTCACATGATGATATTGTTGATCCCCATGCTTTAAATGAAGAACTTTCAATAGTTTGTGAAAAATTAATAGAAAAATATAAGATTTTGAAAAAGAAAAGTCTAGAAATTGAAAAAGAAAATAAGAATTTGCATTCTAGACTTGATTATGTGTTGCAAGAGAAGGATGAGGTTTCTAGTGAATGTGACTCACTTAGATCTCAACTAAGTCTTGCACTTAAAGAAAATAACCTTTTAAAATCTAAAAATGATTGCAATGAGGTTTTGAAAAATAATGATGTTTTGTCTTCTAAAGTAGATTTTGTTTTAAAGACAATGATTCTTTAAAAAGAGAAATTGAGTTTATTTCAAAAGAATTAGAAATTTGTTTAAATAAAAATAATTCTTTGAAAAATAAAATTGATACACATGTTTGCCATGCTAGTGTAGCCTCATCATCTAGTCTACCTAATGCATGTACCTCTTCTTCTACGATTAACAATGATATATCCATGCTTAAGAAGAAGGTAGATTGTTTGGGCTCCACTGTGAGCCAATGTGCTATGAATCATACACGGTTGGAAACTTTGCTTCGAAAGAAACAAGTTCCATCCTTCATGCATGCACACCCTCCACGGCATACACATGCTCCTCACGGACACCATCCTAACACTATGTATGCTCATGTGTACACTTGTACACATTGTGGTCGAAAAGGCCATCTTGCTAAATTTTGCTATGATAGATTAAATACTCCAAATTTAGCAAAGAAATATGTTTGGGTTAGAGAAGGGACTAACCCCCATGGACCCAAAAGACAATGGGTACCAAAGACCACCCCTCCAATTTTTGATGTAGGTGAGGGCTCTCACATGACGTGAGAGTGTTGGCACCTTGGAGTGGATGTGTTCCATGCTTAAAGAATACTTTTTGGATGCATCACTTTCAAGGGAGAAGATTTGGTGGAAAGGACCACCATGTTTTGGAGACAAGAAAAGTTGCCTTCTAAGGCTTTGGTAACAATTCCTAACTCCTTATTATTGTTTACATGTTCATATCATTTGTTTTATAGCATGTCATTGTTTAATGTTCACTATGTTATATCATGTTCATTAGATTAGTGATATACATGCTTAGTTGTTTAGAGACACCCATGCTCAATATAGATTTATATTTGTGTGATCTCACTTTTGATCTAATATGTATATCCTAGATCTAATGCATATGCATATACATATTGATCATATGAACGTTTGTTTCATGTTTTAGTTGTATCATGTTGTTTTATATGTGTTTTGTGCTTCATGTGGTATATACATGTTTAAATGTAGATTTTATCAAAACTTGCATGTATACATGTACACTTAGTGAGAACAAATTGACTTATATATGTTTTGCCCTTCATGCTCATTTGTACCCACTATGTGCACAAGTATAGGCTAGTTTTGATGATTCCTTTATTTATACTTGTCATACCTATTTTTATGATTCTACTTCATGTATATGTATTTTAAATTCAAACCTAATAAATATACATGTATACCCATGAGTCTTTTGCCTTCAATGCAAATATTTTTAATAGACTCGTTTATGGTTGGGATATGTATGCATATTGTTAGATTTGGATGGATCATACATATACCTAGAAGTTGGTTCACAAAATAAAAGAATTTTGATGAATTTATGTGTTTTGTTTTAACAAAATGATATTCGTGTTTGTCTTGTGCTTAATGATTTGATTACTTGTTTAAGTATTAGTCTTCATTAAGACTAGTTATATACCTATACATATAGTGGGACACAAATAAATCTATATATGATTGGGTTGAATGCTTATTTGTTCCCATTAGTTGTATGAGTATAGTCTAGTTTTGATGATTCATATATTTTAGACTTGTATTCATATTTTTTAATTTATATGAGTTTTAATTTCGTGTATATGTTTATTTTGCCAAAACATTAAGATATACATGTATAATCCTTGAGTCTTTTGCCCTTCATGCAAATCCTTATATATGGACTCAATTGTGTTTAGGATATGTATGTATACTTATTGTGTTGACAATTTATACATATACCTTGAAATGAAATTAGTTAATGAAAATTGGTTTTTCGTGTTTTCATATTTAAGTTTTACTTCATGTATATGTCCATCTAGTTCAAACTAATCCTATACATATACATTCCTTTTTGAGCCACGTGCCTTCATGCATATACTTTGTGGACTCGTTTGTATTTTGGATATGTATGTATACCTTAGTTTATACTAGACATACATATGCCTTGAAGATTAAGTAGTTCTATGATCTTTTGTTTTAGATAAGTATTATTGTTTAAAGGAATTAAAAGAGCTTAATGAAATATTTTTCATAATTGATTTTCACATGTTAGTTATACACTCGTAATTACTACCTTACTCATGTTTTGTTTCTCATGAGTTGTGCTTTATTGATTAGAGTGAATGATTATTATGTGATTTTCATTTCTATGAAAAATAATCTTGTTTTATTCCTTGCTTGAAGGATTTCGTACTAGTTTACAAAACTTTCCATTTTTAACTAGTTCGAATTCTTCTTTGTAATATGAGATATACCATGCTTGTTATTTCAATTGGTATCATTGAACTCTTTCAATTGGTGTCAATTTTGATCTTCTTGTATACTCATATAAGTTATGTATATGTATGCTTACTCTTTCAAGAATATCAATGTCAATTGGTATCTAATTTTCATACATATATTTTTGTTTATGCTAGTGCTTGAGTTTCAATTGTGTTTAAATTGATTACTTTAAATTGGTATCAAGACTATGCATTATTTTAGTTGGTATTTCATAAAGGGGGAGAAAATTTGATGTTGTCTTTTCAATTGGGATTTGACTCTCACTCCCTTGCTTTATGTTAAAATTGAAACTATATTTTAACATTATTGATCTCAAAAGTTTTCAAATTGGTATCATGTGTTTAAAAGAACATATTTCTCTTAATGATAATCAAGATGTTTATGTTGAGTGTTTTTAATTGGTATCTCAAAATTTTGTTTAAGAAAAATATATACTTTTGATTTACATTGCTATATGTTTTACTTCAATTGGTATCAATATGCACTTTATTGTCATATCTTGAATTGGTATCATTGTTGTTATGAATGTTTGGATTACCCCTTCTTGATCTTTTTGTTTTTGACAAAAAGGGGGAGAAAATATTGTTTTTATGATTTTAACCCTTTGTTGGTTCATTGATTAGGACAAAAGGGGGAGAAGACTTTGGTTGTTTTGTAACTTATATGCATGACTTTGTATGCATGTATTTGCTTTAAGAATTAAAAAAAATTGTTTGATTTTGCTATTTTACCCCTTTATTGATGATTGACAAAAAGGGAGAGAAGAATTTGGCTTTTGGCTTTTATATGCATGTATTTGTTTTAATAAGTTTTATTAAGAATGTGTTGTTTATGTTATTGGTATCTAGAGCTTAGAGTTTGTCTTACTTCATTGGTATCTAGAGCTATAACATGTTTATATTGTTTAATATTTTTTATTTTATTTATGCATGAGTTAAGGGGAGCTTCTTTGAAGCTTAACTTTAATCCATGCATATATAACTCCATGAGTTTTGTCATCATCAAAAAGGGGGAGATTGTTGGCCCAATGGCCTTCCACTCTAGTTTTGATGATGATCAACTCATGTAGTTATATTTACTAATATTCTTGTGTTTCTAAGTTTCAGATCATTAGCAGGATATTAGTGTTGGTGATTAGCTTCAACAAGGTGTTTGGAAGCTTATCATGGTGATTCCGGTGCCAAAGCTTAAAGATCATACCTTTGCACTCGTGGATCGCGTTTGGGAGCAAGTCTACTTGAAGATGGAGATCATCAAGAGAAGACTTAGGTATCCTAGTTTAGTTTAGTGTGTTTTAGATCCATTTGTAAAGCTTAGTTTAGTTGATATGCTCAAGTGCACAAACACACACGTTTTATGTTTTAATGTGTGATTTTATGAATAGTTGGATCAAAACAAGTTTTCATGATTTATATGTATAGTAGATGTTTTCTAGTTATACATACATGCTTAACTTATAGACAAACTTATTTTGACATTCCTATTCATATTTTGGAAAAATCTAGTTTGATAAAAATACAAGTTTTATTTATGATAAAATTGGCAAGACACAAAAATGAATTGATATGATTGATATATGTCTTGAAATTTTTATCACAAGTTTAGTTTTCAAGTAAAATGATAAAACATATTTTTGTGGATTTTTTAGAAGTGTTAAAAGATTTTTTACAAATTTTCTATCTCAAAAATCTGCCCAGAAAAACTGTATTTCAGGCAGACCGGTCGACCGGGACAGTCGACCGGCTGCTGTGTCCGGATATGCACAGGCTGTGCATGTCCGTCGGTCGACCGGGTCACGGACCCAGTCGACCGATATAGAGAGTCTGCTCTCTGTATCTTTTCGGTCGACTGGGTCGGTCGACCGATAGAAGGAAACTGTGTTTCCTCCTTGTTGGTCGGTCGACTGGCAGTCGACCGAAGCCCCAACGGTCATATTTTCGACCGTTGGCGGTCGACCGGGCCGGTCGACCGGTGGCTGTCAAAATTGCCACATCAGCCTAACGGCTAGTTTTCTGTTTGGCCTATATAAACTCCATCTCTTTGGGGATTTTGGCCAAGGTTTTACAAGAGAAAAATTCTGGTTTTCAGTAGAGTTTAAAAGAGTTTTGAAAAGAGTTTTTGTGCTTTAAACTTCTAATCTTTATTGTTTTGGGTTTTTGGAAAAATCAAAGAAATAGGAATTTGGGATATTTGTATTGGTTTCATTCTCCATCTTTTACAAGAATTTCCCAAGTGTTTTCTTTGTTGCTTGTTTTCCAAAAACACTTAGTTTCCACTTGAGCTATATCTTCTATCCTAAGTTATTAGGATCCTTGATTTGTGTGGAAAAAGAAAAGAGAAAAAGAAAGAAAAGAGAAGTTTGTGGTTGTGGAACCACTTGTTGTAAACCCTCCTTGCTTTTGTGAATCCCTCTTCGGTAGAGGTGATCGGAGTGGTATTGTGATTGGTTTGTGAGCCTCTTAGGTAGAGGTATTTGTTGTTGTATTTGGCTACGGGCCGTATCCCTCTTCGGTAGAGGTGGATTGTGGTTGTATAGCCTCGGTGGCTTTGTAAGGTTGAGAGAGGAGTTTGGTACTCCTATAGTGGATTGGGAAATCCTACACGGTGGTGTAGGCGGGGATGTAGAGCTAGGGGCTCGAACCTCGAAACACATCTTGGTCTTTGCGTTTGATCCAATTTCTCTCAACTCTATCTCTTTAATTTGTGCAAGCATCATTTCATTTCATACAAGCATTAGTCTTTCATAGCATTCTTATTATATAACTTGCTTGTGTTGCCTTGCATTTCCTTTATATTGCCATAACTTTGTATGCTTGGCTTAATTGTGTGTGTTTACATTGCTTGGATTGCTTGTGTGTGTTTGCCCTACTTGTACTCATCCAACAAGAGCTTCACATAGCGCCTCAACCCATATCAAGGGGAATCAAGAGGAGTTAGTCCAGAGCCTCGCAAGGGGAATTCGGCTACACTTGTTGTATTGTATTAGTTTGTGCATAATTTGCATTAGCTTCTACATTTAGCGCACTTAGTTTGCATTTAGTTTCTTAGATTAGCACTTACACCTATTCACCCCCCCTCTAGGTGTATTTCAGATATCATAAATACTGTCGTCTAGGGGTGACGTGATAGCAGTGACCATACAGGTGGGCCTAAGCAATATGAATATGCAGGTGGGCATATGCAATATAACCACAATACTGTGTTGTGCATATACAGTAATGATGTCTGCAAGGAATACAGGAAACAGACCATATGCAATGCATAGTATACATGTACATGAATCGCATGGTACCACATGGAATGTAACGAATATCAGAAAATGTAACATGATATACAGGTGACATGATAGCGAATAACATAGCAGCAATAGTAACAATTACGAGGGAACAATAATATACATGAGTAGAGCATGTCATGTGATTTATACAATAATAACAATCAGTACCACCTGGTATTTTAGTCAATCTCTTCCAGTGTCCCATACCACTGGCAGTTCATACTGGAGCCCGCACTCCAGTCGAACCCATCCGGACATGGCCTACGGGTACCATTATCCAAACGAGAGAGTAACCAAATAACAAGTGTTCCCGACGTCACTATTGTGTATACTGTTTTATTATGTTACTTGGAAACTCATGGTCGAGGAGTTCTTATCGGGTAGAGTGTAGTGAACTACAACTCACAGAGTGAAATCAATAGGATGAAGAGAAAGTAAGATGGAAATCAAATAGTCTGAGTGACAACTGTAATTGAGGAAGACAACAGAGTTAAGGAAATGAATGGGCAAGGACATGGTATTCTTGTACTCGTTGCTGGAATCCCCAAATTCAGATATAGATCAGTTAATCTGAGCCTGGTTGTACTGTTGGTAAGAGCCCGAGGATTGACCCAGGTGGTTACCCACACCAGGTGTGAAACCTAGGCTCTGATACCACTATGTAACGCCCCGATCCCGTAGGTACGGGGACGTTATGGCGACGTACATACGCGAGGTGAAAAGAACCTCACGCGTACGTTAAGCCTCAGTACAGGGAATCACCTCCATAGACATAATGGTTCCAGCAGGAAATAAGTACAAGAATACCTGCAGAAAGGGGTTAGTGATCATAACAGATATAAAAACAGGGATAAATGAGATAACAGAAATAAATTACCAAGATACCTATAAAGAGTCTCGATGAGGAATCTCCTATGTGACTCCAAGGCACTATCTGATAATACGGTAGCTCGGATCTCCAACCTAGGCATGCAAACCCAGGGTCGTCAGAAAGCGACCTAGTGAGTGGTAAAATGAAGGAGGCAATAATATGTACGATAGTAATACAAGCACAATAATAAGAGATAATACATGCTGTTGTAATAGTGATACCATATCCTAAGAATATAATAAGCATATAAGTAGCAGCAGAAGTATCTAAACATGAAAGATATAAGCATGTTATATTTTATTACCGTCACTACCTAGCCGGTTATCATCTGGTCATGTCTTTAGGCGTGTCTGGTTGATATCATAAATACTATCGTCTAGGGGTAATGTGATAGCAGTGACCATACAGGTGGGCCTAAGCAATATGAATATGCAGGTGGGCATATGCAATATAAGCACAATACTGTGTTGTGCATATACAGTAATGATGTCTGCAAGGAATACAGGAAACAGACCATATGCAATGCATAGTATACATGTACATGAATCGCATGGTACCACATGGAATGTAACGAATATCAGAAAATGTAACATGATATACAGGTGACATGATAGTGAATAACATAGCAGCAATAGTAACAATTACGAGGGAACAATAATATACATGAGTAGAGCATGTCATGTGATTTATACAATAATAACAATCAGTACCACCTGGTATTTTAGTCAATCACTTCCAGTGTCCCATACCACTGGCAGTTCATACTGGAGCCCGCACTCCAGTCGAACCTATCCGGACATGGCCTACGGGTACCATTATCCAAACGAGAGAGTAACCAAATAACAAGTGTTCCCGACGTCACTATTGTGTATACTGTTTTATTATGTTACTTGGAAACTCATGGTCGAGGAGTTCTTATCGGGTAAGTGTATCCCGTTCATACCCGGGATCACGGCCTTAAACAAACCCCTGGCTGCTGAGACTAGGGCCCTCCACTAAGAGGGGAGCATGAATCAAGTAACAAGAGCTCATGGAGCTATTGGTAGGTAGCACTACCGTCCCCTGCAGTGGGAGAACAATATGGATCCAGTACATCACCCGATAAGATCTAATCAACCGTCGAGTCTCCCCCATACCCCAGTTAACTTTATGATCTGTTATATCAAGTATACAATGTAACAAGAACAACTACTGTACATGATACGGGTAACATGATTACAGGACCTGAGCTCTGTTGATAGCGTAGAACAATGTAACGGGAAACGGGAACAATATAACATGAACAATATAACGGGAAACGGGAACAATAGATGTGGAAGTCCACATATAGCATATCAACAGCTCTCAAGTCCAGTAACGGGAATATCCATTTCAGCAACAGGAAACAATATCCAGTAACGGGCATAACAATATCAGTCACGGGAAACAAACATATAACAGGAATATAACATGGAACAATAATCATGTAATATGCCTTGGGGTCCATATGACAAGACTAGTGAAAACATGCATGTGTGACCGTGATATGTAAACATGCCGTGTATGATGATATGTATGATGATAATCATATTATGCAATGCGGTAGTCCGTGCCTGGTATATCCGTGTATTAGTGGAACATATATGTGTCGCAATACTCTGTATAATATCCCTGTGATAGTACATGTCATACCAGTTGTCAGTGTATAATGTACTACCGTGTTCAGTGAATTATAGTGTCCGTGTTATGCTGATACCAGTGCATGAACTAACGGTGTCTAGCATTCATGTCTAGTGACAGTGTAGTGTCATCGAGTTCCGTGAATCAATTTCTATTAGTGACAGTGTAGTGTCATCGGGTACCGTGGGTCAGTATACATGTGACAATAGTTAGCAACATAATAGTGTCCAAGAATATGGGGACATAGTGGCCGAGTCTCAGTGCATGTGCAGGTATGATGACTGTGTCCGAGTTGTCTATGTCAATAGTTATAGTTCCTATTATGCCCTCATATGAAATCAGAAAAATACCTAACAATCTTCTGGGTTATTCCTATTACAATGAATGTCCAATCATTATCCTTTAATAATTAGTCGTTATCGTATTTTGTCCCTAATCAATATCAGTCACAGAAAGCAATCAATGTATGTCACTAAACATGGTAAAAGATAATTTAGAAAATAAAATCACTCACTAACTGGCCACGGGGAGGTATCTCTCTTTCCCACGATCGCAACGGATCCAGAATCGCCCGAATAGGAGTCCGGATGCTCCCGATATCGCCCGAATACTAAATCAGGACAAAAGGGTTAAATATGTAAATAAAAATATTAAATGCAAATAATAAAAAGTAACGGGGGGTTTTATGCAAAATTACCTTTTGAATGTGGGTAGACGGGTTAACGGGTCGGATTTAGATCCACTACCCAAACCCGTTAACTTAAGTCAAATGGGTACCTGGGCTAATGGGTTATTGGGTTTCTAACCATTAACACAAGAATGGGTTAATGGTTTGGGTTCCAACCCAAACCCATTAAGGGGAAAAGAGGAGCAGCAGCTTGCTGCTGCTGCTGCTGTCTCTTGCGCGGCTGGCCGGCCAGCCCAGCTGGCCGGCGGCGCTGGCCGACCTGCCGGCGGCGGTCCCGGCGGCGGCCCTCTCCGGCCAACAGTGAGAGAGAGAGGGTGAGGGAGGAAAAGAGAGAGAAAAGAAAACAGGGAAGAAGAAAAAGGAGGAGAAAGAAAGAGGGAAAAAAGAGGAGGAAGGGAGGGTGGTGGTGGCGCCGGCCGGGATCGCCGGCCGGGCTGGGGCACGACCGCCGGCGGCCGGCAGCGCCGGCGGCCGGCAGCGCCTGCGGCCCGGCCGGGCCGCTGGCAAGGGGCAGACCCCCTTTTTGGGGTCAGCACAGAGAAAGGGGGAGGGAGAGTGAGAGAGGGAGAGAGATAATGAGAAAGGGAAGGTTTAAGGAGAGAGAGAGAGAGAGATTTAGGAGAGAGAGAAGAGAGAGAGAGAGAGAGAAATTGGGTTTGAGAGGGAAAAGAGGAGAGGAATTTAAATGAGAGGAGAGAGAAGAGGTGGTTGGGTTTTAGGCGGTGGAGGAGAAGTTTCTTGAAGAAGGAAGAAGAAAAGAGAAGAAAGAAAACGAAAAATAAGAATAATAAATTTTATTATTATAATATTGTCCCAGTATTCGACAAGTTCCGAACGGTGCCCAAAATTTACAGAAAATAGATAATATTATCCTGAGACATAAGATGAAGACAGTTTTCAAAAACTCGATCCGGTTTGTAAATTAAAAATCCCGGAAGATGTCGTCGGTACCGGGCGACACCGGTTTGGCCGGATTTTCGATAAGTTCAGAAAAATCTCCAAAAATACTCCAACGTAGATCATACGATTCTAAGACACATGGTGAAAGCCGATTCTTAAAATTCTACTCCGTTTGTGAAATAAAAATCAGAATGTCGATTATCGGTATCGTTCGACACCGACTCCGGCGATTTTCCAAATAATCCAGAAAATTGCCAGAAAATCCTAAAAAATCTAAAATATTAGAAAATAATTTTTGAAACTAAAAGAGGCTCAATCGGACTATCACGGAGGTCAAATCAATTTTGTACGCCGTATCGCGTACCGATACCTTGATACGTACACCGGGGATCAGGGGGTTACAATTATCATAGCCATTGACCTAGAGGAGCTGATTCGGCAAAACTAGGGGTGCAAAACTAGAAACCAGGCACCAGAACTGATAGGAGACAAACTGGGCTGTGCGCGGCTCGAGGCGTCGCGCGCACGGCCACCAAGGGGCCGCGAAAACGCGGTCCAAGCCACGTTTCCGCGGCCGTATGGTCGCGGCGCGCGCGCCGCTTTGGGCCAGGGTTTGTCCCCTGGCCCCCTTCTTCCCTGGTGGTTATAAATACCCCCTGGGTTCCAGAAAAGTAAGATATGCAGAATTTTATGAGTAGTTTCATCTTCATGTTGTAGTTTAGGGTAGTTTAGTTTAGGTTAGTTCTTCTTCCTCCATTGTATTTTCCATTTTGTAGATCTTGTAATAGGGAGAGAGAGTGATACATGCTTGGAATGCAAGAGTGCTTGTAATAGAAGATGACAATCTATGAAAGGTGCTCTCTTTACCTCTCTATGTTCTTCTCTCTAATCTCTTTTACATGTGTAGCTAATCTTTTCTCTCATGGCACTAACTACTAACCACCAACTATTCTAACTTCTTTTATGATAATCCACATGAATCTAATAGCCTCTACTTGGCCTTGCTCTTGCAAGAGCCATTGATGGCTCATGATGATGGATCTAACTCTAGCTTCCTAACCACTAACAAGCTAACATTATTTTACTCCATGCTTACTTTTAGTTTTGATGGTTTAAGTGTAGCTTGAACTTGCTTTGTAGAGTTGGATTGTGATGAGTTACATATGGGTCATGCTTTGAATAGCTCTTGAACTAAGGACTAGTGATGGCCAATGATACATGTGAGGCAACTATCACTAAGAGGTTAGCATGTTGGTGGAGTCATTAGTAGTTAGTAGCCATGAGTTTTCTTTTTCTTTCACTTTATTTTAGATATAAACAAAACAACAAAAATCATTCTTTTCTATGTTTCTTACTTCTTTGTTTTCACCGTACACTTCTCCTTCCATTCTTTCTTTTTCTTTTCTTTTGATTCTTTAAAACTTTGAAGAACTTTTTAACAAACACGTGAATCAACCGGTAAAGCTTCTGTCGCCTCCCGTCCTTGTGGATTCGACTCGTTTTAGCCTCTATGCTATAACGGAAGTATCGAGGAAGCCAAAGCACACACACACTTTAAATATCCATGTCAAAACATATATTTTTGTGCACAATTTTACCCCGATCAATCATCGAGTTTGACCGACCAATCCTTTCAGTTTTGTCCGACGGTCTTTTCCAGAATGAGCTTGAGTTGTCGATTGGTGACTTCTACCTGCCCATTTGTCGGGGATGATACAGAGTGGATAACTTGTAATTGATGGAATATTTTCGCATCAGAGCTTCAAAAACTCTGTTGCGGAAATGTGATCCATTATCACTAATTATCGCTCTAGGGGTGCCAAATCGGGAGAAGATATTTTCTTTGAGAAATTTGACAACCACTTTGTTGTCATTGGTCTTTGTAGGCACAGCTTCTACCCAATTAGAGACATAGTCTATATCAACTAAAATGAACTGGTTGTCGAAGGAATTAGGGAATGGTCCCATGAAGTCATACCCCAAACATCAAAAATTTCAACTTTCAGGATCGGGTTCAGGGCATTATGTCTCTTCTTGAAATTTTCCCGATCTTCTAACAATTTGCGCATGACTTGCAAAAATGGTATGAGTCTTTGAACAAAGTGGGCCAATAGAGCCCACTTTGTAGAACCTTCTCTGTAGTCTTGCGGGAGCGAAGTGTCCTCCGCAAGAAAGTTCATGGCAAAAGCTTAGCACACTCCTCTGTTCCTCCTCTGGTATGCATCGTTGAATAATCTGGTCGGGACAATACTTAAAAATATGGCTCTTCCCAGAAGAAGTACCGTACTTGGGCAAAGAAACGATACTAGTCTTGCTTTGTCCAGTCAACGATTAATTGCCCAGTGGCCAGGTAATTGACTATGTCCGCATACCAGGGTTCCTTAGAAATGGCCAGGATGTGCTCGTCTGGGATATCCTCGTTGATAGGAGCTTGTATGATAGGTGCGTTAGGAATTCGTGAAAGATGATCAGCGATCACATTTTTTATACCTCGTTTATCCCGAATTTCCAGGTCAAATTCTTGAAGTAAAAGGATCCACTAAATCAATCGGGCTTTTTCTTCCTTCTTGGTCATGAGGTATTTCAGTACCGAGTGATCTGTAAAAATCACCGTCTTCCAGCCTAACAAGTAGGGCCGGAACTTCTCTAACGCAAAGACAACGGCCAATAATTCCTTCTCAGTCATTGTATAATTCTATTGGGCGTCATTCGAGGTCCTACTCGAGTAGTAAATCACGTGCTGCCTATTGTCGATGCGCTGTTTTAGAACAGCGCCAATAGCAAGTCGCACATGATTTCTAACGGTTGGGCCCAATTAGGAGCGGAAATAATAGGCGCAGAAATAAGTTCTTACTTAAGCTTCCCCCATGATTTGAAACATTCATCGTTAAAATCAAAGGGCACGTCCTTAGAAAGCAGGTTAGTTAAGGGTCTAGCGATTTTGCTAAAATTCTTAATGAACTGTTGGTAGAACCCAGCATGCCCTAAATGGATCTAATATCTTTGATGCTTTTGGGTGGTAGAAGCTTAGTAATCACTTCTACTTTAGCCTTGTCCACTTCAAATCCTCTCCTAGAAATCTTATGGCCTAAGACAATCCCCTGTCTCACCATGAGTGAAATTTCTCCCAGTTCAGAGTTAGGTTCTTCTCCTTACATCTTTGCAGAACTAACTCTAGGTGATGAAGACACTGATCAAATGAATCTCCGTAGATGGAGAAGTCATCCATAAAAATCTCAAGAAAACGTTCTACCATGTCGGAGAAAAGACTAAGCATGCACCGTTGGAATGTTGCAGAAGCATTGCACAATTCAAAGGGCATGCATCGGTAGACGAAGGTTCCGAACGGGCAGGTGAGCATGGTCTTTTCCTATCTTCTACAGCAATGGGGATTTGATTGTATCCTGAGTACCCATTTAGGAAGCAATAGTACTCGTGTCCAGCCAGGCGCTCAAGCATTTGGTCGATGAAGGGTAGCGGGAAGTGGTCTTTACGGGTGGCTGCATTGAACTTTCTATAGTCACGAACGTTGCTACGCAGTCTTGTTTGTACCAACTATTTTTGCTCATTTTCAACCATCGTAAAGCCAGATTTCTTCGGGACCGCATGAACCGGGCTAACCCATTAGCTATCAGAAATGAGATAAATGATCCCGTTGTCTAATAGTTTCATAATTTCCATTTTTACTGCCTCTTGCATTAGTGAGTTAAGCCTGCGTTGTGGGTCCCTCCTAGGGGTTGCTTCATCGATTAAATGGATTCTATGTTGAACTATGGCTGGATTTATCCCTTTGATATCCTGCATTGTCCATCCAATGGCTTCCCTATGTCTTTTCAGAATAGACATTAAGCTGTCCTCTTATTGCTCAGTCAGGTGGGATACTATGATGACTGGTAAGGTTGTTCTTTCCGCCCAGGTAGGCATACTTGAGGTGTTCAGGTAAGACTTTTAACTCTAAGGAAGGTGTTGCTTCATTGGAGGCAATATCTAGACTTGCAATCCTATGATGAGGTACACTTGGGCTTGACGCCCAATCCACTGCCGAATCTACGATCTGGTCCAGATTAAATTCCTCAGATTCCAGATCAAACTCTGCCTCTGTTTCTACCTCCATGCTTTCCTCATGCTCACTGGTCAGATTTTCAATAGAATTGACCTTAAAAGTCTGATCATTGATATCCGGGGGTTGTCTTCCAAGATTGAAGATATTGACTTCCTTCGTCATGTCTCCAAAGGTCAATCGCATGGACCCATTCCTACAGTTGATTATGGCATTGGCTGTAGCAAGGAATGGGCATCCTAAGATGATCGGAGTTTGAGACCGTGGATTTGATACAGGTTGGGTCTCAAACACAATGAAGTCAACGAGGTAGATGAAATTTCCAACCCGGATAAGGACATCTGTGATTTTCCCCTTCGGGATTTTCATAGATCGGTCAGCTAGCTGAATGGTGACTCGAGTTGGGCTTAGCTTGCCCAACCCAAGTTGCTGGTATACTGAGAGAGGTAGCAAGTTGATACTTGCTCTCAGGTCAAGGAGTGCTCTGCTAATTTCTGTTTGTCCTATGGTGTAGGAAATTGTGAGACATCCGGGATCCTTGTATTTCACCAGAATGGGATCAGACAAAATTTTGCTTATATTGGTTGCCAAGAATACTTTTTTGGGCACATTTGTCTTTCTCTTCTTTGTACTCATATCCTTAAGAAACTTGGCATAAGCTGGGACTTGTTGGATAGCGTCAAGAAGAAGCACATTCAGTTTGACCTAGTTAAACATCTCAAGCATCTTTTTCATGTGCATATTCTTATTGTTGTTCCTAAGCCTATTGGGAAAGGGTGTTACAGGCTTATGAACTTGTTCAGCAGCTTTGTCCTCGTCAGATGTTTGAGGAGCAGATTGAGAAGAACTAGTAGAGGTGGAGGCTGGAGTGAGATCAGTATGGTCTGGATTTTTCTGTTGGTAGACCTGGTTGTCCACCTTCTTTCCAGATCGAAGTGTGTGAACAGCATTGCACTGGTTGATCGACGGATCCTGAATTTCATATGCTTGATTGGAGTTTTTTGGGTTAACTAGCTGCTGACTAGGTAAAGTACCCTTTGGTCTTTCACTTAGAGAGCTAGCTAGCTAATTGGCTCATCTGCATTTTCAATCTCGATATATCCTGTGAATGGTTGTTAAGCGTTTGTCCCTGGTTTTGCATGAAAGCGGCTTTGGACTTCATAAAAGCTTCTATGCTTTCCTACAATTTGCTGAATTTCTTTTTCATTGGTGAACTTTGAGAGGAGGAAGATGGAGCTTGACTGGGAAAATTTGGTGGAGGACTGGGATAGTAAAAATTATTGGAGAAATTAGGCCTGCGAGGATTGTTCTGAGCCCAAGAGAAATTTGGGTGATTCCTACAACCTGGATTGTATGTTTGCGAGTAGAATTATGCGGCAACCATGAGTAGGCCACGTTCAGGTGTTTCGGTGGCACTTGCTCGGTATGGAAAACAGGGCACTCTTCAAAGACATGATTTGGTGCCTGACAGTATGAACAACCCGGATTGTGAATTGGTGGTGGGTTGATTTAGTTGACATTGGCTGGCTCTCTTGTTTCTAGAGCCTCTATTCTCCTCATTAGGGTTGCAATCTTAACTTCTACAGCTATGAATGATTCTAGAGATAGGAGCCCTCCTCTTGAAACTAAAGATTATGAGTTCCTTGGTTTTTCCGAGGCTGGCTCCCATTGCATGGTTTTCTTAGCTAAATCCTCAAATAAGTCCCAACCCTATACAAGAACCCTCCCTGACACATGATTTCTAAAAGGCTTTTCGTTTGATAATCTAAGCCATCGTAGAGAATCTGACACTGATGACATTTCTCCACACCATGATGAGGGCACTGAGGTAAGAGATCTTTGAATCGCTCAAAGTATCTATAAAATGGCTCGCTCGGTTATTGCCTGAACTACATGATATTCTTTCTAACGAAGGCAGTTTTGTGAATTAGGTAGAATTTCTTCAAGAAGGGCTTGACGAAATCATCCCATGTCGTGATAGAATATACCGCCAAACTGTACAACTATTTCTTCGCTAGGTCCTTTAGGGAAAAGGGAATGAAACGTAACCTAACGGCATCGTCTCCTAGCTGGGGTATACGCATCATGAGGCATACTTCTTCAAATTCCCCAACAAAGAAGTATGCGTCCTCCGATTCTAAACTATGAAACTTTGGGAGAGTGTTGATGAATTAAGGCTTTAATTCAAAATTATTTCCATTTGCCTCATGCAGTTTTATACCAGATGGTAATGAGGTTCTGGATGTAAGGGTAAAGAAGTGTTTCTAGTTAATCTAGAAGATACAGGATCTCTTACCCACTCTTGCATGCAGCATACCACAAACAACGTAAAGACAACAAACAATCGAAAAGAATAAAATAAACAAATAAAAGAAAGAAAAACAATCACAAAGCCTTAGTCTAAGGTACATGGACCTAGACGACTCTTAACTGGTCGATTCTCCGGGGAGATTGTTGTAGGAACTCGACTACAATCTAATCGGCCAAGAGGGCAAAACTCGGTGGGAGGTATCCGGGCGTGAGCCACGGGCCTTAATTACGCCAAACCATAAAGCTTTTGAGGTTTTGCCTCTCAATCCACTTTCCTTAGACACTGATTTTGCAGGAGTATAATTCTTGCAATTTTCACCCTCGGTTAATCTTTTAGTGAGTCTGAGATGTCCCTAGGGCCAAGTCTATCAGTTTTTAGTTAAGGCTTAGGTTATGTGAGTGCACTTGGAGATAATTTTTGGGCTAATGAAGGACTTATCTTGTTTATTTGGGATTTTGCTCTTAATGTCAATTGTGCAAGTGTACAGTTTATTCACAGCAAGGTAACGCTCAAAGCGATAAATCACTCTAAAATATTGGTCCTATTCTATATGAATGCACACGTACCTTTTCTCCAGCACTCTTAAACAGAAATTGAAATGAATTAAAATAGACACGTGCCCTAATTGCAAAAGTCTAATCCAAATTTTAAGTAAGCAACAAGTGGATTTCTATTGAGTTTATTACACATGTATAAGGTGAAGCATTCAAGCGAACTAAAAAAAATTTAGAAAGCAATTTTAGCGGCTTTCGGCAACCCTGCAAATGAGTTTGTTAGTACTTCAATCGGAGAAACTCGCTTTTACACAAATTTTCCAAGGGCAAATGAATCCTCGTGCAACGTCTTTGGCTACCACTTTCGCTTCCCATGATAGTAAGCTCCTTGGTACTTCTCCTACATACAAGAACAAAGAAAAATCTTTAATATTGAACAATAAAGCTGTTCCCTCCCCGGCAACGGCGCCAAAATGTGATCGGCAAAAAGCAAGCACAAAAATAAGTAAAGAGAGTGTTGGTCGATGTTATTGCTTTTGCGATTCTTCCGTAGTAGCGAAGTGGTTATACGGGTCGTATCCACAAGAAGGGAGAGCGATGAAAGCTTGGTACGACTTCTTTGTTCAAGAAAAGAGAAAGTTCTTTATTTCAAATAAAGAATTTGAAAATGAAAACAAGTTTGTTTCAAGAATAGTTTTGAATTAGTTTGCTTGTTTGTAAAAGTGGATTTTTCTTAATGGTAAAAGCGCATGGATAACTTTCTACTAAGTGCTCCCACTAATTCCTAACTTCTTGAAGATGTAGCCTCACGATGGATCATAGGCAAGTAAAATCTTTATGCATAGGAACTATTCACATTGGGAATGAATGAAAGTCCTTCCTTTAACTTAGCCTTACACGGCAAAAACTTGGACATTCCCTTATCAAGATCCAATAGAAGGCGAGAATAAGGGAAGACACAATGCACTAATGGTATCGGCAAAGTAAAAAGGAAAATCTCTAGCTTACAAAAACAAGTAAAGGATACAATCCATAGATCATCAAAAACCCGTTAAGCATGAAATATAAGAAAACGAATACTTATATGTAAGTTAGAGTTAGAACCCTCGTCTTAAGATATCATACCTCTCGTTTGCATAAGGCTTATTTGACACTCTTGACTCATTTGGGTTTATCAATCAAGTTGTTAGAGATTAGTGGGTTAGTAGTTAGTTAGCCATGCTATGGAGGAGTTAGTTAAACATGGTAGTAAAAGAAACAATAAAAGAGAAGAGGTAAAGAGAAAAGGAGTTACACTAAAATAAAGAGATAAAAGCAAAGGAAAACAACTAGAAAATGGAAAGAAGAAAGAGAAGTAGTTACTTGTATTAGTTTGTCACCTTCTAAATACAACTTTTACACACTCTCTTTCTTTCACTCTAATGGCTAAATCAACTAGAAGAAGAAGAAAAACAACAACAACTACAACTCCAAAATCAAACTAACATAAAGATCCTAAAGCTCTGGATCTCTCCAAACTGAAAACCCCTGGGGGGTATTTATAGGCACCAGGGGAAAGGGGGCCAGGAGGACAACCCCTGGCTCGAAGCCAGGCGCGCTCCACGACCGTATGGCCACGAAAACGCGGCCCTAGCCGTATTTCTGCGGCCATGTCAGGGCGGCGCGCGCCAGGGTTTGGGCAGCGTGCCGTCCCTTTTGTCTCCTGTCCACTTGATCTTCTGGATTCGTGATTTGATGCCCTAGACTGACAAAATCTCCTCCCTAAAGTCAATGGCTACTTGGTAGCCTTTAATCACCCATTAATGGTGGTTTAGAGTCTTGTTCTTCATTTGCACACCATGGACCTAGGATTAAGCAAGCAAAGCTTTATTAGCAGAATTTTACATCAAATAAATATGAGAATGTGATGAAAATTATGCAAAATTAGAGACTAATCAATGTATCATCACAGTTCGGAGGTGAAGCAGGACTAACACAGGTGGAAAGATTAGAGTGTCCAGATTTGGATCTTTTGTATTTTTTCAAAAATGTAAATACAAAGCTATAAAGGAACATTTTGTAATGCACTCATTAGATGTAGCACAATAAATATAATATAATATTTTTTTTAGAATAAAAATTGTTACGCTTAGATCTTGCTTGGTTTGCGTTTACCATAGGCTTGAGGAACTGATATGATCATAAGATGCCTCTTCAGAGTGCTGATCTCTATCTCCGGTAGGGTTGGTTGGGAACAGAGTGCTTTGGTGAGTTTGTGTTGTTTTTTAGTGGGAGTGATCCTATCAGTGGAGTGATTCATTTTCTAGTGGAGGTGAGACCCATCAGCAGATTTTAGGACTCTAAGTGGGGTGAGACCATCAACAGAGTAGATTCGCAGCCGTCTCCGAGTGGAGGTGAGACCATGTAACGCCCCGATTCAACGGATACGGGGGCGTCACTGCAACGTATATACGTAGGTCAGAAAGTGCCCCCACGTATATACGCTAAGCATAAAAGTACAAGCAAGGGATCAGAGTATAACACAGAGCGTGGTATACATACACATGCCAACATAAAAGGTACATATACGAGTCATCACAGTGTTGATAAACATTACATATTACATATGTCTTTTATCACAACCAAGTCCAAAAGTAAAATATACAATAAGATACCAAAAAGCTCACGAGTAGGATGAAGATCCCGTGAGTCAAAAGGGGTCTGGCACGAAGGAAGTAGAGCTAGTCTGCCTGCTCACTAAAGAAAGCTCGATCTACTGTGGACAGCTCCACTTCGATCCAAGCTTCAACCTGAACATACAAATCCAAGGGAGTCAGGACCTCCCAACAATGAACAGGCTATGTGCCAAATGGCTAAGTGACAAGAGTAGAAAGGTTAGAACACAAGTAAGGCAGATATGAACAAGTGGATCATAAAACAGGAAATCCAGGTTAAAACTGATTATAAGCAAGATTGATTGTATACGCTTAAGTCACGGTCCCATGAGACTAATACATCGAAGGAATAATCCAAACAAGGAAACCCTCATCTATATACCTTTATCTCATGCCACAGAAATCCAAGCGTATAGAATCAGAGTTGCAAATCATATGAAAGTCAAACAGGAATACATAACAAGAATACTAAGAATCATAACTAGAAACATAACTGGAATAACGGGAATCATAATAAGTATCACAACTGGAAACATAACTGGAATCATGACTGGAATATCAAGAATCATAATAAGATCCATAACGGTTATCAATTATTATTACAACTCGTCTAACCCATATATCTAGGTATGTGTCTCGGTATCGATCCCAACCCACATACATCCATATATAAGAAAGTCGAGGGTTGTTATCGGAAGTAGATGGAGAACTGATAGAACTTCTTATAGTGGTTTCCATACACCTGGAACCGGCTTTGGAGGCCCAAAGTCCCCCTATTCAGTAATTCAGATTCACTACCGCCAGTACATATATATATATATGTATATATATATATACTTTTATTCCATCACTATAAGCAAGGTATCATTCCGGCATCCATCACTTCCTCCCATACCCATACAAGTTGTCCTTTTTATGGTTTATTAACAGAATTATCAGGTTACGGGAAACAAATGTACATAACAGTAATAGCCCTACAGATTCAAGAGGTGGCCCCCACAGATTCAAGGGGTGGCCCCCACCGTGTGGTGTGGCACTTTGTTCCATGTGGCACTTTGTTCTGAGGGAGTGGATTCTAGAGGTGGCCCCCACCGAGTATGGTGTGGCACTTAGTTCCATAAAATAAGGCAGGGTTCCCGTAAACAAGATAATCATAAGGTCAAGTGTATCATGCTTGGTTTTAAAGGATAGCATGACAAGGTGGTGATATATCACAAGCAATAAATCATAACAATAGATTGATAATAGGCCGGGTCAGTCAAGACATAACAAGAGGTCTAGTAAAGTGGTGGCATGTCAGGTGATATACATGTGTTAAAGGAAAACATGTACTGACGTGTCTGGATCATAGCAAGGCAAGGGGAAACATAGAAGCAAACAGGGTTCAACGACCTCGAAGGGTCTGCCACGCATGGTATAAAATAAAGAAGCAATAATATCACGGCAAGGTACAAGTATAAGAATGAAACAAGCAGTTGCATGGCAATACATAAACCTGGGAATATGAAGTGACAAGAGATGATATACACCAATTAATAGATCATAAAGTACAAGCTATGAAGTATAAGTAGGAATAATATATAGTACATGTATCAAGGGTAAGATACATAGTCAAGAAGGAAATCACAATACCAGACAGCCATAAGTTAGTCGACTAGGTTGGAATAGTAGTCGACTAATAGAAGGGTTAGTCGACTAGGAAAATAGGGTGGTCGACTAATAATGTGTTCCAGAGAGTTTGGGTTTCTGTTTCAGGAAGAGTTAGTCGACTAGGTAAAAAGGGTAGTCGACTAACAGGGAACTACAAGTCGACTAACAGATACTTAAGTCGACTAAGTTTGAGATACAGAGAGTTGAGTTTATTTCAGGAGTCGACTAGGGGAATTCTAGTAATCGACTAGGGATATCTAGTCGACTGGTAATAGGGACTAGTCGACTAAAACTGTGAAGTCAGAAAAGGCTACGTTTCAGCTAAGGGTCTCTAGTCGACTAGGTTCTAGGTCAAGTCGACTAATTATGGTCGAACACAGTGTACAGAACTGAATCTGGTGGTTGTGCTTGATAGTCTAAAAATGTGATTTTGAAGATGTAAATGTACAAGAATTGTAATTACAAGTATACTAGGAATTTGATGAGTCTTGGTGAGTAAAAATACTCACAAGGATTGGTTAGGTGAAGCTTTGTAGTCTTGAAAGGATCCAAGGTGGAGATGATGGCCTTAATCCAAAAGTAGTTGTTGAAGTTGAAGTTGCTTGAGGTGGAGAAGATGATCTTGGTGTTGCTTTGGGAGTTGGTGGTTGAAGATGAAGACCTTGATGATGCCCTAGATGAAGCTCTTGAGGTTGATGGTGGATGTTGAGATGAAGGAGGATTTTGGAGAAGGGGATTTCTTTGTGGAAGTGAAGAAAAAGAGAAAGGAAATGTAATGGAAAGTTTATATATGATTTGTGATTTGTGAAGGAGGTGTAATTGAGATGGAAGAGAGGGGTTATTTGCAAAAGGGGAGGTGAGGTGAGTGTCCCTCTCTTGGCCACTTGGCCGGCCATGGGAGAGAGAGAGAGATGCATTAAATGGTGGAGGTAGGTGGGAGTTGTGTGGAGAGGAAAAATAGGAATTTTGGTAATTTGGGAAAATTGGAAAAGTGTGTGGCTTGGGAAGGAAGGAAAGAAATAAAGAAAAGGAAAATGGTAGAGAAATGATAAAGAGAAGATATTTTCTCTTGGACTCAGAATGAAACTGTTGAAAATACAGAGACTCGGGTTCAAGTCAAGAATACGGAAAACAATTCGGAAAATACCGGAATCGCCCGAAATTCAAGTATCTCGGAACGACTCGCAAATTTACCCAAAAATCGATAATAATATATGAAGACTCATAGTGAAATCCTTTTTAAGAAATACTTTATAGTTTTAAAACTAAAAATCCCGGAATCAGTTACCTACCGACTCCGACGGAATTTTCATAAAATCATAAAATTCTCAGAAAAAGTATTTAAGTAGGAAATGTAATTCTAAAAGATAAAGTCTAAATGACCATCATGAAATTCCAAACAGTTTGAGAATTAAAAATCCGGGAATCGGTCAGCGGCACTGGCCGACACCGTTTTGAAGAACTTCAATTTAATTCAAGAAAAATCCAGAAAAATCACAAAAATCTAATATATTGGAAAATAATATTTGAAACCGAAATCGGTCAATTCTACACATCAGAAAGACTAAATCGAAGAATATACTATGATCGGGCCTCCGGTTCAGACTAGGGCTGACTCCGAATCCACGAATCAAATTCCAAGACAAAACAATCATACAAGGAATTCATAATACAGAATAAATACGGGAAACAAATCGAAAAATACGACCGAAAATCTGAATACGAAATTAAGTACATATTCCGGGAACGGGGTATTACAATCCACCCACCTTACAAAAATTGCGTCCTCGCAATTTCGCTAAGGGGTAAATTGAATACAAAGGGGACAATGGCTGGAATAAAGGCCTCATAAAACCAAAACAGGGGATAAGATGAACACATGAGGGACTAGAATGAACAATGATAGAATGATAAGGAAAAATATTTAGAATAATAACCAACTCAAATACAAGATCTGGGGTAGTGGTTACCATGATATCCTAAGGCTCCTGATCTGGATACTGGTCTTCACACTCTGCTGCATCGTCTGATGCCTCTGCCGCCATGATGTAACCTTGGCCTCTACTCTGATCTGCTCTAGCTCTCATCCCCCTTTGCTGATGATCATACCGTTGGGGTGGAAATGGAACTCTTCGATCAACAGGTTCAGGGTTCCTCCTTAGTGGCGGTGCTGGAAATGCTGGGGCTGGATGTGCTGGAGCTGGAAGAGCTGGTCTGATTGGAGCCATGTGTATAAACTTCCTGTGTGGGCAATCCCTTAACATATGTCTCTCTGACCCACATGCCAAACATAATCTCTTGGCTACTCGACAATCACTCTTATAATGCCCGGGTCTGTGGCAATAATTGCATGTGATCTGAGGAAGAGGGGTTTGGAACGGTCTCTTAATCATTGGGCCTTGGGTTGCCCTATCCGCATCCTCCTCATCCATCAACTCAAAAGGCCTCTTCTTGGCCTGATTCCTCATCTGGTTCACTTTCCTCTTCTCCAGTCCACGCTCCACTTCTCGAGCTATGGTGAGAACTTCTGAATAAGTCTTCAGTTGCTGGGGCATCAAGAAGACCTGTATGTCCATATGCAGGCCCTGCTGGAATCTGCTAGCCCGCTTCTCCTCATCAGTCACCAAGTACGGAGCAAAGCGGCTAAGTCTGAGAAATTCCGCGGCATACTCATCCACGGACCTATCCCGTTGTTGAAGTCTGATGAACTGCTCTTCCATGTCTTTCTGAGCTGTGACAGGGAAGAATCTGCTGTAGAAACTCTTGGAGAATGTGTCCCAAGTGACAGGCTTCTCCAATCTTGCCTCCTCAGCTAGCCACCAAGTTCTAGCTATATCTTTCAACTGAATCTTGGCGACCTCAACTTGGTTTTCCTCTGGGACACGGGCTGCATTCAACAAGTCTGATGTGTCGGTCAACCATTGCTCAGCATCCAAGGGTTTCTCTTCACCCGTGAATATAGCTGGCTGCAGCCGTCTGAAATCTGATATATTCCCCGGCCTCTGTTCCTTAGGTGCTGCTATCTCTTGCCGGAGAAGCTCGGTCTGCTGCTGCTGGTTCTCCATCATCATCTGGATAACCCTCAATATATCCACATTCTCCCCTGCTGCTCCATTCGATGCTGGTCCAGAGTTGCTACGACCCGATCTTCTATCCATGCCTAGTTGATGAAGAATGACTGGAAAGTGATGGAAAAATGGAAGGATTTCAGGATACGAAGGAAGGAACCAAGAAGAACTAGATAATCAAGAAGGACTAGATGACTTTGTACATTGTAGTTGGCATTAGCAAATTACTAGAATTTGCCGCTTGATTGTACTATAGGTGGGAGAGCCTAAGCTCTGATACCAACCTGTAACGCCCCGATTCCACGGATACGGGGGCGTCACTGCAACGTATATACGTAGGTCAGAAAGTGCCCCCACGTATATACGCTAAGCATAAAAGTACAAGCAAGGGATCAGAGTACAACACAGAGCGTGGTATACATACACATGCCAACATAAAAGGTACATATACGAGTCATCACAGTGTTGATAAACATTACATATTACATATGTCTTTTATCACAACCAAGTCCAAAAGTAAAATATACAATAAGATACCAAAAAGCTCACGAGTAGGATGAAGATCCCGTGAGTCAAAAGGGGTCTGGCACGAAGGAAGTAGAGCTAGTCTGCCTGCTCACTAAAGAAAGCTCGATCTACTGTGGACAGCTCCACTTCGATCCAAGCTTCAACCTGAACATACAAATCCAAGGGAGTCAGGACCTCCCAACAATGAACAGGCTATGTGCCAAATGGCTAAGTGACAAGAGTAGAAAGGTTAGAACACAAGTAAGGCAGATATGAACAAGTGGATCATAAAACAGGAAATCCAGGTTAAAACTGATTATAAGCAAGATTGATTGTATACGCTTAAGTCACGGTCCCATGAGACTAATACATCGAAGGAATAATCCAAACAAGGAAACCCTCATCTATATACCTTTATCTCATGCCACAGAAATCCAAGCGTATAGAATCAGAGTTGCAAATCATATGAAAGTCAAACAGGAATACATAACAAGAATACTAAGAATCATAACTAGAAACATAACTGGAATAACGGGAATCATAATAAGTATCACAACTGGAAATATAACTGGAATCATGACTGGAATATCAAGAATCATAATAAGATCCATAACGGTTATCAATTATTATTACAACTTGTCTAACCCATATATCTAGGTATGTGTCTCGGTATCGATCCCAACCCACATACATCCATATATAAGAAAGTCGAGGGTTGTTATCGGAAGTAGATGGAGAACTGATAGAACTTCTTATAGTGGTTTTCATACACCTGGAACCGGCTTTGGAGGCCCAAAGTCCCCCTATTCAGTAATTCAGATTCACTACCGCCAGTACATATATATATATATATATATATGTATATATATATATACTTTTATTCCATCACTATAAGCAAGGTATCATTCCGGCATCCATCACTTCCTCCCATACCCATACAATTTGTCCTTTTTATGGTTTATTAACAGAATTATCAGGTTACGGGAAACAAATGTACATAACAGTAATAGCCCTACAGATTCAAGAGGTGGCCCCCACAGATTCAAGGGGTGGCCCCCACCGTGTGGTGTGGCACTTTGTTCCATGTGGCACTTTGTTCTGAGGGAGTGGATTCTAGAGGTGGCCCCCACCGAGTATGGTGTGGCACTTAGTTCCATAAAATAAGGCAGGGTTCCCGTAAACAAGATAATCATAAGGTCAAGTGTATCATGCTTGGTTTTAAAGGATAGCATGACAAGGTGGTGATATATCACAAGCAATAAATCATAACAATAGATTGATAATAGGCCGGGTCAGTCAAGACATAACAAGAGGTCTAGTAAAGTGGTGGCATGTCAGGTGATATACATGTGTTAAAGGAAAACATGTACTGACGTGTCTGGATCATAGCAAGGCAAGGGGAAACATAGAAGCAAATAGGGTTCAACGACCTCGAAGGGTCTGCCACGCATGGTATAAAATAAAGAAGCAATAATATCACGGCAAGGTACAAGTATAAGAATGAAACAAGCAGTTGCATGGCAATACATAAACCTGGGAATATGAAGTGACAAGAGATGATATACACCAATTAATAGATCATAAAGTACAAGCTATGAAGTATAAGTAGGAATAATATATAGTACATGTATCAAGGGTAAGATACATAGTCAAGAAGGAAATCACAATACCAGACAGCCATAAGTTAGTCGACTAGGTTGGAATAGTAGTCGACTAATAGAAGGGTTAGTCGACTAGGAAAATAGGGTGGTCGACTAATAATGTGTTCCAGAGAGTTTGGGTTTCTGTTTCAGGAAGAGTTAGTCGACTAGGTAAAAAGGGTAGTCGACTAACAGGGAACTACAAGTCGACTAACAGATACTTAAGTCGACTAAGTTTGAGATACAGAGAGTTGAGTTTATTTCAGGAGTCTACTAGGGGAATTCTAGTAGTCGACTAGGGATATCTAGTCGACTGGTAATAGGGACTAGTCGACTAAAACTGTGAAGTCAGAAAAGGCTACGTTTCAGCTAAGGGTCTCTAGTCGACTAGGTTCTAGGTCAAGTCGACTAATTATGGTCGAACACAGTGTACAGAACTGAATCTGGTGGTTGTGCTTGATAGTCTAAAAATGTGATTTTGAAGATGTAAATGTACAAGAATTGTAATTACAAGTATACTAGGAATTTGATGAGTCTTGGTGAGTAAAAATACTCACAAGGATTGGTTAGGTGAAGCTTTGTAGTCTTGAAAGGATCCCAAGGTGGAGATGATGGCCTCAATCCAAAAGTAGTTGTTGAAGTTGAAGTTGCTTGAGGTGGAGAAGATGATCTTGGTGTTGCTTTGGGAGTTGGTGGTTGAAGATGAAGACCTTGATGATGCCCTAGATGAAGCTCTTGAGGTTGATGGTGGATGTTGAGATGAAGGAGGATTTTGGAGAAGGGGATTTCTTTGTGGAAGTGAAGAAAAAGAGAAAGGAAATGTAATGGAAAGTTTATATATGATTTGTGATTTGTGAAGGAGGTGTAATTGAGATGGAAGAGAGGGGGTTATTTGCAAAAGGGGAGGTGAGGTGAGTGTCCCTCTCTTGGCCACTTGGCCGGCCATGGGAGAGAGAGAGAGATGCATTAAATGGTGGAGGTAGGTGGGAGTTGTGTGGAGAGGAAAAATAGGAATTTTGGTAATTTGGGAAAATTGGAAAAGTGTGTGGCTTGGGAAGGAAGGAAAGAAATAAAGAAAAGGAAAATGGTAGAGAAATGATAAAGAGAAGATATTTTCTCTTGGACTCAGAATGAAACTGTTGAAAATACAGAGACTCGGGTTCAAGTCAAGAATACGGAAAACAATTCGGAAAATACCGGAATCGCCCGAAATTCAAGTATCTCGGAACGACTCGCAAATTTACCCAAAAATCGATAATAATATATGAAGACTCATAGTGAAATCCTTTTTAAGAAATACTTTATAGTTTTAAAACTAAAAATCCCGGAATCAGTTACCTACCGACTCCGACGGAATTTTCATAAAATCATAAAATTCTCAGAAAAAGTATTTAAGTAGGAAATGTAATTCTAAAAGATAAAGTCTAAAGGACCATCATGAAATTCCAAACAGTTTGAGAATTAAAAATCTGGGAATCGGTCAGCGGCACTGGCCGACACCGGTTTTGAAGAACTTCAATTTAATTCAAGAAAAATCCAGAAAAATCACAAAAATCTAATATATTGAAAAATAATATTTGAAACCGAAATCGGTCAATTCTACACATCAGAAAGACTAAATCGAAGAATATACTATGATCGGGCCTCCGGTTCAGACTAGGGCTGACTCCGAATCCACGAATCAAATTCCAAGACAAAACAATCATACAAGGAATTCATAATACAGAATAAATACGGGAAACAAATCAAAAAATACGACCGAAAATCTGAATACGAAATTAAGTACGTATTCCGGGAACGGGGTATTACAGACCATCAGAGGAGTGATGAACTTGGCAAGCTCTGAGTGGGGTAAGACCCATCAGCAGAGTGGATTTGTAGTAATCTCTGAGTGGGAGTGAGACCCATCAGCGGAGCAGCGAACTTGATAGAACTCTGATTGGGGGACACCCATGAACATAGAGGATTCGCAGTCCTCTCCGAGTGGGGATGAGACCTGTCAGCGGAGCACTAAACTTTGGACTTTAAGTGGGGGTGAAATTGATCAACAGAGTGGATTAGTAGTCGTCTTCAAGTGGGGGTGAGACCCATCAGTGGAGTGACAAACTTGACAGTACAACCCATCAGCATAGTGGATTCTAGTGATCTCCGAGTGAGGATGATACCCATCAGCCATGTGGTAAACTTTGGACTCTGAGTAGGGGTGAGACCCATCAACAAATTGGGTTCGCAGCCGTCTCCGAGTGGGGGTGAGACCCATCAACGAAGCGGCGAACTTGGCAAGACTCTGAATGGGAGTGAGGCTATCAGTAGAGTAGGTTCGCAGTCATCTCTGAGTGGGGGTGAGACCCAGCAAAGGAGCAACAAACTTCGGACTCCGGTAGGGGTGAGACCTTTAGCAGAGTGTGTTCACAGTCATCTCTGAGTAGGGTGAGACCCATCAACAGAGTGACAAACTTGGCAGGACTCTGAGCGGGGGTGAGACCTATCAACAGAGTGGGTTTGCAGTCATCTCCGAGTGGGTTGAGACCCATTAGCGGAGCGACGAACTTTGGACTCTGAGTAGGCATGAGACTCATCAGCGGAGTGGCACTGGCAGAAGAAAACTTCCAGTGGTTTGTCTGTCCGTGGATCAGACTAGGGGGTCTGTAGGCTAATGTTTGCTTTGTCATCTTCAAGTAGCGGTAAGATCCATTAGCGGAATGTGCAAACATTAAAGGCTCTGAGTGGGAGATAATCTCATCAGTAGAGTAAGAACTCCGAGTGGGGGACAATCCCACAGCAGAGAGTTTCAATTGCCCGTAGGCTAATCGATAAGGGGCTCGTAGGCGGTGCTCGCATTGTCATATCTGAGTGGGGGTGAGACCCATTAGCGGAGTTCACAGTCATCTCTGAGTAAGGGTAAGACCCATTAGCAGAGCAACAACTTGATGTGACTCTAAGAGGGGGTAATCCCAGTGGCAGAGTGAGCTGAAACTATTCGGAACAAAATATAATTTTATTTGATGATTAAATACATGAAATTTAATTGAAATACAAGGGTGGTGTTATTAGTGGAGGTGCTCTCCTGTCTTTATTGGAGGGATCAAATTACTCAATCGCTTTGCACTTGGTTATCATGTGTTATCATTGGATAGGAGACAGAGCATTCAGCTGTCCAGCATTGGAGGCTGCCCTAGTGATAAGGACGTACTCTTTGAGGAAGCCTTGGTAGACAAGTTCTTTCAGGCACCTCTGAAGATGCTTGCAGTGGACGGTGTGGTGTCTCTTACTGTCATGGTAAGAACAGTGTTCTTCTGCTCCAGGGAGATAATACATGATGTTTGGATAATTTTTTCTTCTCATGGCAATCTAACTACTAACTACTAACCATCTAACCCCTTACTTGATAATCCACATGAATGTAGTAGCCTCTACAAGGCCTTACTCTTGCAAGAGCTATTGATGGCTCATGATGATGGATTCTAACATTCTAACATTTCTAACACCTAACCCACTAACTTGCTAATTTGTAATGTCTTCTTTATTTCATGCTACCTCTAACCGGTTTTGATGATCTAATAATAGCTTGCAACTTGTTGTGTGGTATGAATGTATTGTTTGAATGTAGAAGAACAATCTTATGAGCCATGCTTTGTATCGTCTCTTAAAGCCAAGGATTACTGATGGCCAAGGATCCATTTGAGACAACTATCACTAAGAGGTTAGCATGGTTAGTGGAGCAATTAGTAATTAGCAGCCATGAGTTTTCTTTTATCTTGTTTTAAAAACCAAATCTAAAACTTTTATCAGTTTTTTAAAACCTCTTCTTATTTCATTTTCTTTTCTCTCTCATTTTCTACTTTTTTGTTTTGCTTTACCAATTCACAATCATTACTTATTTGTTTTCACATCGACGTTTTCATAATCTTCTCCCTTATCACTTCAATATTTTTTTTCTTTTTCTTTTCCTCATTCTTTAACAAAGAAGAACTTGTTAACAACCAACGTGAACATAAACTGTTAATATTTATATCGCCTCCCGTCCCTGTGGTTTCGACCCGTTGAGCCAATGCTATAACGGAAGGATCGAGGGAACATTAGCATGCTTGCTTTTCATTGATTTCACAAAGCACACATTTTAAAAGTGTTCGTTCCACTCCGATCAAATTTTTGCGTACACACAATTTAACAACATACTGTATAAAGCCAATTTTGTATGAACACTAAATCCACAAATCATACAAACTTGACAAAATCTCATAACATCCAAAAGAATGCAAACAGTCCTGACTAGAATAATAAAACCCATTTTTCAAGGACACGTGTTTCTATCAGATGTCTGACATAGAATTATGGGCTCTCCGGTGCGTGTGACTTCAACACAGGACTCACGTAGAAACTCTTCTTGCACCCGTAGAAAAATTTAACTGGGACGTAATTTTAATTAATATTGTACGGCTTGTCCACCTATTAAATTTATTATTTCATAAATTACAATTTTCCACCTTGCATGGATGCTTGCTCCTTTTAGCTTAATATACTATCAATAATGCTGTACAGTCCGAGCATGAATGTTTTGTTCTCGTGAGAACATTTTTGTAATGGCTTATAATGGATTGGATAAATTTTCATTTCACTGAAGGTAATTGCAGCTTTCAGGCATATTTTCTAATTTCATTTTTGTTAAGTGAAAGGCACAAAGGAAAGGATGCAGCCAGCTCATTTTAGAAACAACAGCTGAACCTCATTTCATCTTCCTGTGCTGTTTTCTAGGAATTGCTTTTTCCATCTCTCTCTTTAAATATGTTTTCCTACAGGTTTTTCCAAAGGATCAGTTACTCTAAAATCCAAAAAATATTTCATCTATTTTGCATATATTTTTTATTCTTTTTATATAACTTCGCAGCATTATTGCCATTTCTTCATGTATAACAAGTGATTAGTTTCATTTCATGTTTTTGATGTAAACAGGAAAGATTTGTGATGCTGTTGAGGTGGCTGGAAAGAATGTAATGTCTACATCATCACTGCGACTACTGGGCTGGTCTGTCACAGGTAGAGTTTATATTGCTATTGTTAACATTATGCCTGACATATAGATGAGCGAATTTTCATTTTCCATCTGAACTCAACTATCCAATTGAGATAGTGCCATCAGATTATGACAGGCTCAAATTTCTTATTTGACATTTTACATGCCATCCAAGATAACTATTCTCAGCTATGTTACATAGATACAGACACCAACACCTGTCCAACACAAACCATATTCAATATTTCATGAAAACCTACATACTGAACCATCTATCTTCTATCCACATGACCAAATGTGACCTTCATCACTCAACATTGTCTGCAGGGGATCTCCAGGAATTGTTAATAAAGGTTGCCATCTAACGTCTTCCCCTTTCTTCCACCGTGAACCCCACTTGACTTGCCGCCCATCAGACAGGGGCGGCTCAATTTCTAGAGAGGTCTTAGGCAAAATTTTAAATGAGGCCCTTTTAAAATATATCTTAAAAAATAATTAATATTAATTAATATTTTATTTAATTAATATTTTATTGAAAAACAATTCTTCTAGCTTTTTGAGCCGCTGATCGGAGGAAAATCGTGCACGAAAAGTGTATGTTTTGAAATCACAAATTAAAAGTGCGTGCTTTGGCTTTCTCGATACTTCTGTTATAACATAGAGATTAAATGGGTCGAATGCACAGGGACGAAAAGTGATAGAAGCTTTACCGAAATGTTCACGTGCATGTTAAAGTTTCTTCAACATTTTAAAGAATGAAAAGAAAAGAAAACAAAGAATGAAAAGAGAAAAGTACGGTGAAATACGAAGAAGGGGGAAACATAGAAAAGAATGTATTTGTGATTTTTGGTATATTTCTAAAATAAAGTAAAAAGAGAAAGAAAACGCATGGCTATTAACTACTAATGGCTCTACTAACTATGCTAACCTCTTAGTGATACTTGCCTCACATGTGTTCTTGACTATCACTAGTCCTTGATTCAAGAGCGTTTCAAAGTATGACCCATAAGATAACTTTCACATCCAAACTCAATAAAATAAGTGCAAGCTATACTCAAACTATCAAAACTAAATAAGATCAAGCATGAAATAAAGTAACGTTAGCTTGTTAGAGTGTTAGAATCCATCATCATGAGCCATCAATGCTCTTGCAAGAGCAAGTCCAAATAGAGGCTATTAGATTCATATGGATTATCAAGTAAGAAATTAGTAAGTTAGTGGTTAGTAGTTAGTTGCCATGAGAGAAAATTAGCTAAACATATAAAAGGAGTTAGAAAGAAGAAAACAAGGAGAGATAAAGAGAGAACCTTTCATAAATTGTCACCTTCATTACAAGCACTCTTTCTTTCCTCTCATGTAATACTCTCTTTCCTATTACAAGATCTACAAGAAATAGAAGATACAAAGAGGAGGAAGAAGAACAACTAATCTAAACTACCCTAACAAGAAGAAACTACTCTAAAACTACACAATAACTAAAAAAAAACTCCTCAAAACTTTTCCTTCTTCAGCTCTGAAAATCCCAGGGCTTTTATAGGCGAAAGGGGGCACCAGAGGGACTGTACGGAGCCGCGCGTCAAATCTTGGTGCCCGGCTCCACACAAGAGCCGTGTGCGTGGCACCTCCTGCTGCACGCTCCCCTCTTGTCCCCCTGTCGGGTGTACCTCCTGGAATCCAGATTTGGGTACCTAAATTTGACAAAAATAACCCTCCAAAGTCAATGGCTATTCATGTAGGCTTTTAATCACCAATTAAATAGGATTTTTAAGCTTCTTCTTCATTTCATGTCATGGACTTAGAAACATACAAGTGAGATATTATTAGCAGAATTTAATATTAAATAAATGTGAAGATGTGGTATGAAATATGTAATTTTAGAGACTAATCACACCGCCACACTTATCTTTTGCTCGTCCCGAGCAAAACAAAAAAACTAATTAAGAAGATTATTACACCACTTCCGCAGGTGACGCGATTGCACTGAGCATGTACAACAAACTGTTAAACCTCTAAGTTTCCCCTAAAGGAGAAGTTTTCTCTTCTGAGGGTTTTCAGTGGATTACACCCACAAAATCCATAACAAAAAAATTCAAATGTCAGTATTTTTGAAAACACATTTTGAAATAGAGAAAAGTGTTGAGGTATTTTTGTGAAAATATAAGTGATCCAAGGTCATAGGTTAACTAGAAATTATTCTTCTTAAATTAAGTCAAAATACAAAATCTTGTTATAATTTAAATGTAAGAATTTAAAATTGAATTGATTCTTTGATATTTTATAAAACTCTTTGAAGAATATGCACTTCGTGAACTGTGAAGATTTTTGGGATATTGACTCAAACTTTCATGTCATTCATTTGTGTATATATTTTTTTTTCTTTCCTTAGTTTTCTTAGGCTTTCTTATTTACCCGGGTAGTGAGCCTTTAGTCGGTGACTCCCAAAGCAGATAGTTTTAGGGCACCAGATGAGAAAATATCCCTCCGACTTAAGGACTCGAGTAAATAAGGTCACAAAACTAAAGGGGATTATTTTGTTTTTTGTCTACTATTTTAGGTGTGAATAATCATACTTCCTGAGGCATAATTACCCAACTTCAATAAGTAATTTTTATTATCATTATTTCATTTTTATATGTATATTTTTATGGCATTTTCAGTCTTTATTTCAATCCCAAAAAATTGTGTAAGTGTGAAGTATATAAATCTAAGGCAAAAAATTCAAGATCAAAGTATCTTTCTAATCTTACTTCCTTATCCTAAAATTTAAACAAGATCTATTATTTTGACTCAGTTTAAGATTTTGTAATTTTATGTCTTCCTAATTCCTAAGATAATCTTAAATTTCTTAAAAATAAATCAGAACTATTTTTCTTATATCAAAAAGTTTTGTAAAAAGAAAAGAAAAGAGTTTTTATACAAAAGAAAAATCTAAAAGTTTTCTAAAAAGAAGTATAAAAGAAAAAATTTAAAACTAACTATGTTAGTAAATCCTCCCTCACACTTATCTTATGCATTATTCTCAATGCATCGTGAATTTTTATATACATGAAACAAATGGAAAGGGAAGGAAAATTACCTCATGGTGGTGACTTCGGTGGTGGTCTAATTGGGCTAAGCGTTGCGACCCAATCAAGAAATCGTGGATATTGCAGAAACCCACCAGTGACCTCTCTAATATGACCCAATAAAAGAATGATTAAGTAAATGGTCTTATTTAAAAAATTATCCCCATCTAATTTTCAATTTTCAAAAAATAATTACTGAGTCATTTTCTTCAATATCCTTATTCAACAATGAAGTGTGATTTTGGCAGATGATTGATTTAGACTCAAATGGAATAGGAAAAAAACCGATACCGACTCGGGAATTTAACTCAGATCAAGTCGAGATTCAACAGGGGGAGTCGAAATTGGTTCAAAAATTGGGTCCAGACCAAAAAATTAATGTTCACACACTTTCCCCATCAATGAAGTATGATCATAAGATATTAGTGATTCACTTTCATGGTGTACTGGTACATAATTCAATGTTGACTCCAGAATAGAGAAAAAATTTGATAAAGATATCGGAGTTATTATTGAATCAAAAAGTGAAATGAAATTACCAACTTGAGGTTCAAGATCACTTTCAAGCTCAAGTTCAATTTCGAAAAAAGGATAACTTGCCAAAATGTCAAGGAGGTTCTCAAAATTTTAGGCAAGTTTAAATGGATGTAATGAAATTGAATCTTGATTTTCGTTCACGGAAGGAATGTGAATGGGTGAAATGATCGATTCAAGTTCAGAAATTATGGGAATCAAAACTGGCTCAAGAACGTTACTTAGTTTAGGTAACACTACAGGAGTCATATTGAATCAAGGATTGGACTCGAATCGCTAAATTGAAGTTCAGGTTCACATTCATCTTCAAGTTCAATTTCAAGAATTGGATAACTTGTCAAACTATCAAGAATTTGATGATGGTCAAGTTCAGGTTGGTATGATAAAATTGAAGCTTGATTTTCCAAATGACATGATTCTTGAGTCATATGGACATCTAATGGACATGCGAACTCAATCATATTTTGCATTATTCGCTCGGTTTCTTGCACGAATTTCATAGTTTTTTGCCACAATAATTTTTCTTTGAGTGGTGCTGGAAAAGAACTATATGAATTTTAGAAATTTTATGAACATGATGAGGCCATCATGTTTTCAAATTATTTTTGAGCCTATATTAATCGGGAAAAAATCGTGCATGAAAAGTGTATGTATTGAAATCAAGATTTAAAGTGTGTGTGTTTTGGCTTCCTCGTTACTTCCGTTATAGTATAAAGGCTAAACGGGTTGAATCCACAAGTATGGGAAGCGATAAAAATTTACCGAATGTTCACGTGTGTGTTAAAGTTTTTCAACGTTTTAAAGAATCAAAGAAAAGAAAACAAAGAATAGGAAGAGAAGAGTACAGTGAAACACGAAGAAGTAGGAAATATAGAAGAAATGATTTTTGTGATTTTTGTTTGTATATCTAAAATGAAGTAAAAAGATAAAGAAAACCCATGGCTACTAACTACTAATAGCTCCACTAATCATGCTAACCTCTTAGTGATAGTTGCCTCACATGTATCATTGGCCATCACTAGTCCTTGGTTCAAGAGCGTTTCAAAGCATGACTCATATGTTGACTCATCACATCCAAACTCAACAAACAAGTGCAAGCTACACTTAAACCATCAACACTAAATAAGAGTAAGTATGGAATTGTTGACTGATTTTTCCTGCACACAAAAATTAGAATATTAGATTAAGAATAGATCGTGCGAGGAATCAGTTCTAATCCGCGGTAGCAGGGCTATGCGGGTCGTGATCCTCAGGGAGGGACTGCGATGGAAGCGTTAAGCAAGTTATACTCTAAAGCTTTTATTTTTATTAGTTAAATGGTGGTATTTACAATGGGTGGTATTTACAATGAATCGGAAAAGAAAGAATTGGGAGATAGTGATTTAATCTACAAAAATAAAATAAAAGAAACAAAAAGAAAAGAAAACTTACTTGAGATTGGTTGAAGAAAGAACGTGAAAACCTTACATGTTCTACCTTGCTTAGGAGGCGTTCCACGAATAGATCATAAGATCGATCTCAATCCCTGTGCACATTATATCGTCAAGCATACTCAAGTACGAAGTGATGCGTAGCTTGGAGGAGACGTCTTCATGAACTATCGCTGGTTCTCACAGAGCTTAGTTATACGTGCTTATGGAATCCACTTGCATGTTCATCAACAACCACAAGATCACAGAGAAAAAGAAAAGAAAAACAAAATAAAAATAACACATAAGAATAAAGAACAAAAAGAAAAGTAATTACCTTTATTGCTTTAATCAATGGCAGAGAAAAGAAGATACATCGGTGTCACGCTCAATATAATCCTCTCTCTCTCTTGAAAATAAAAAGAAAAGAAACCCTAATTTACAAAAGAAAACCTAGAAGAAACCCTAATTTTGGCCCTTGGCTCTTCTCTGGACGCCGGACGCTCTGTACGTTGTACTGCAGGGGATATTTATAGGTGCAGAAGGCCGAGGAGTCCTGGATGAACTTGCCCACGAAATCTGGTACTCTGAATCATCCACTTTGCCGCGGAAACGCCGCGGAAACGCGGCACTTTAGTGGCTTCTGGCCGCGCGCTTTGGCGCGTGGCCTCTCCTGGTCCGTCCATCTGGGATTTTCCTTCTGGAAATTGAATCCTGGCTCTTAATCTTTGGATTTGGATATAACTTGGGAATCAAGTTACCTAGATCCCAAATCTTTTCCACAAATTTTCCTTCTCTTCTTTTAGCTTTTATCCTATCCTGCAAGTGTTTAGGGTTGAATAGAAGTCTATCCTTCCCTCTTCTTTGTATTTGCAACTTTGGCCCTTGTGTATTTGCAATTTTGACAATTGATATTTGCACTTTTACACCTGGGCTTCAAACATGGGCTTGGATCTGGGCTTTTGGGCTCTTTAAGCTTTATTTATTGTAAAAATAAGAATTCGAGGCCTGCACACAATAAATTACAAATTATTAATAAATGTGCAGAATTATATAAATAAATATGAAAATGTGACGGGAAATATGATGATAAAAATGCACTTTTGACTACCAATCAGGAATAAAGTAATGTTAGCTTGTTAGAGAGTTAGGATGCTAGAGTGTTAGAATCCATCATCATGAGCCATCAATGGCTCTTGCAAGAGAGGCTGTTAGATTCATGTGGATTATCAAGTAAGAAGTTAGCAAGTTAGTGGTTAGTAGTTAGTTTCCATGAGAGAAAATTAGCTAAACATGTAAAAGGAGTTAGAGAGAAGAAAATAAAGAAAGGTGAAGAGAGAACTTTTCACCTTCTATTACAAGCACTCTTTCTTTCCAACCATGTACCACTCTCTCTCCTATTACAAGATCTATAAGAAATGGAAAATACAAAGGAGGAAGAAGAAAAACAACTAACCTAAACTACCCTAAACTACAACATGGAGAAGAAAACTACCCTAACTCTCTGGATATCTCCTTCTGAAGAACCCCAAGGGGGTATTTATAGGCATCAGGAGAAAGGGGGCCAGGGGACAAACCTGGCCCAAAGCACTGGCGCGGCCGCGCCAGTACGGCCGTGAAAACGTGGCCAAAGCCGCATTTTCGCGGCTGTACCAGAGCGGCGCGCGCAGCGCTGCTTGCTGTGCGTTGTCGCTTTAGTCCTCTGTCAGTTGTAGCTTCTGGATTTCGGATTTGAGCACCCAGGTCTGACAGAATCACCCTCTAAGGTCAATGACTATCTTGTAGGCCATTAATCATCCATTAAATGGTGATTTTGGTCTTTTTCTTCATTCCACACCATGGACCTAGGATCACACAAGCAAACCATTATTAGTTATATTTTATATAAAATAAATGTGAAGATGTAAAAATTATGCAATATTAGAGACTAATCACACCCCACACTTATCTTTTGCTCGTCCCGAGCAAAACAAAAAAAAAGAAAATTATTACACCACTTTCATAGGTGACACGATTGCACTGAGCATGTACAATAAGCCGTTAAACCTCTAGGTTTCCCTTAAAGGAGGAGTTTTGTCTCCTGAGGGTTTTCAGCAGATTACACCCACAAAATTCATAAAGAAAGAATTCAAATGTTAGTATTTTGAAAATGCATTTCGAAATAAAGAAAATTGTTAAAATATTTTTGCGAAAATTTAAGTGATCCAAGGTCATAGGTTAACCAAAAATTATTTTTCCTTAAACTATGTCAAAATATAAAATCTTGTTATAAATTAAATGTAAGAATTTAAAATTGAATCGATTCTTTGATCTTTCATAAAACTCTTAGAAAAATATGCACTTTGTGAACAGTGAAGATTTTTAGGATATCGACTCTAACTTTCATGCCATTTATTTATATTATTATTACTTTATTTCTTCCCTTAGTTTTCTTAGGCTTTCTAGCTTACCCGGATAATGAGCCTTTAGTCGGTGACTCCCAAACCAGACAGTTTTAGGGCACCAGATAAGAAAACATCCCTCAAATTTAAGGACTGGAGTAAACAAGGCCACAAAACTAAAGGGGATTATTTTATTTTTTTTCACCATTTTAGGCGTGAATAATCATGCTTCCTGAGGCATAATCACCCAATTTCAATAAGTGATTTTATCATCATTTTTTATATATTTTTTATGGCATTTTTATGACATTTTCAGTCTTTGTTTCAATCCCAAGAATTGTGTAAGTGTGAAGTGCATAAATCTAAAGTAAAAAATTCAAGATCAAATTACCTTTCTAATCTTACTTCTTTATCCTAAAATTTAAACAAGATCTATTATTTTGACTTGATTTAAAAATTCATAATTTTAGGTCTTCCAAATTTCTAAGATAATCTTAATTTTCTTAAAAATAAATCAAAACTATTTCTCTTAATTCAAAAAGTTTTATAAAAAGAAAAGAAAAGAGTTTCTATACAAAAGAAAATTTTAAAAATTTTCTAAAAAGAAGTGTAAAAGAAAGAAAATTTAAAACTAACTATGTTAGCAAATCCTCCCCCACACTTATCTCATGCATCGTCCTCAATGCATCGTGAATGTGTATATACATGAAACAAATGGAAAGGGAAGGAAAATTATCTCATGGTGGTGGCTTTGGTGGTGGTCTGATTGGGCCAAGCGTTACTACCCAATCAAGATAATGTAGTGTGGCTCACAGAATTCACCTTTATTGACCTCTTTTACATATTTATAATCCCCAATTTTAATAGGATCATGCAAGATCCTGTCATGAAAATTATTCCCTTTACATGATCAATCTTGAAAGATCATCACTGAGTCATTCTGGTCAATACTTTGGTCCAACAATAGAATGTGATTTTGTAGAATGAATGATTTGGGCTTTGAAATGAAAAGTTCGAGAACCAATACTAACTTGAGAAAATCAACTTTGAGTTCGAGAGTCAGTTTAGGTTCAAGAGTTGAGTCCAAATCAAAGAATTTAATTTCACATTCTATTCCCATCAATGAAATGTGACTATTCAAAAGAAATGGTTCAATTTCAAAATCCATGGATACAAGAATTAATGTTGGCTCGGGCAATGGGTCCAACTTGGGTAAGGATGCCGGAGTCAACATAGATTCAAAGATTAGAATTGAATCACAAAGTGGTAGGTCTAGTTTACATTCATATTCAAGTTCAATTTCATTGAAATGAAAACTTGCCAATTTGTCAATGGGTTGATATTGATCAAGTTCAAGGTTTTGTAGTGAAATTGAATCTTGGTCAAAGTCTTCAAGATTCTATGATTTTTAGTTTTCATCAATATGATTAGAAGTGCTAGGAATAGTCAAAGATTGGGTAGGGAGAGTTTCCTTATTCCTATACATGTTTTCCAATCGACTAAGTCTAGCTTCTATTATATTGAAAGGATCGCTTTGAAATTGAATCATGGATTCCGTATCCTTTTCTAAGTTGGTATGTTCTTCTTGTTGTGGGACTTGAAAAATAGAGTAAGGATCTTGGATTTGAAAACTTTGATCGGATTTTAAGTCTTCTAGATTTTGAATTCGTCGCTCGAATTCCTCTAAGGCTTCCCTCTTTTCCCAGTCAATTGGTTCTTCTAATGGTTGTTCGGGAGAAGGAGTATATGAAGCTGGATGTTGGTAAGGTGGTTGATCAAAATACTCGGAGGAGTTGTATCCCCACTGACCCTATGAAGAGTGGTGATGATTATTCCAATCTTGTTCATAATATTGAGACTGGGGCAAATATTGATTACGGTAAGACTAATCCGACATACTTGGTTGGTTCGGGTTATGAAATGCCAGGTTGGTAATATCCGAGTCAAAAGAGGTCAAAGTGAAGTATGGATCACTATATGCATTGAAAAAATTATAATTGTAATTCATAACACAAAGATGTCAGAAAAAAATAAGCAAACAAACAATAAAATAAAGAAAGAAATTTTTTTTCAAAAACAAGCCTATATTAGGGTTTACCTAGACCTAGACGACTCTTAACTGGTTAGACTGTCCACGGGGGGTACATTGTCAGAATCTGACCACAAGTTAATCGGCCAGGTAAGGGCTAGATCAGTGGGAGGTATCCGTGCCGAAGCAACGGGCCTAATTACGACAAACCACTGTTCTTCGAGGTTTCGCCTCTCAATCCCCAACCTTAAACACCGATTTGACAAGAGACAACTTCTAACAACTTTCCCCTTAAGTCAATCTCTTAAATAAGTCCGAGATGTCCCAGGGCCAACGTCTAGCGATTTTTATTAAGGCTTGGGTTGTGTGAGCGGGGAGGAGATTTTTGGGTTAAGGGAGGATAATGACTTCCCCACCTTATATTGTATTGGGTTTTACCCTTAAGTTCAATTCGTGCAAATGTACAATATAGATAAGAATGAACACACAAAGCGAGTAAATCACCTACTTGTTTGTCCTAAGTATGCAATACAATATGTACACCTCCATCAAGATCACAACAACACAAGAATAAGATACAGTATATTGGAATTGAAATCGACATGTACCTAGATGCAAATGTCAAAACCATTTTAAGCATCCAATTTCCGTATTTTAGTTCTTACAATTATTACAGTGCTCAGGTAACAAAAATTAACAACAAAATATAAGAATATATAAGAATTTACCAAACTACACAAAAGTAAGTGTGGACTTCTGCAATGCTAAAACTTTAACCTGCACAGAAAAAACAAAGAAGAAAAGTTAACAAAAACGTGAAATCAAACCGTTCCCATCCCCGGCAATGGTGCCAAAATTTAATCGGGGAAAATCGCGCACGAAAGTGTATGTTTGAAATCAAGATTTAAAGTATGTATGTTGTTCGCGTTTCGAAGTTCATAAAAAACTCCATCGTTGTTGAATCACGTACAAGTTATAAAACTTAAACTTGCTAGAATCTTTTTAACAAAGTGTGTAGTGGCAAGTATAGGATCGAATCCACAGAGACTTGTTCTTGAAAATTTAGTTACTAAAAATCTCACTTTTATCTTATTCTAGTTGAGAAATCCCTTGGATAATGGTTGGAATTTTGATTTTTTAAAAATATAAATAAATAAAGATCTTGTAGAAGAAGGCAAAAATATGAATAAAGTAAAAGAAAAATAAAAATATGAAGAAAGCAAAAGAAGAAAGAAATACTAATCTTTTTGCGAAGATTTGAATAACCAAAATAAAAAAAGAAATTAAGAGATTGGTACGAAGGGAAGAGGAAGATGAACCAGTGAACTTGTTTCTTGTCGTCGCCTTGTTGTCTCCCTCCTCCAAGCGATGCTGAAAACAAAAGAAGCTAATAAAAGAAAAGAGATGACTTCATGGAATCAAATATGCAAGAAAAGAATAGCATTAAAAAAAATAAGTAAAGAGAAAATTAAAGAAAGACTTAGACTGAATGCTGCAAGATCGTGAAGAAGAATTCTGAATTTTATTCAATAAGCATCAAATACAAAGCCCTTAATCCTCTCCAATCTCGCATTACAACGCTAAAAACTCTCTTTTTCTGGCTTTTCAGCTCTCTAGTCTACTCCCTCTCTCAATGAATACAGGTATTTATAGGAAAATAGTGATAAGGGAGAGCGTAGGGAGATAGGAAGAGCTGGCTATTTTTGAATTTCAATCTTCCCCTTATCTTCAAACTTGATTTAGTCAGAATTCTGATATGCAACTTATTGGCGTGTTGATTATGAAATATTTTTTATCAGATGATAGAATTTGAAACATTGATCAATATAAGAGTTGTAGCCCTTTAAATCTTCTTTTTGGATCATCTCGAATCATCAGATTTGAGATTCGGTAACGAAAGTTATAATTAAAATGCTAAACTGTATTCAGTCTGAATCTGAATCTAAATTGCTTCTTCTCATCCGTTGATCTTCTCTCTATCCATTTATCCTCAACAAACCCAATAGGGTCTTCAAAAATTCATTTTTCTTTTGAATTTTTATAGTATTATCTTATCTGGTAAATCCAATCCTCAGATAAGATAGACTAAAAATTCTCTGAATTTGAGTCGATCCCTATTTGATTTGAACTTTTGAGTTTGTTTGGATAGGATCCATGTTTATCTTCTCTTTATCAGTCTACAAGGATTAGGACATTAAGACAAGTGAGTTTGTAATGATTTATTACAGAATATAAGTCGGAATGTAATAATATTTATGCAATATATGTGTCCAAACACACTCTCACACTTATCTTTTACTCGTCCTCGAGCAAAACAAAACTAACCTAATGTTTTTATTGGACCACTTTCGCAGGTCACGCGATTGCACTTAGCATGTGCAATAAGCCTTTAAACCTCTAGGTTACCCCTAGAGGAGGAGTTATAGTCTCCTGAGGGTTTTCAGTGAATTACACCCACAAAATCCATAAAGAAAAGAAATAGTTTGTTAGTATGTTTGAAAATACATTTTAAAAAGAAGAGGAAATATTTGAAGTACCTTTACAAGTATTAAGCAATTTGTAAGTTATAAGAGTATCGAATTATTCATTCCTAGACTTAGCCTCTATTCAAATATTTGTTATAAATTAAGGTTAAGAATAAAATTGTATTCTCATCTAGTCTATTATTTTACCCTAAGTTATATGCATCTTGTAACCGTGAATATTTTGACTAAGGGTTCTTCAACTCTAACTCTTATACCTTATTTGTGTATATACTGATGGTAATATTCCTTAGCTTGCTTAGACTTTCTAATTTGCCCATGTAATGAGCCTTAGTCGGTGACTCCCAAACCGGACAGTTTTAGGGCACCGGGTGAGAAAACACCCCAAGGACTTAGGGCTCGAGCAAATAAGGCCACAAAACTAAGGATTTATTTGGTGATATGAGCCACTTTTAGGCGTAAATAATCATGCTTTATGAGGCACAAAAATCCAGCTTAATCAGAGGATTCTTATTATATGTAATATTTTTTTCTTCTTTTTTCTTCTTTTTTTTTAAGGCATAAGAATCTTTGTTTTTAAACCCTAAGTATGTAAGTATATAAAAGATGCATATTTTATCAAGGTAAAAATCAAGACTGGATTACTTTTTCAATTTTTTCTTCCATCCCTAAAAATTAAACAAATATTCTTATTTCAACCAAGTATAAGAAATCCTAATTATGATTCTCTTATTCCTTAAAATTAACTTAATTTCTTGCAAAAATAAGTCAAAGTATTACTTTTCTTTTCAAAAAGTTTTTTTTTTGTAACAAAGAAAATGTTTTTTATTTTTTTATTTTTTTATTTTATTATTTTATTTTTTTGAAAACCTAAAAGAAAACCTATGTTATCCCTCCCCCACACTTAAACGTGACATTGTCCTCAATATTAAAATGTATGCTCATTATGCTAGCGTTGAAAATCAACAAAATAAGGGGTAGATAGTACCTTAGGGCTGCAATAAGCATATATAAGTTAAGGGGTAAGAGTAAATAAAAAGATGAAGGCACACCCCCAAATTTGGATAAAAGCATCTCTCTATAGAAAAAAAAATAGAAACTCTAGAAAGGAAAAAAATAAAAAATAATAAACTTTCTATAGAAAATAACATTTCTGGGTTGCCTACCAGCAACGCTAAGTTTAACGTCTTCAGCCAGACACAATCACATGTCACTTAACCTCTATGTATGGCCTTCCGATGTTAGACCAGAAAATTGAACAGTTTTCTTGCGTGGTCCTTGAAGCGGAACAATGGTGCATTCGAGAATGTTAAAATATGTGTCCAAGATTTTTCAATTTGAGTGCAAAATTTGTTGAGTAATGTGGTATAGGCAGGCAATTGTTTAGTCACATTTAGGAGTGGAATGTCAATTTTGACAGGTTTGATATCTTCTAACACTTCAGCCATCCTAGTCTTACTCTCATCCACATGAAGGGGCTGGTCTAGACATTTGGGAAAGTATTCACGGGGTACATCAGATGCCTCAATAGTTGCCTTAGTTTGTGATCCCGTGAAAGATTTAGAAGGAGAAACCAATTCTGTCTGGTTTTGCTACCCAACAGTATGACTCTAAAAGTGTGTTAATTTTGAAATCATCTACTTGACCTTGGTCATTTTCCTCTGTTTTATTGACCTGAACCCAGTTTTCAAAAGATCAATTATTAGATGGCTCATCAAAAGTGAAGATACTCAAATCAAATTTTTTTCAAAGGAAACTTTAGACTTGAGCTCCTCAACACATGTCTTCTCAAAACACTCATCCTTAAACAATTCTTCAAGAAACATAGGCTCATCATCCACGCATACATTCTCAACATGCTTCAAAGAAGTTGTGTGCATTACCAAATCATCCTTAACCAATTCATCTAAAAATATGGAATCATCATCAAAGAATTGTTCAATTAATGGCTCATGGGAAGACGGGGTGTCAAGCTCATGGATATCTCCAGCGTCCTGTTCAAACTCTTTAATTTGGTTTAAGTGAAATGATGAGGGTACTGGTTCAAGATTTGAGTCAACATGTAGTGTGGACTCTTGTGGTATGTCCAATTGATTCACTTGATAGCACTGATGGAACTCTTGACTTTGATCTGGAATTGAAGTTGAAGCAGGTTTATTGAGATAATTCGTTATTTCATCAAAATGCATATCTCTGGGAGCACTTGTCTCAATTAGTTCTTGATTAAGTTGATTGTTTTGCAGTATATATTGTTGCATGATTTCTATACTTTTCTCTAATGTGCCCTGCAAATCCTCATTCTTATTATCAAATACCCAAGATGGAAGTGATGGTTCAGTGTAGGACCAATTTGATTGATATGATTGATCCCATGAATATTGAGGACAATTCCAACCCTCATAATTGAAGTTTGATGGATAGGGTTCGTTCGTAGGTCCTTGAAATGTGTTGAATTGGTTTTGACCGAGTCCTAACGAATACCCTATTAAAGGACACTGTTCTGAATGATGAGATGAATCATAGCTCAAAGGTGAGGATGAGATGAATAAGATGAACTAGTAAGTTGGTTGTTGCCATGAAAGCTCCAAGGTGAGGATGGTGGATGAGAATGAGGAAATGGCCTATCATGATAATAGTTGTAAATATCTTGATTTGGATAGGCCATGAGAAGAAAGAATTTCAAAATGATAGAAGGGTAGAAGGATGGATGAAAATTGATTTTTTAACTTATTTTTTTTATTTTTGTTGCACATACAAATGACTCAACCAATCAATTGCAATCAAGTATTTTCTTTATCTTGAATTTAATTTAAAGGTAATCAGTTCTTTTCACTAATCTTAAGAGAATAGAATTCTCCCTAATTAGACAGCTCCTAACTAGGTTGGAGGGATAGTGGGTTTACCGGTTAAACCTGTCAAACAAGCGATTCGGCTCTCCCCCAGGCTGGGCACGTACTAAATTCAGCCACCCTTTCTTAGACAGGGAAGTTCCTCGATCCTTCTTCCAGGCCGGCACCGTCGCAATGGCTAAGTCACCCTTTCTAGATAAGAAAGCCCTCTTTCGCGAGCTTGAAAGTGTTCACCAGAGTCTTCCCAAAATAGTTCCACTTAAATGAGCTCGAAATCCTAGTGGATGAGTTCTAATTGGTTTTAAATTAGTTCAGGCATGGGAAAAAAAAACTTATATGCGGTTGTGATTTTTGAGCCAAGGAACGGGTGATGAAATCCCGACTTATGTGAGGGGGGATAGCTCTTATGCAAGTATACGCTAAAGCAGCACAAAATTCAATCAATAAGCACCTCCAAAATCCCACTGACAAGAGATTCGTGGGTAGAGTTAGAAAATACTAACCTTTCCGGTGACTCTGAAGCAAGCAAATTTTTATTTATTTTTAGCAAAGCAATATGTCATAAGCAAGCAAGCTTCTTCTTGTTGTACAAGTCTTCTTTTGTTCCTGCAATATCCCTGCAAAAGAAAATTTGAAATTAAATCTTAGGGATGAAAAGAAAAATAATAAAAAAGAATTTTGATTTTTTTTAAGATTTCACTTTCAGAATTTTTTTTAAATTTTTGAATTTTTTTTAATTTTTTAATTTTTTAATATTAAACTAGAAAAGGATTAGATGTTGATTTTCAAAAAAATTTCACAAGTCCCTGGCAACGGCGCCAAATACTGTTCGCGTTTCGAAGTTCATGAAAAACCCCATCATTGTTGAATCACGTACAATTTATAAAACCTAAACTTGTTAGAATCTTTTTAACAAAGTGTGTAGTGGCAAGTATAGGATTGAATCCACAGAGACTTGTTCTTGAAAATTTAGATATTAAAAATCTCACTTTTATCTTATTCTAGTTGAGAAATCCCTTGGATGAAGGTTGGATTTTTTATTTTTAAAAAAATAAATAAATAAATAAATATCTTGTAGAAGAAAGCAAAAATACGAATAAAGTAAAAGAAAAATAAAAATATGAAGAAAGCAAAAGAAGAAAGAAATACTAACCTTTTTGCGAAGATTTGAATAACCAAAATAAAAAAAATTAAGAGATTGGTACGAAGGGAAGAGGAAGATGAACCAGTGAACTTGTTTCTTGTCGTCGCCTTATTTTCTCCCTCCTCCAAGCGATGCTGAAAATAAAAGAAACTAATAAAAGAAAAGAGATGACTTCATGGAATCAAATATGCAAGAAAAGAATAGCATTAAAAAAATAAATAAAGAGAAAATTAAAGAAAGACTTAGACTGAACGCTACAAGATCGTGAAGAAGAATTCTAAATTTTATTCAATATGTATTAAATACAAAGCCCTTGATCCTCTCCAATCTCGCATTACAATGCTCAAAACTCTCTTTTTTTGCTTTTCAGCTCAGTCTACTCCCTCTCTCAATGAATACAGGTATTTATAGGAAAATAGTGATAAGGGATAGCGTAGGGAGATAGGAAGAGCTGGCTATTTTTGAATTTCAATCTTCCCCTTATCTCCAAACTTGATTTATCCAGAATTCTGATATGCAGCTTATTGGCGTGTTGATTACGAAATATTGCTTATCAGATGATAGAATTCGAAACAGTAATCAACATAAGAGTTGTATCCCTTTAAATCTTCTTTTTGGATCATCTTGAATTATCAGATTTGATATTCGGTAAAGAAAGTTATAATTAAAATTCTAAACTGTATCCAGTCTGAATCCGAATCTAAATTGCTTCATCTCATCCGTTGATCTTCTCTCTATCCATTTATCCTCAGCAAACCCAATAGGGTCTTCAAAAATTCATTTTTCTTTTAAATTTTTATAGTATTATTTTATCTGGTAAATCCAATCCTCAGATAAGATAGACTAAAGATTCTCTGAATTTGAGTCGATCCATGTTTGAATTGAACTTTTGGGTTTGTTTGGATAGGATCTATGTTATCTTCTCTTTATCATCCTGCAAGGATTAGGACATTAAGACAAGTGAGTTTGTAATGATTTATTACAGAATATATGCAGGAATGTAATAATGTTTATGCAATATATGTGTCCAAACATGTGCTTGGCTTCCTCGATACTTCCGTTATAGCATAGAGGCTAAATGGGTCGAATCCGCAAGGACGGGAAGCGATAGAAGATTTACCGAATGTTCACGTGTGTGTTAAAGTTTTTCAACGTTTTAAAGAATCAATAGAGAAGAAAATAAAGAATAGAAAGAGAAGAGTACAGTGAAACACGAAGAAGTGAGAAATATAGAAGAAATGGTTTTTGTGATTTTTATTTGTATATCTAAAATGAAGTAAAAAGATAAAGAAAACCCATGCCTACTAACTACTAATGGCTCCACTAACCATGCTAACCTCTTAGTGATAGTTGCCTCACATGTATCATTGGTCATCACTAGTTCTTAGTTCAAGAGCGTTTCAAAGCATGACCCATATGTTGACTCGTCACATCCAAACTTAACAAACAAGTGTAAGTTACACTGAAACCATCAATACTAAATAAGAGTAAGCATGGAATAAAGTAATGTAAGCTTGTTAGAGAGTTAGGATGTTAGAGTGTTAGAATCCATCATCATGAGCCATTAATGGCTCTTGGGCCAAGTAGAGGCTATTAAATTCATGTGGATTATCAAGTAAGAAGTTAGCAAGTAAGTGATTAGTAGTTAGTGTCCATGAGAAAAAATTAGTTAAACATGTAAAAGGAGTTAGAGAGAAGAAAATAAAGAGAGTAAAGAGAGAACCTTTCACCTTCTATTACAAGCACTTTTACTTTCCAACCATGTACCACTCTCTCTCCTATTACAAGATCTACAAGAAATGAAAATATAAAGGAGGAAGAAGAAGAACTAACCTAAACTACCCTAAACTACAACATGGAGAAGAAAGATACCCTAACTCTCGGATACCTCCTTCTAAAGAACCCCAAGGTGGTATTTATAGGCATCAGGAGAAAGGGGGCCAGGGGGATAAACCCTGGCCCAAAGCACTAGCGCGGTTGTATCAGAGCGGCGCGCGCAACGCCGCTTGCTATGCATTGTCGCTTCAGTTCCTTGTCAGTTGCACCTTCTAGATTTTGAATTTGAGCACCCAGGTCTGACAGAATCACCCTCTAAGGTTAATGGTTATCTTGTAGGCCTTTAATCATTCATTAAATGGTGATTTTGGGTTTTCTTCTTCATTCCACACCATGGACCTAAGATCACACATGCAAACCATTATTAGCAATATTTTATATAAAATAAATGTGAAGATGTGATAAAAATTATGCAATATTAGAGACTAATCATCTATCACTTCTTCTAAAGTCCTTTGCAACGATGATTTTTCTTCAATTAGTGGTTCAGAAAAAGGAGGATATGAAGCAGAATCGGGGAATGAATATTGTGAAAATTGTGAACAATTTGGTTGAAAATTTGACTCGGGGGAAGTGAATCCCCATGAACTCTGTGAGGAGTGGAAGTTATTTTGAAAATTATAGTCATAGGACTGAGAATATGGGTCATATTGAGTCAGATAATCCCAATCTGGTATATATAGTTGGTTCATGTTATACATAGCCAGATCGGAGTTATCCGAGTCAAATGAGGTCAGGGTGAAATATGGATTCATATTAGGATTGAAAAAATTATTGCTGTTAAAATCTATTTCACAATTTACAAAAAAACAAACAAACAAACAAATAAAGAAAAAGAAAGAAAACAGGCCTATGCTAGAGTTGACTTAGACCATGATGACTCCTAACTGGTTAGACTATCCACGGGGGGTATATTATCACAATCTGATCACGAGTTAATCGGTCAGGTGGGGCAAGATCAGTGGAAGGTATCCTTGCCGGAGCAACGGACCTAATTATGCCAAACCATTGTTCTTCGAGATTTCGCCTCTCAATCCCTAACCTTAGACGGTGATTTGACAAGAGTCAAACTCTAACAACTTCCCCTGAGGTCAATCTCCTAAATGAGTCCGAGATGTCCCTAGGGGCTAAAGTCTAGCAATTTTTATTAAGGCTTGGGTTGTGTGAGTGGGGAGGTAATTTTTGGGCTAAGGAAGGGTAATGACTTTCCCACCTTATATTGTATTGGGTTTTGCCCTTAACTTCAATTCGTGCAAGTGAGCAATAAAGATAAGAATGAACACACAAAGAGAGTAAATCACCCACGTGTTTGTTTTAACTATATGCTATGCAATATGTACACCTCCGTCAAGATAACAACAACAGAAGAATAAAATACAGTATATTGGACTGAAAATTAACACGTGCCTAGATGCAAATGTCTAAACCGTTTTAAAACATCCAATTACCATATTTTAATTCTTAAAATTATTACAGTGCACAGATAATATAACAATAAGTTGCAGCAGAATATAACAATATACAAGAATTTACCCAACCACACAAAAGCAAGTGTGGACTTCTACAATGCTAAAAATTTGACCTGCACACCAAAAATAAAGAAGAAAGTAAACAAAAACGTGAAATCAAACCGTTCCCATTCACGGCAATGGCGCCAAAATTTGATTGACAAAAAATCGTGCACAAAAAGTGTGTGTTTTAAAATCACGAGTTAAAAGTGTGTGCTTTGGCTTCCTCGATACTTTTGTTATAGCATAGAGGCTAAATGGGTCGAATCCACAGGGACGGGAAGCGATAAAAGCTTTACTGGAATGTTCACGTGCGTGTTAAAGTTACTTCAATGTTTTAAAGAATGAAAAAAAAAAGAAAATAAAGAATGAAAAGAGAAGAGTACGGTGAAACACGAAGAAGGAGAAAACATAGAAAAGAATGTATTTTTGATTTTTGGTATATTTCTAAAATAAAGTTAAAAGAGAAAGAAAACTCATAGCTATTAACTACTAATGGCTCTACTAACTATGCTAACCTCTTAGTGATAGTTGCCTCACATGTGTTCTTGACCATCACTGGTCCTTGGTTCAAGAGCGTTTCAAAGCATGACCCATAAGAAACTTTCACATCCAAACTCAATAAAACAAGTGCAAGCTACACTCAAACTATCAAAACTAAACAAGAGCAAGCATGGAATAAAGTAATGTTAGCTTATTAGAGAGTTAGGATGTTAGAGTGTTAGAATCCATCATCATGAGCCATCAATGGCTCTTGCAAGAGCAAGTCCAAGTAGAGGCTATTAGATTCATGTGGATTATCAAGTAAGAAGTTAGTAAGTTAGTGGTTAGTAGTTAGTTGCCATGAGAGAAAATTAGCTAAACATATAAAAGGAGTTAGAAAGAAGAAAACAAGGAGAGATAAAGAGAGAACCTTTTATAAATTGTCACCTTCCATTAGTAACACTCTTGCTTTCCTCTCATGTACTACTCTCTTTCCTGTTACAAGATCTACAAGAAACGAAAGATACAAAGAGGAAGAAGAAGAACAACTAACCTAAACTACCCTAAGAAGAGAAAACTACTCTAAAACTACATTATAACTAAAGAAAAACTCCTCAAAACTCTCCCTTCTTCAGCTCTGGAAACCCCAGGGCTTTTATAGGCGAAAGGGGGCACCAGAGGGACTGTACGGAGCCGCGCGTTAAATCTTAGCGCGCGGCTCCACACAAGAGCCACAAAAATGCGGATTTTGCCGCGTTTCTGTGGTTCTTCTCGAGCCGCGTGCGCGGCGCCGCCTGCTGCACGCTCCCCTCTTGTCCCCCTGTCGGGTGTACCTCCTGAAATCCAGATTTGGGTACCTGGTTTTGACAAAACAGCCCTCCAAAATCATTGGCTATTCATGTAGGCTTTTAATCACCAATTAAATGAGATTTTTGGGTTTCTTCTTCATTTCATGTCATGGACGTAGAAACATATAAGAGATGTATTATTAGTAGAATTTAATATTAAATAAATATGAATATGTGGTATGAAATATGCAATTTTAGAGACTAATTAGTTGCCCCTGCATTAAACAAATCAAAATTGTAGGAAGTAGAGATAGAGAAAAAGAAAATAATATATAAACATATATAGTTATTCCTACAAGGGCCACAACAAATCATATCATACAAAAACTAAACACTTCATTAAACTACTATATGAGAAAAATACAATTTAGTATATGATGTTTAAATTCATGTTGGCAGCCGTTTATTGCTTGAATTGATCGAATACATATTCATCGTTAATAGAATCCACAAATTTCAATTTAACTACTACTCTACTAGCCACGAAAACTTTCACAGAAGATCTGAAATAAAAGTTAAAATTCAAAAAAGACTTCTCTAAATATCTGAATAAAAGTAAAAAATCAAAAGATAACCTCAGTTAAAAACACTTAATCAAGGACAACAACTGTTTACATTTCTTTAAGTTTATTAATAATAGTGAAAAGTGAAACATAGCACGTCTTTGGTATGATAGAAACGCAATTTAGAACTTAATTAGAAAATCAGGAACTTCAAAATTCCAAGACCTTCCAGAATTTAAAAGAAAAAAACAACAAAAAACATTCAAAATTCATACATAAAAAAGATACAGTTCATGATGGGTCAGTACCTAAATTAGCTGTGACCGAGCTCGGGGTTGTGGGTGATTTATGGGGGGGAGGGGTGACACTCTAATTATAATTATAGGGGGGGGGGGAGAGAGAGAGAGAGAGAGGGAGTTTTAAGAGAAAGTGGAAGAGACTCTGAGAGAGAGAGAGAGAGTTTTAAGGAAAGTGGAAGAGACTGAGAGAGAGAGAGAGAGAGAGAGAGAGAGAGAGAGAGAGAGTTTTAAGGGAAAGTGGAAGAGACTCTAATTATAATTAATTAGCTAAAGGCAGTGGAAGAAACTCATATCAAGGCTATTTAATGGATGACAATGCAAAAAGGAAATTGGCAGCAATTAAGGTTTCTTCTCCATGAACGGTGTGAATGAGATAAATAGTTTCTGATGAAAGATTAATTGGATTTCACCTAGAAAAATCCAAATATGAATATATGTTAAAATGTCCAAAGATGGATAATCTTGATTCCGGTTTGTAATCTCAATTGATTTGATCTGTACCATACACCAAACATTTTGTTATTAGAATTTGTTCTCCCTATGAATATTCAATGCATCGTCAAGAAACGTCCAAGATGTTCTATTAATATTTGCCATTTCAGATGTTGTGACAATCTTTATCAGTACAGATTTTCAGCTAATCGCGCAAGTGTTGATATAACTATGCGACCATTGGTGGCTCGGTCTTAAGTTCTCGAGCCCTGACCACCACACTGCTTGTCTGAAGTTTCCTTTCAATTTTGCAGGGGATGCATTGAATTGTTTCCGCTTATGGGTACCATTCCACTCTATTGTGGAAACGGAACATACTAGCAGGAATTAGCTTAACATGGCTTTGTGATATTCCCTTTGTTGTAGGTATGGAGAGCAAGCAGCAGAAGCCACAAGTGAGGGCCTTACTGCTGCAGGGCATGCTGTAGGAACGACGTGGACTGTCTTTAAGATTCGAAAAGCTATCGATCCTAGGTGTGCCATCAAGCCAACAGCACTGGCATTGTCAGCTGCAAACGTTGCTGCTGAAATCTGGGCTAAGCAGGGAAAATAGGTTATCATATCAAGATTTTACATCCCATTTTTTTACCACTATTTTTTTTTTCCCTTCATTTTCTGTTTGTTATTGTTTTCTTGGAATTAAAGAATAAAAAGGGAATCTTCAAGTTGAATTATGGCGAGATCCGTTGATCAAATCAACCGGATGATGGTTGAAGTGTATTCTCCTTCCATTTGTGATGAACGTGGTATATTTACATGTTCAATTCCGACTTCGAATGAATGAGATATTCAAGTCCAAAGATTGCCTAATTCAAAGCCAAATGGGACTAAAGGTTGCTACAAGCATTTAGTCCCACATTGGCCGTGGGATGGAAGCTTGTGTAGTATAAATAGAGAAAATTGAGAACAAAGGGTGTGCCCTTTGGGTACTTGGAGTTTTCGCGCGCGAATCCGGGTCCGGGTCCGGGTCTGCTGGACTCGAGTTCAGATCTGAGTCTGAGTTCCCTACCTGGCCTGGTTCTTTTTGAACCAAGGTCCCGCTCCTGTTGCAAACCTGTTGGATTGCCAACAGTTGCGCACCTGTTGGACTGCCAAAGGTTACGCACATGTTGAACAATCAAAGGTTGCAAAACAGTCCGCTCCGCGTCAACGGTTGCGACTGTTGGACTGCCAACAGACACGGCTGGACCAAAGGTTGCAGCTTTTGGTTTGGGTTCAAACCTGTTGGCCTACTCCTGGAAAACTATATAAAGCCCTCCTGGTTCTCAATTAAAAACACACCAACAGAGAATTAACTCTCTATAAAGTGCTATAAAGTGGGAATCCGAAGCGACTTCCTAAAGGAGATTCTGCCAAATTCTTCAACCTTCCTACATCCTTAACAGTGGGTGTTCCTCCAAAAGAGTAAGACAAATATTCATTTGAAATTTGTCATTATACCGCTGCTTTGCTAATCCTGTGTAGGTACTGGTTGACTACGGTTCGACCGTACGATGATTTGGTAGTGCTATCCAAATACCGTGAAGAAGTGTTGTATCTTGGGAGACCAGCGTCCATTATCCCGTTAGCACCGGTGCGGGGGACGTAATTGTCTTAAGGAGATTCGCTCTAAGCGTACCTCACTTCAAATACTGTATAAGTGGATTAAGTCCTTTATACAGGGGATATACTTTATAGTATATCGAGATTGACTTAGATTCAGTCTAAGTGATACTGTATAAGTGGATTAAGTCCTTTATACAGGGGATATACTTTACAGTATATCGAGACTGACTTGGATTCAGTCTAATTGGTGCTTAAACCAAGGAAGGAAATTGAAAGGTGGTTCTTAAATTAAGGAACGTTCTATTGAACGGAAAACCTCCCACCTGATATTTGCCAACCTGGCCAATTAGATTGTTGATATCTCAGTGATCTTGATTAGTTGTCAGATTGATTCTTGTTAAGCAGGATACCCAACAATCTTAAGACAATTATTATTGAAGTTACTAACTTCAGTTCTGCTTGAACTTGCAGAAGATGTCTGAGACAAATCAAGATAGCTCAAGCGAAAGGAGCTAAAGTTGGAGGATCTCATTGTGAGGCTTCGTATCGAGGAGGACAACCGCAAGTCCGAGAAAAGGACCAGCAAGAACTCCTACGAAGCAAAAGCTAATGTGATCGAGGACTCAAAGGGGAAAGCGTCTACTTTCAAAGGCTTGAAGCGGAAGAAGACATCCCAGGGGTACAAAGGCAAGGCCCAAGACGGCAAAAGCATGCGCTTCAAAGGAACCTGCTATATCTGCAACAAAGAAGGACATAAAGCTAATGAATGTCGTAGCCGTCTTAAGGGGAACAAGAAGAGCCACCCACAGGCAAACATGACCAACCATGAATCACCAAGTCTTTCAGCTGTGGTGTCAGAAGTGAATCTGACAACCAATAACAAAGATTGGTGGGTAGACACGGGAGCTACTCGGCACATCTGCTCGGAGAAATTGTTATTCTCAGAATATCAAAGGCTAGAGCAAGATGAGCAACTATTCATGGGGAATTCAGCCGTCTCAAAGGTTAAAGGAAAAGGCAAGGTCATCCTGAAGTGGACATCGGGGAAAGAGCTTACTCTTAACGATGTGCTTCATGTTCCAGACATCCGCAAGAATTTGATCTCCGGATCAATACTTAGTAAGAAGGGATTTAGAATGGTATTTGAATCCGACAAATTTGTACTTACTAAGGGAGGGATGTATGTGGGTAAGGGCTATCTTGTTGATGGACTTTTTAAAGCCAATGTTGCAGTGATTGATAAAAAGTCCGTGTATTTGTACCCAAAGCTAATAAATAAAGGAAATTCTTCTGTTTATTTGCTTGAGTCTCCTAATTTATGGCATGCTAGATTAGGGCATGTAAATTACAAGTCTTTGAAGAACTTGTCTAATCTGGGATACATTCCTAAACTTAACTTGGAAGAAATTCGCAAGTGTGAGGTTTGTGTTGAGGCCAAGTTGGCTAAAAATTCATTTCACTCAATAGATCGAAATACAGAACCTTTAGGGTTAATTCATAGCGATCTATGTGACTTGAAGTTTATGCCAACTAGAGGCGGTAAAAAGTATTTCATTACTTTTATTGATGACTGTACAAGATACTGTTATGTGTATCTTTTAAACAGTAAAGATGGCAATAAATATGTTTATAACATATAAGGCCGAAGTTGAGAATCAACTCAACAAGAAAATCAAGATTCTAAAATCCGATAGAGGCGGAGAATATGAATCAAATGATTTTAGTGAGTTATGTGCTAGTTTTGGTATAATACATCAAACTACAGCACCATACACTCCTCAGCAAAATGGAATTGTTGAACGGAAGAACAGAACTTTGAAGGAGATGATTAATTCCATGCTCGTAAGTTCTGGAGCTCCGCAGAACTTGTGGGGGAAGCTCTATTAACTGCAAATCATATTCTAAATAGAGTACCCCATAAGAAACTTGGTCTAATACCATTCGAGTTATGGCATGGAAGGACACCTTCCTACCATTACCTCAAAATGTGGGGGTGCCTTGCAAAGGTGCTGGCACCATTACCTAAAAAGACTAAGTTGAGAGCAAAAACTATGGACTGCATATTCATAGGCTATGCCTTGAATAGTAGTGCCTACAGATTTCTGGTTCATAAATCAGAAATACCTGATATTCATGTAAACATGATTATCGAATCTCGAGATGCTGTGTTCTTTGAAGACATCTTTCCGTACAAACGGGAAGCAGATAAGACTTCTGGGAAAAGAACACACGAGATGGCGTTCAGGGACGAAAGCCCCGAGGAACCAATTGTAAATGCGGAAATTGAACCAAGAAGAAGTCAGAGATCTAGAATCTCAAAATCTTTTGGTCCAGATTTCATAGCATACGCTATTGAGAGCGAGCCTCAAACATTTAAAGAGGCTATGTCAACCCCAGAAGCACAAATGTGGAAAGAAGCTATAAATAGCGAAATAGAATCCATACTAAGTAATCATACTTGGGAATTGGTAAACTTGCCTCCTGGAAGTAAACCAATTGGGTGTAAGTGGATTTTCAAACGAAAATTAAAACCCGATGGATCTATCGATAAGTACAAGGCTAGATTAGTAGCCAAGGGTTATCGACAAAAAGAAGGACTTGACTACTTCGATACTTATTCACCAGTAACAAGAATAACGTCCATACGGATGTTGATTGCGATTGCAGTATTGCACAACTTAGATATCCATCAAATGGATGTCAAGACTGCATTCTTAAATGGTGAATTAAGTGAAGAGATATATATGGAGCAACCTGAAGGATTTAAAGTCAAGGGCCAAGAACACAAGGTGTGAAAATTGGTAAAATCCTTATACGGTTTAAAACAGGCTCCAAAACAATGGCATGAGAAATTTGATAGTGTCATGATCAAAGATGGATTCACTATCAATGAATGCGATAAGTGTGTTTACACGAAAACAGTTGGAGATGCATGTATCATTGTTTGTCTTTATGTAGACGACATGTTGATACTTGGGACTAATATTGAAATTATTAAGTCCACTAAAAGAATGTTATCCAACAGTTTTGATATGAAGGATCTGGGGGTTGCTGATGTAATTTTAGGAATTAAAATTACTAGAACACCAGATGGAATCAGTCTATCTCAATCTCACTACGTGGATAAGATGATAGAAAGATTCAAGGATCATAGGATAAAAGAGAATACAAATCCTTTTCTCCCACACATCCACCTTCATAAGAATACAGGAACTGGAATACGCCAGTTGGAGTATTCTCAGATTATCGGAAGTCTAATGTATTTAATGAATTGCACTAGACCCGATATTGCTTACGCTGTAAGCAAGTTAAGTAGATACACTAGTAATCCTAGTGATCTACATTGGACCGCTCTACTACGAGTATTGGGTTACGTATCACATACCAAGGAATATGCCTTGAGATATGGAAAGTATCCTCCTGTACTGGAAGGATACAGTGATGCTAATTGGATTGCAGATTCTGAGGAATCAAAATCAACTAGCGGATACGTATTTACTCTAGCAGGAGCAGCGGTATCTTGGAAATCTTCTAAGCAAACATGTATTGCCCGTTCCACTATGGAATCGGAATTCATAGCCTTAGATAAGGCTGGAGAAGAAGCAGAATGGCTTCGACAATTCTTAGAAGATATACCGTTATGGCAAAAGCCAGTGCCCGCTATATGTATACACTGCGACAATCAAGCAGCTATATCTTGGGCACAAAATGTGATATACAACGGTAAGTCTAGACATATTCGTCGTAGACATAATACCGTGAAGCAGTTGCTCTCAAATGGAATTATCTCTATTGACTTTGTATCGTCAAAGGATAATTTAGCGGATCCGCTTACTAAAGGTTTAAGTGGAGAGCGTATAAACTGCGCATCGAGGGGAATGGGTCTAAAAGCCTAACCTTACCGAGTCAGCTTAATGGAAACCTCACTTAGCGACTGGAGATCCCACGGACTAAGTTCAAGAGGAAAAACTAGTTATGATTGACTCAGCAAGTAAGCACTTGGGAGCTTGACTCCAATCCATTCCTAAGGTGCACATAAGTGCTTTTCTACAAGTGGATTAAGGATAAGCTTAACGCTTTTAATGATGCCTATATCTTGTTACTAAACAAGTGGAGTAGAGTAGACTACTCTTAATAGGTCCATCACCTATGTGAGTATAGAGTTGGGTCGGCTCTTTGGGAATCTCTATGGAGGCTGTTATTCCCTAAAGATACTCTCTGAAACCAAGAATGTCCAGGGCCAAAACGGACACAACAGAGAACCAAAGTTGATTTGGAAAGTCACTGTGTGAAGCTTGTTGACTTGACTTACACTAACGGCTAACAGTTCAAGACCTAGTTCACTGATTAGCAAGTAAGTCCGATAAAGCTTTCGCTATGGAAGGTTCAAGACCTAGTTCACCTATCCTTATGCAGTTTCTTTTCTAAAGTACCTTACACAATAGAGTCAGTCTCTTTGTGTGTCATTTCCTTGAATCTCCATTCATTGTGGGGGATTGTTGGAATTAAAGAATATAAAGGGAATCTTCAAGTTGAATTATGGCGAGATCCGTTGATCAAATCAACCGGATGATGGTTGGAGTGTATTCTCCTTCCATTTGTGATGAACGTGGTATATTCACATGTTCAATTCCGACTTCGAATGAATGAGATATTCAAGTCCAAAGATTGCCTAATTCAAAGCCAAATGGGACTAAAGGTTGCTACAAACATTTAGTCCCACATTGGCCGTGGGATGGAAGCTTGTGTAGTATAAATAGAGAAAATTGAGAACAAAGGGTGTGCCCTTTGGGTACTTGGAGTTTTCGCGCGCGAAAAGGAGGGAACTATGCACGTACATACGTGCGCGCCGCCGCTGGCGGCGGCGGCGGCGGCGGCCGGCCGGCGCCGGTGCCGGTGCCGGGCCAGGTCGGGCACGGGCTCGGGTCTGGGTCTGCTGGACTCGGGTTCAGATCTGAGTCTGAGTTCCCTACCTGGCCTGGTTCTTTTTGAACCAAGGTCCCGCTCCTGTTGCAAACCTGTTGGATTGCCAACAGTTGCGCACCTGTTGGACTGCCAAAGGTTACGCACATGTTGAACAACCAAAGGTTGCAAAACAGTCCGCTCCGCGTCAACGGTTGCGACTGCCAACAGACACGGCTGGACCAAAGGTTGCAGCTTTTGGTTTGGGTTCAAACCTGTTGGCCTACTCCTGGAAAACTATATAAAGCCCTCCTGGTTCTCAATTAAAAACACACCAACAGAGAATTAACTCTCTATCTCTCTCTCTCTATTTAAAGTTCTGAACTGTTCTTCCAACGTTCTGAACTGCGCTTCCAGCCTGAAGTGGGAATCCGCGATTTTCAGCGTAAAGTGGGAATCCGAAGCGACTTCCTAAAGGAGATTCTGCCAAATTCTTCAACCTTCCTACATCCTTAACAGTGGGTGTTCCTCCAAAAGAGTAAGACAAATATTCATTTGAAATTTGTCATTATACCGCTGCTTTGCTAATCCTGTGTAGGTACTGGTTGACTACGGTTCGACCGTACGGTGATTTGGTAGTGCTATCCAAATACCGTGAAGAAGTGTTGTATCTTGGGAGACCAGCGTCCATTATCCCGTTAGCACCGGTGCGGGGGACGTAATTGTCTTAAGGAGATTCGCTCTAAGCGTACCTCACTTCAAATACTGTATAAGTGGATTAATTCTTTTATACAGGGGATATACTTTATAGTATATCGAGATTGACTTAGATTCAGTCTAAGTGATACTGTATAAGTAGATTAAGTCCTTTATACAGGGATATACTTTACAGTATATCGAGACTGACTTGGATTCAGTCTAATTGGTGCTTAAACCAAGGAAGGAAATTGAAAGGTGGTTCTTAAATTAAGGATCGTTCTATTGAACGGAAAACCTCCCACCTGATATTTGCCGACCTGGCCAATTAGATTGTTGATATCTCAGTGATCTTGATTAGTTGTCAGATTGATTCTTGTTAAGCAGGATACCCAACAGTTTTCTAATGCTCAAAGTTATTCATAATGCAGTTCAAGTGTCGGTGAGGCTGTTTCTTTCAAGAGGGGCTCAATATATTTTTTCCTGCGTATTCTTAAATTGTATAATATTTTCATTGTGGCATTTGTTCTATAAATCTAGAATGTAATATATCAACATACAGATATAATTTTTCCTTCTTCCTGTAAATTTTACTTGGTCATCTGGGCTCTATTTTTTATTCTCTTAGCTAAAACAGACCCCCAACACTGCTAAAGGGAAATGTGTAATTCTGGAAAATGGATTATATTTTTTATTAATTCATTGGATAAAGTTATCTGAGTTTCTATTTTCAATATTAGATAGTGTCATGAAATTTAGTTATTGCATTAGTTTTGCTGATGAGATTTTTTTCCTTTTGGGACACACTAAAGTCCAAATAAAGAAGCAAACTTTTCAAATGGATGAATGGATAGATTAGACAAATTTTGTTTAAAAGATGAGATTCAACATATGGTTCATTCAATCTGGATAATAATTGTTTATCACCACATTAATCTATGCAACCTGCGCTACGAAGAAATTGCAAAGATCTTAGAAGATGGAGTTCATGAACGAATTCTTTTTGGGGTTTTCTCATACAACTCCCAATAATATTGCTTATTATGAAATAACCCCCAAAAATGTTTGTATTCCAAATATCCTCAAGAAATCTTTAAGTTTTTTTTTCCAAATAAACCCCATATGCCCTCTCAATAACTAACAGAAAGCAGCAACGAAGAGAATACGAGGAGTGGGGGGATTTAAGCCATTACGATTTTTCTGAAACTCTTAAAGATATTTTGAACTTGTTTAGGATGCAAAAATATTTGGTGTTTACTTGGGAATAAACATGGATTGAGGTTATATGAGAAAACAGTTACCTTTTTGGTCAAAAGGTGGTGTATGGGCATCAGGTTTCATTAAAGAGAGATTGGCTTAACAACCAAAAGGTACAAGACAATGGGTTTTTTTTTTTGGCTCACCGCGAGCGTGGTGAGCCGCCCAATGGGGCGGGCCCCATCGGGTGTGTAACTTAACTTAGTTATACCTATGTGTTTTGTAACTCTCTCTCTCTCTCTCTCTCTATATATATATATATATATATATATATATATATATATATATATATATATATATATATATATATATATATATATATAGGGGTTACTGTACGTCAGCCAACAGCTGAGAGAGTTTCTCAGCCGGCGGGACGTGGCAACATAATAGCCACGAATTTGACATTAATTTTGGCGGACAAAAACCAAAAAATTCCCGCCCGAGTTAGTATCAGTCACTTCAACAATCGCTTTGAACGAAAATACCCTCCCTCACAACTTTTTTCTGTATGTAAAACCTTTCCTTTCAAAAAATTTATAGATCTAAATTTTCAATTGATCAATCCGAAAAGATTAGTGCCATTGTTTCCCAATATTTCTTAGTTTTTGTAAAAAATATCTGCTAAAGATGGCTCCAAAGAAATCATCCGCGGAAAAAGGTAATGGAGAAACCCAGAAATTTTTTTTTAGGGTTTGTAATTTTAGTAGTTATATTTTTTTTAAGATTTGATTCAATTTTTACTTTTTTTTAGAAATATTCCTATTTTAACTTAACTTAAAATAAAAGTGTCTGATTAACTGTATTCTTACTAATTTTTTTTGATTTTTTTTAAATTTTCCAGTTTTTTGGTTTTTAAAAAAAATAGTTAAATAATTTTTTTAAAACTTGCGACCATGGTCGCAAATAAGAGAAAAAAATTCGCAAACTTGTGATCATGAATCGCTTTTTAAATTTTTAAAATTTTGTAACACAGCGACCAAGGTCAAATTTTTTTTCATTCCCTTTTATGTCGACTTGGGTCGCAGTTGTCGGAATTAACGTTTTACTTCTATGCGACCTTGGTCGCAGACATTTAAAAATTATTTATTTTAAAAATTATTCACTTTCATTTTTTTAAGGTTTTTTTTACTAAAACTTTGCGACTGATGTCGCAGTGTTGCCGTTCGTTCTCTCTTTTTTGGGGGTATGATCGCAGTCTGTTACCTGGGTTAGCGTGTTGAATATTGCGACCTTGGTCGCAGTATGATGATACAAAGGTCCCTTCATGGTAAATTATTTGGTTAATTATAAAATTGCAGTGCGACCTTGGTCGCAATGTACTATATTCTACTAGATTGGATTAACTGGACACTGATATATTACACTGCGACCTTGGTCGTTGTATGAAGAAACAAAGGATATAATTGGTGAATTATTTTGTTTAATTAGAAAATTGCGACTGAAGTCGCAGTGTAAATATCATTGCGACCTTGGTCGTAGTGTATTATAATTTATTAAAGTCTGTTGCGATCAAGATCGCATCTTAATTTCTTTTATTTTATACTAATGTTTTTAATGTTTCTGCATCTATAGGTAAACAAGAAGTGAAGGTTCGTCCTATGAGATCGAGTCTAAAGCCTATGTGCGAATTCATTAGAAAATTCAAAAGGCACATTCAGGCCGATTTCGTAGATGCGATAAAGGAGACCCCGTTTGAAAGGCAAATTCCTACATCAACCAAACTGCTCAGCTTCTGCTAATCTTTGATCGATGTAGCTGGTGAGAGTAATGGTGATGGACCTTATCCGGGCTTGATTATTCATGTGAATGAGAATCAACAAACTTGGTGACAACTCAAGATCTTCTGTCAAATAAAAAAAGAAGACGCACATGCATCTCAGCAGGACACGCTACTCTAGTGTCGATTCGACGATGGACTGTAAAGCCTATCTTGTCTTTTGTCACACAACTTCTTCACACCCTCCTTGTCGCAACAAAATTTTCTGCAAATAACTTCATGAGGAGGCCTCCGTGACTTATCTATTCATTTTCTTCTCACGCCAAAATCTCTATTACTTGCATAAGAATTGTAGATGTTGTATGCTTCCTCATCCGTGATGAACTGTTTCCCTACAAAAATATTTGAGCTTCCAGACATTTCTCCATGTGAATTCAGATCCTACAAAATAAATTGCTAAACTAAATAAAAATAAATAATTGAATATCACACATTTGAACTGTAATTGCTAAAACTGCGACCAAGGTCGCAGATGTAAAGAAATTTATAACTTCTAAATAAAAGACTACGATCGTAGTCGCAGTTTTTCGTATGTCCAAATTTTTTAAAAACGTGAATAATAACTGTGCAACTCTCTCATTAGTATATACTGCGACCTTAAGTCGCAGTTCTTTAAATTTAGTGTATAAAATAGATATAATGGACATGGATACGTATAAGAATTATAAAAAAAGGACTATGACTAAGGTCGCAGTTATAAAAATAAATTTTACAGCCGGAAAATGTTTTTATTACAAACTGCGATCGTGGTCGTAGTTAGTAAAATTTAGTGTATAAAATTAGTGGTCGCAGTTCATAAATTTTAGTGTATTAAATTAAATAGGTACGACTGAGATCGCATTTAACAAAACTATGAAATTTTTTCTGAAAAAAAGACTTTAGAACAAGTGATTATATTGTTCTGTAAAACGAAATCTAGGTCGCAGTTCCATATACGCCACAAAAAAATCTTCTAGATTTAAGAAATTGCGGGAGAAAATTGATCAAATAAAAACCTCTTGATCAGCATGCAAAGATCTCAACCCTTCAATACTTTTAATATTCTGAGAGAAAGTTGAACCAGATGATATATGGTCCATATTTAGATCGGGAGATAGAGATCGCTTACGACTGCGACCAGAATTGGCAGGGGAAGTGGACTGCTCTGACGTCGACATTAAATAAAAAGGAGAAAAACCTGATCCGAAAATCGCTATTTTCAAAAATAACTTTATGGTAGGAAAATGAAACCCTAAATCTGACAAAGAGCGGTAAAAGAAATAGGGGAAAAAATAATAATAAACAATTACGGGACAAGTACTTTTTACCGAGGGGCATTTAGTAATTTAACTTATTCCAATAAGCGGGCCACAACTTAGTGGTGTGGCAAATATTGTGCCACGTCACCGCAGGCTGAGAGAGACTCTCAGCTGTCGGCTGATATACATATTTCTGATATATATATATATATATATATATATATATATATATATATATATATATATATATATATATATATATATCAGCCTGCGGGCTGAGAGTACTCTCTCAGCCTGCGGTGACGTGGCTCAATTTGTTACCTCACTGACTTGCGGCCCGCTTTTAGGAAGAAGTTAAATTACCAAATACCCCTTTCGATAACTTTCCTTATTGTTTATTATTATTTTTCTCCCTTTTTTTTGCCGCTCTTTATAGGATTTAGGTTATTGTATATAATCAGATTTATTATCATTCTTTAATTTCTACTGTATTATTTTTTTATGTAGTTGTACTTTAAAGTTTTACTGCTACAAAATTCTACTTTATAGTTTAATTTTTTTGTATATAATGTAGTCAGAGTCTTTGGTCGCAGTGTACATTTAAACTGCGACCTTAGTCAGAGACTTTGGTCGCAGTGTACATGGTTAATTGCGACCAAGGTCGCAGTGTTGGCCAGCAACTGCAATCTAGGGTCGCATTACATGGATTGCGACTTAGGTCGCAGTACGTTAAGTAGGTGTTTCCTTTATATTAACATGCATAGCGACCAAGGTCGCAGTGTTATTTTGGATTAAGACTGCCGCCAGCAACTGCGACCAAGGTCGCAGTGTTGTTGTTTTATTAAGTGTTGTTTTGGATTAAGTCATTTTTTGAATCTAAATGAAAAATGAAAAGTTTGCTGAGGGGACGCGACTTGGAGTCACTCCGAGAGACGCGGATAGCCCTCTGGAATGAAGGTGGATGCCATTGAATCTGCAAAGGGACGCGGGTTCCTGAACGAGGCTTTCATGCCCGTGTCTTGGTGCAATTTCCCAGGCGTTACATGCGGCCTGTCATAAAGATTTTATGAGATCTTTAAACGTCAAGTCTACGTTGACGAACCCGCACCATTCGTTGTTTCCCGAAGCGGTTGTCCACGCGTCGGCTCTTCATTGGGTTTAGGCGTTAATGTCTTTTAATGCCAAACAGGCGCTGGCGGTTGGAGACCAGCGTCTTCGACGCTTCCCGAAACGACACTCCACGCGTCAGCCTTTCATTGGACTTCGATAGTCGTGTGGTCATTAAGGCCGACGGTTCTGATTAATGAACCATTAATTATGGTTATTATGGGCTGCCTATAAATAGGGCTCACCCTCTCCCTTTAACAGCCCATACTTAGAGTGTTTTCTTTCGAGAGCAATTGCTCTGAGAATTTCCGCCTTCTTCAGAGTCTCTAACTTTGTCTGATTCTTGCAGGTAAGCTTGATTGTCCTTTTTTCAGGTTCGCTGGGCTGATTGGTAGTCAAAAGTGCATTTTTATCATAACATTTACCATCACATTTTCATATTTATTCATTTAATTCTGCACAATTATTAATATTTTATTATTTATTATGTGCAGGCCTCGAATTATTATTTTAATAATAAATAAAGCTTAAAAGAGCCCAAAAGCCCAGATCCAAGCCCATGTTTGAAGCCCAGGTGCAAAAGTGCAAATATCAATTGTCAAAGTGCAAATTATGCAAGGGCTAAAGTTGCAAATATCAAAGATGAGGGAAGGATAGACTTCTACCCAAGCCTAAACTCTTGCAGATGAGGATAAAAGCCAAAGATAAGATGCAGAGATAAGGAAATTCGTTCAAAAGAGATTGGGAGAATTCTAAATCTAGATAACTTGATTCCCAAGTTATATCCATATCCCACGATAAAGAGCCAGGATGCAGCTTCCAGAAGCAGGCGCCCAGATGGATGGAGCAGGAGAAGCCACGCGCCAAAGCGCGTGGCCAGATGCCACTGTATTGCCGCGGAATCGCGGCAAAAGCCGCAATTCCGCGGCAATCTGGATGAGATGGACGACCAGATTTCGTGGGCTACTTTATCCGGGACTCTTCGCCCCTCTGCACCTATAAATACCCCCTGCAGTGCAACGTACAGAGCGTCCAGCGCAGTACAGGGCCAAAATTAGGGTTTCTTCTAGGTTTTCTTCTTTTGTAATTAGGTTTTTCTTTTTATTTTCAAGAGAGAGAGAGGCTTATGTTGAGCGTGACACTGATGTACCTTCCTCTTCTCTGCCATTGTACTGATTAATAAAGGTAATCTTTTCTTTTGTTCATTGTTCTTATGTTTTACTTTTCTTTTTGTTTTCTTTTCTTTTTCTCTTTGATCTATGTTGATTGTATATGAGCATGCAAGTGATTTCTGAAGCACGAGTATAACGAGTCTTAGCGAGAGCCAACGATATTTCATAGAGATGTTCTCCTCCTCAAGGTACGTATCAATTCATGCTTGCCAAGACTTGATGATCTAATGCGAACAGGGGACTGAGATCAATCCTATGCTTTATGCGTTCATGCCTCCAAAGCAAGGTAGAAAGTGTTAAGATTTCATATTGTTCCTCAACCAAGGTTAGTATTTCTTTTATTTTCTTTTCTTTTCTTTTCTTTTCTTTTTGTAGATTAAATCACAACTCTTCTCTCAATTCTTTATTTGCCGACTCATTGTAAAATACCGCCTTTTTCTTAACTTAGCTTAAAAATAAATAATTTTTAGGGTAAAACTTACAAACGCTTCCATCGCTAGTCCCTCCCTGAGGATCACGACCCGCATAGCCTTGCTACCGCGGATTAGTATTGAGCACCTCGCACACCTTTAATTCTCATATCTAATATTCATATTTTGTGTGCAGGAAAACTCAGTCAACAGGTTCGCTGGGCCCCTGGGAGAATATTTTGGCCGGCGAACTTGATCGATGTTCGTCCACAAGGGAAGAAGTCATAGACCTCATCGTCCACAAGGGAAGAAGTCATGGTCCTCTTCGTCCACAAGGGAAGAAGTCATGATCCCTGACGAGGACTTAACCCTCACCAAGATCTCCTCGGACTTGATGCACCAGTCAAGCTTGCTGGCATGGCATGGTCAGAGTGGGTATGGCGGCGGGGGATGTGGTGGATATAGTGGTGGGTAGCATACCCTGTGAGGTCTCAAAACCTCCTCTCTTACCCTAGAAGTGACATCGAGGAAACTCCATGCTCACTGGATAACCTTCTGGTGGAAGAGATGTTCATCAACGAAGGATCGTATCCCGCCACTTTGTCGGAGGATTCTGCTGCCACCAGACCTCAAGAACACCATTGCTCTTAGTCAACAAGGGCTCTTTCGATGTTTAGTCGTGCATCACAGTGCAATCGGCTCCGATCGTCGCCACAGTGTCCAATCCTGGTTTGATGCCCTTCCAAACATCCTGTACTTGGAATCATATGCAGCTTTAAGGAGTGAGTGCAGCCTCTGAGAGAGAGAGGGACTTCTTTGTACTCCTGTATTGTAACACTCAATCTTATTGTATAAGAGAGCGTTTTGTATCATTTTCACATGCTTGGACATAAATGCCTGGACATAAATAAAAAGCATATTTGTTTTTTAATAAACTGCGACCTCGGTCGCAGTCATGCATTGCAAACAAAACAACTTGGATCAGAGACGATACTGCGACCAAGGTCGCATAAGACTACAGTGCAAACAGAAACAACTGCGACCAGGGTCGACACTGCGACCAAAGTCGCAAAAGACTACGGTGCCATAAAAAACAGCTGCGACCAAAGTTGCAAAAGACTACGGTGACTGCACTGCGACCAAGGTCGCATAAGACTACAGTGCATTTAGAATAACTGCGACCCGGGTCGACACTGCGACCAAGGTCGCATAAGACTACAGTGCAATCAGAAACAACTGCGACCCAATACCACACTGCGACCAAGGTCGCACAAGACTACAGTGCAATATTAAACAACGCGACCTAATACAGCACTGCGACCAAGGTCGCATAAGACTATAGTGAAATCAGAACAACTGCGACCCTGGTCGACACTGCGACCAAGGTCGCATAAGACTACAGTGCAATCAGAAACAAGTGCGACCCAAGTTTGATAAAACAAATTATGTTAAATACACTGCGACCTTGGTCGTAAGAGACTACAACTCATATTCAAACAACTGCGACCCCATGTCGCATTCGTCTACAAGGAAAGGTCCAAAAAAAAAAAAATCCCAAAGTCGCACAAATCTTAAACTATAATTTTATCAACTGCGACCGAGGTCAATAAGTGTATGCAAATCAATTTTTTCGAAAATACTGCGACATAGTAAAAATAGAAGTAAATAATAAAAATTTGAAAAAAATAGGACCTTTTTCGTCGTGTTACAAATTTTATAAATTTAAAATTTTATTCATCATCTAATGTTTGAAAATCTCTTTCTTAATTGCGACCATGGTTCCAAGATTTAAAAAAAAAAAAAACTTGCGACATCGGAAATAAATCTGGAAAAAATTTAAAACTATTAAAATACACACACCCTAAAAATTTTGGAAAATATCATTTTTATAGTACCTTTTTCGACGAATGATTTCTTAGGCGCCATCAGTTGCAAATATATTTTTTTAAAAAAGGGACGAAATTTTTGAAAGAAAATAACTAATTGAATCAGAATCGCCGGTTGAAATTTTAGAGCTGTAAATTTTTTTGAAAGACAAATTTTTAACATAAGGTAAAAGGTTGTGAGGGAGGGTATTTTCGGAAAATACAATGTTGAGGTGACTGACATTAAATTGGGCGGGATTTTTCAGGTTTTTGTCCGCCAAAATTTATGACAGATATGGGGTGCGGATGTTACCACGTCCTCCGGCTGAGAGAACTCTCTCAGCCTGCCGGCTGAGGTACAGTAACCCCTATATATATATATATATATATATATATATATAAGTAAAGAGTATTCAAAATATTTGATTTTTGGTTTATAGATACTTAAAATAATATAGATCAACTTCAGCAGAGTGGATCTTGTATTCGAATGTCGGATGGTTGTATTTGAGTGAAAAAATTGAGCTCAAATCCTTTTGGAAGGACACAAGTCTGTGTGTGTGTGTAGGGTAGAGTTACAATACACGTAGGTGTAACTAAGTTAAGTAAGCACAGCTTTTTTCACCACACAAAAAACAATCTTTAAATACCTTGTGGGGACCACTTACATTAATTTTTGTTTGTATCTCACCAAGCAAAAGTTTTGTGTGGTGGAAAGAGGTGTATATATATGGTGTGTGTGTAGCTTAACTTAGTTACACATAGGTGTATTATAACTCTACTCACACACGCGCGCGTGCGCACGCGCGCGCGCACACACACACATATATGAGGAACCTGTATCTCAGCCGCCAGCTGAGAGAGACTCTGTCAGCTGGCGCAAAGTGGCTGAATTTCAACCACTATTTTGGCTGCTGGTACCATGGTCATAGTTTTATATGAGGACTGTGATTATGTCGCAGTGGTTTTATGAGGACTGCTGTCATGGTCGCAGTCTTTTCTAAAGAATGCGACTAAGGTCGCAGTCTTTTTCTGAGGGTTGCTACCATGATCGCAGTCCTAATTACACTGAAATTATATGATTTTTTAGGACTGCGACCATGTTACAGTAAGTTTACGACCATATTAAAGTGACAGTTGAGAGAGTCTCTCTCAGCTGACGGCTGAGGTGTTGACACCAAACATAATGGAAAACATGAGGTACACACTCTCTCTCTCTATATATATATATATGTATGTGTGTGTGTGTGTGTGTGTGTGTATATATATATGAAATTAAGAACCCTAACAACATAGGAAGACAGTACGGATTTTACTTGTGGGCATCCCCCAACTTTACACCTAAAATTTTCCTCAATAAAAAATACACCAAAATATTCAAACAAAACAGAAAAAGTGGAAAAACTCAAGTTGGCAGAGTTAAAGGGCCAAAAGAAACAAAAGAAGCAAAATTAAAAAAGAGGTAAAATGTTCAAATAAAACAAAAGATATGAAAACGTTACTTAGGTGGAGTTAGGAGCCAAATGATAGAAAAAGGCAAAATTAAGAAACAACTAAAACATTTGAATAAAACATAAATAGTTAGACTCCAAGCTTTTTATTTACTCTTAAAAACGAGAATTAACCCACCACTATTTACCTTGGAGATTTGTGCGGGTCAAAATTTCAGGAGGTGAATAGTAACTAAAGATTAAAATAACGGTGTGCTCAAAGACAATTTATGATGGAAAACTTGTTAACTCTCAAATTTTAAAATAAATGAGAAATGTCCAGTCAAGCTTGAATAGAAAGAGTTGCACTTTTCATTTCTCCTCAACACTATTTGTCTTTGTGATTTGTGCGGGTGAAATTTTATGTGGGCTAAGTTAAGGTGCAAAAGATATAGATGGTAAAATTAAGAAACACTTAAAATATTCAAACAAAACAGAAATATGGGAAAATTTTGTGGGCTGACTTAAGGCCCAAAAGAAAGAAAAGAAACAAAATTCAGAAACAGCTGTGTGGGCCGAGTTAGGCCCGGAACAAAAATATATACTAGAAACGCCGTTGCCGGGGATCGAACCCGGGTCACCCGCGTGACAGGCGGGAATACTCACCACTATACTACAACGACAAGTTGGTAATTCTGGTATGTTATTATCTATTAATCTACTATAATTTTTATTTTACTGGCAGCTCCTCCTTCCCAAACCCAGTTCTCTCCCGCTCCTCGATAAAAACCCTAGAAAATTCTATCTTCTTCACTTGTCATGCGATTGGGAATTTAACCGATGGATGGAGATGTGAAACAAATCTCTCACTGCGTATTGTTGTTGCGTTTCCTTCTTCTCACAAGACCTCGAAAAGGTACTCAGAATGAAGTTAAATTTTCCATCTTATTTTGTAAAATTTGTGATTTTTGGAAGTTACTACTCTATATCATTGATAGTCGATGCCAAAATCTTGTAAAGATATCTTCTTTTTGCATCGGCGATGTGTAATTGCTAATTTGAGTAAGATTTCCATGGAGTGGAATTTGGTTGAGCGAGCATTAGGTAGGATATTGAAGCTGGTCTGAGTTTAGTTATTTACATGTGTTAGGGTTTCTTTTGAAGTTAATCTTATTATGTTCGAAATCTTTTCTCATGCTTATTATGTCTCATAACTGAGAGTGAAGAAACTTGAAAATGGCGCGTAATTGAGATCCCATATGTTTTATTCCCTGAATAAATGGGAGATTTTAGTTATATTTGTAAGGGTTTGGATACCGATCTTGTCCCGAAAGCTTTGCACCACTCAGCCATATAAATATGCATCCTATCTTTATAGTATTTGTCCATTGCTGGGAATATCTTTGCACATGAATCCTTAACAGCAATAAGGATTATATCTAATTTGGATGACTTTTATATCTAATTTGAATGCAATATATCAATTTTATCAGGTGAGGGCAGATGCCATTGTGCAATTTTCTTCTGAGTTTGCAGGTTATTTTAGGACGTGGGTCCTTAACATAAATGAGTTGCCTGTACAAGTGGGAAACAAGAAGTGGAGCCCACAATGTTAAGATAGAAGGCCTTGTTATTCTTGTTGCTCTAAGTCTCGCGCATGATTTTTTTTGTGAGCAACCATCCTAACAAATATGTCTTGGGTTTCTAAGTAGAGAAAATGCTTGGATCAGCCATCAACCGCAGCTACTATTATCTATCTGCAAAGTATAGCTTTTATGACTTTATCATCTTAGTCATCATAATGACTATCGTGATTAATTACTTTCATGATTTGTATCCATAACCATGGTTCAATGCACGAGATCTTGTCGCACTTATCAATGAGGCCCTAGTATGACACAGAAGAAACCAATTATAAAAACAAGTACAATTAGATTGTCTCTTCATAGACAAACTTGGGATTTGCGATACCAGGTAAGATCAGTCTAGGATCATGGGATCCTTTTCTATCAGATATGAAGGGTTGTAGCACAAAATGTATTTAGAGTGACCATACATGCAAAAACTGTGCATCTCCATAGGCATATTTGAGGATTCATTCATTCTCTTTATCTTATGATTTGAATAAGATGGCAGGAAGTATGCTTATTAGTTAGTGTTCCTGAATGGTAAAGGGGTGAGCTAGTGAAAATTTGTGAACTTGATGTACATCTTCTACATTCTCCTAAAATGTTGGATATCATTAGACATTTCTTTTCCTGAGTTCCATTCCCTTTGTACTTTCCGTCTCTTCTGGTTTCTGAAATGGTAACTGTGGACATCTTCTTTCGTTTCTGCTTTGAAGTTTGAAGCTGGATTCAGCTGTACTGATCTCTTCAGAGGAAAGGTGTGAACACTAAGCAATGATACTTCTAAAAGCCTAAAATCATGGTTGCTGTTCTTTTGGGGTTTTAAAACAGGTCTCTAACTTGTTCAAGTCCTCTAACTGACACCCTGTCACTTAATACACGCTTAACAACCATCACACTGAAGTTTTATAGCTCAATATAAGAATCACATTTTTTTTGTCAATTCTAGTAATATGAAGGCATGTGTAGTGTCTTTACTTTCACATAAAATATTGGACTCACACCAATTTAAGCGCAGCTGGCTATTATACAATTTATTCATATTGCTTTTACTAACGTTTTTCTCTTTAAAGACCTTAATTTTGGGTTAATGTTGCTGTAAGGTTCAACTCTTACTTTGACAGAGGTAGGCAACTTGTTCTATGTTTAGGACCTGGATAACATGTTTAGGACCTGGTTAATGTTAATGTAAACCGCAATCCTTACTATAGAAGCAGGCGACTCAGTTTATTTCTGGCATCCGGGTCACATAATTCCGTTTCAGCATTTAGACTGAAAAATTTTAGGCCATTTGTATCATTTATATAAACTGTTTCCATCATCAAATCAAGAAAAGCTTCTGCTAGACTGCTTCAACTCTTTGTGTTCTCCTTTCTCACATTCTTTACTTGTTCATATTCTTGGAGGTGCCATCCATGATCAGAGCAATCCTAATCCAATGCAAATTTCCAAGCTGCTTGGAAGCTTTGGAACATGTTTAATGAAAGTGTTCCTGCTTACTGGACTCATATTCGTCCTAATCCACAGCCTATCTGACCTTCGTTATTTCAAATCATCCCTGTTGTTCTTCAAGCATCAATACCATGAAAAAGACCCCGTATTTGGATCATCCTCACCTGCTGCTGATCTAATGGCTACTACTAATATCAACCACATAGTATTTATGCTATCTGGCTCTGCTAAAGGATGGCAAGATCCTGGGGCCTTATGTTGATCTTCGGTGGCGTCCGAACCAATCTCGTGGGCTTGTTTGGCTAGACAGGAGCCCAACTGAGTACCTGTGGCCTTCCACTTCACCTCCTTTCCGAGTTTCTGAAGACACAGCCAGATTCAAAGAGTATGATAGGCATAATCCATGTACTGTCTGGACAGCAAGGATGATCCTCGGACCGTCAAAGAAGGCTTTGAAGGTGTCAGATGGTTTGTGAAGGGTGATGATGACACAGTCCTATTTGTGGATAATTTGGTTGATGTCTTATCAAAGTATGATCATAATGGTTATTATTACATTGGAGGGAATTCAGAGTGCATCGCACAGAACGATCAGCATGCATTTAACATGGCTTTTGGTGGAGCTGGAATTGCTGTGAGCTATCCGCTTGCGAAGGCATTGGCAAAGATTTTAGACGGTTGTATTAAGATTTAAGAGGTACCCAACTTTATATGGAGAAGACCATGGCATCCAGTCCTGCATGGCTGAGCTTGGGGTTTCATTTACAAGGGACCAGGGTTTCATCAGGTTTGTTTTCTTGCATTATACTGTTCTTTCCTTAGTAATATCTGGTAAATATAACAACTCAACCCCACAAAACTTTTCATCCTAGATTCGATGAGGTTCGCCTATTAGTATCAATGCAAATTGGTTGAATTGGACACATTTGAGCTCTGCTTCGAGCTTACTGCTGAGCTTAACTGGCTTGAATTTGAGTTGAGCATAATTAGGCATGTTAGGACATGAGTTTATGACTATTCAAGTAACTTGAGCTCGATTGTTTAAGCTTTTATGAGAAGGTACAAAACTTCTGGTCAAATATTGTTGGAGATATATTAAAAGCCTCAACTTTTTTTAGATTAGAACTCAATATATGATTTATTATCTAATAATATCATTTTCATTTTATAAGAATATGTATGTGCTAATGATTATATTACATGCATGTGTGTCTTGTGTTTAACATTTGTAAATGACCTAGTGTGTGTAGAGCTCGGCTTACACATAAAAGATCAGATTATCGGATCCTTATAGAACATAAGTTAAGTCCACAATCTTAAATTGAGTTGGACATATCATCGGTAGGATTGTAATGCATTCTTCTGAAATAGTTTATCTTGACTATAGGAGACTGTTTAATGTCTCAGACTATTGTATTAGTGCGCTTTATGTGTATTGGACAATACCAAGTTGAGGTAATTTTCAATATACTGATTATATTAAAAAATTAACACCTTATAAGTGCTTAAACTCTTAATTCCGAAATGTTTAATGGACATGTGCATATTATACTTGTCACTTTGATTTATTAAGAAGTGAGATTCTTTTATGAGTCAATAACTTCAGTGAGTTGAGTGATAATGCAATGTGCACGATAGACTTTATTCATTGACAGAATGCACGTCCCCGTACGAGGGAATGATGACGTCATTTTGAGAAGCTTATAAGTTTTGTACATGTCAAACCCTGCAGGGGAATTTAATTATTTGACATGACAAATAAGTTAAGTGGTAGGTATCAAGGACAAAATATCAATTAAATAAAATTGTTAGTAATTTAATTTTAATCGACGGACATCAAAAATCTTAACGTGAGGAGATTTTAGGTACATAATAATAAAGATCTCAAAAATAATTTTAAGATAAGGATAGAAGTACAATTAAAATTCTTTAGTGGACTGAATTGTAATTTATGAAATTAAGGATTCTAGTTCGGGTTGAATTAGGGTTTCCTAATTTCTTTAGAAGTCCGATCCTTATTTGATTCCTAGTGGTCTCTATCGTAACTTATATAAAGCCTCATATAGCTCTTGGCTAGAGGATGGATCATAAGAAGAAACAAAAAGAAAAACACCCTAATTTCTAAAAAGCAGCACAAAAGACCTGAGGGAGAGATTGGAAGTTCGAAGCCCACCCTCTATCTGATCTAGCACTTTTGAAATCCGATAAATCGCTAGGTGTTCGAGACGTCTTCCAGTTCGTAGTTCAAGATTGTTAAGAAGATCAATCTAGCGAGATCTCGAAGGTATGATCTCAGTTTTCATTAAATCTATAGGATTGCTTGTGCACAATTTCTGTTGTTTAGTTTGTATTCGCTCAAGGCGATCTTAGTAATTTTCCGCACTTTCAAATATAATATAGTAGCAAAGACTATGAATTAACTTCAAATGGTGTAAAGGAAATGATTTACAAATATAATATAGTAGCAAAGACTATGAATTAACTTCAAATGGTGTAAAGGAAATGATATACCATAATATGACATCCCATAATATCTGTTTGAATTAATTGGGTCTAAACATGAGCCAAAGTCAAACTAGCTAGTTCTTATTGAACAGTTCCTTCAAATTTAGTTCCTTCCAGAGCATTCACTAATCCGTTGTATATTACAGATACACCTGTGTGGGGACATATCAGGTTTCTTGTCAGCACATCCACAAGCTCCATTTATCTCCTTGCAGCATCTTCAAATAATGGTTGATCCCATCTTCCCTTCCATGTCACGGTATGATGGAATCCACCACCTCATGAGAGCAGCAACAGTTGACTTGTCCCGCCTTCTTCAGCAGATCATCTGTTACGATCACCAAAACAGATGGTCTGTGTCTATCTCCTGGCGCTATTCAGTTCATATCTATGAGGAATTACATCCACCTGTATTTCTACAGATACCACTGCAGACTTTTCTCGGATTAGAGGAAAAGAGCTCGGCCATCTTTCATGTTCACTGTCATCCTCCGATCTCGTGACCCTTGTGCAATGCCACATGTTTACTTGGAATCTGTGGAGGTGACAGACTCAAATCAGATTGTTACCAATTATATCAGGACAACACCACAACAGCTATCATCATGTGGTAATCATTCAGCGGAATCCATTTTTAAGATTAGAGTTTCCACGCCTGCCAAGAGGCTCCAATGGGTAAGCATAGATGACTAATTTTTTCAATATGTAGCCTAACACTTGAAATCAAGTAGTTCGTTCAAACTTTGAAATGAAACTAGAGGCTAGGGAAAACTTGACTAGTGACTGCCAATAAGTGTGGGTAGAATTAAAAGGTTTAAAGTTTTTTGATTTGTTTGATTATCATACTTCCACAATGTTATGGTTGAACATCAAAATCAATTCGTAAATATTAATTTGACTATAACTATATGTTGGTGAATTTGATTATATTTCCTCAGTAAGCTTGTATTTGTATATGAAACACATAAAATATTATTTTCTTTGTTTTATTAGCTGTATATTTGAGTTGTATTATTGTTTGAAATTATTACATTGGATTTACTGCCCAGAACATTTTATGGATATTATTGTTTCTGTGATAATAACAATAATGTAATCCTATGTGATAATAACATTAATGAAATTTTTTGTCTTCATTTTATTCTCTCTTATTAATGAGTCATGGTGGAAACACCCTTCCTTTTTAATTAACAAATCACTCTTTCTCCTGGTTTATGGATATTGATTCTTTCCGTATCAGTGAGGCGTGAGAAGAGAATGCTGTTAAATTAATCCTGTGCGAAGCATGAATGTAGTGGAGATCACTGTCACAGAGCATGCCGGGAGAATGAAGCCCTGATCTGGTCTGATCTTTCTTAATCCTGGTTATTACTACCGAAATCACCATCGCTTTATATGTGGATATGCTTTTCCTTATGATGAATTCACTCAAATTTAGAACAAAATACAGCAATTATGCATCATGTTGCAATTAGGGTCTCTTGATTGAGGTATTGATGCAGACATCAATCGCACCTCTGTCGCGTATATCAGCGTAAGAGGAGACACATCGCATCCATGTGGTTAAACTAGTTAATTAGGATTTAGTCGTGATGTAATCTTTTATTTTATTTGAGCTGACTATTCTTTCTTTTGGTTAGTAGTTTTTTAGTCTCATATTGGTTGTGGGAACATTTTTTATTTTTGTAAAGCTTATTTAAAGGCCAATTTTCTAGTTAATAAAGTAATGAATATAAAATTATTTTGATTAACAATTATGAGTGATTTTCTTCTCTCTAAAAAAAAAATTCTATTCAAAGTGTGAAACTCTAAGAAACCTTAGTTTAAGAAGGTCTATCCCTTTTCACCACCACACACCATCTCTCATCATCATCTCCTACTCTGCCCTTCAAGCCTGCGCCCCCTAGATCTAGATCTTGCTCTCCTTTTTCTCCTTCCAAATTTGAGATTTCTTTGATTTTGAAAATACAAAAAAAATGTTGTTGTAGCAAAATTCTCCAAAAATTCTCCACAAAATTTCCAAAAAATCAGCAGGACATAAACAAGATCCTCAGTAGGTGAGTTTTTTTTATCACAGTCATTTATTTGTAGGTTCTTGATAATTAATCTCTAAGTTTTTATCTGTCTTACTGCTGTCCACATATTGGTGAGATTGTCTAGATCTGTGACTTGTGATTCATTATTCTCGATATTTATTGTGGAAACTTTGCCTGTATAACGTAGCTGCTATCATTAATTTGTTTAAAATTGAAATTGCTTTGCCTGCACATGCTTCTTCTTGTTAAACCTATTTGCTAGTGTAATTAGTTTCATCTTTTTTACATGAAGATCGTAGCTTATTGGTGAAGCGTAGTTTTGATAGTTTTTCACTGATTTTCTATCACAGGGACACATTTCACATGAGGTATTTGCCTTGTAGTACTCATCTGGTGATCCTGTGGCATTATGCTTATTGTAATGCATCTAGGTTTTAAGTTTGTATTGCTTATTGTTCTCAGTGTGTATTTTTATTTCATAAGAAGATCTGTTTGTTTTACCTCTTCTTTTCTTTCTCTAGTCCTTCAGGTCTTTGTTTTCTCTAGTTTCTAAAATAAACTTATTAGTTCTCAGAGGTGTGTTATTCTTTCCTGGGGGAAGTACATGCGATTGATCTAATTCCTTACTCGATATAATATTAGGGGCGGATTTCTATTGGGTAATCATAACGGTTTAAAACTCTATGGCACTTTGTAATCATACTCATGTTAGCAAATTGGGTTTCTTCACGAGATTCCCTAAGATTCTTTTTCTTTTCGAGAAAAGTTGAGTACAACCACCTAATTCATTTAGGACCGGTTTGGCTCTGAACAGGGCCTTTTGAAACCTGACAAACTCTCAATCTCTCTCCTCTTTCTCACTGAAAAGGTGCGGGTGAGGCTCATGAATAGTAAATTTTGGGCTTTTTCACAGCTCGAGCGTGAGAAAACCAGCAGTCAAGCCACGTCAGTTTTTGCTGGCCCAACCGAAATGTTTGCCTTTTTTTTGTAGACGACCAAACACGAGATTGGGAAACTGGCATGGCCCGCCACTGTTTAAATCTCGGCAGATATATTGGTCTATCGGCTGATATACAGAAAGTTCACCTAGACGGGGGTGAATAGGTGAAGTGCTAATTAAATGCGGAGTTTAAAACTTTTACACTAACACTAATGATTTACAATGTGATGTCGAATTTACGGTGAAGGGTTCTAAAATTTCTCCTCAAGATTCTTCTTTTATAAGAGTTGAGGTGTTTAATAACTCTCTTGATTGAAACAAGTGTAAGCACAATATCAAGCATATATATATAAGCAATAGGAGCAATGCAAGATATAACAAGAGTAGAGTTGAGAGATATGCAAACACCAAGATATTTTTCGAGGTTCGAGCACCAAGCTCTACGTCCCCGCCTTCACTAGAAGGACTTCCCCTATCTTCACTTAGGAACTCCACAATAGAAACAAAATTCTACACAAGAGGTGGGCACAAAGTCAATGAACCTCTGCACAAGAGGTGGGCACAAAGCCAAGGCACAAAATCAAATACACCTCTACATAAAAGGGTGCCACAAAGAAATTTGAGGAAGACAACACTTGGTGATCACTAAGATCACAAACTAGAAATCTCATAAAATACAAGAAATCTTATAAGGATAGAAATGATAGCTCAAGTTTATGAGAAAACTAGAAGTTTTGAAATGAAGCTCTTAAGAAAACACTCGGGAAAATTTTCTTGAAGAAATAGAGATTTAAAGCTTGAAACTTGAATTTCCCAAAAACTTGTTTGAAACTTGAATTTCCCAAAAACTTGTTTTTTTGGTTTTTCAAAACTTCAAACACAAATTTTTTCAATAAAAAATCTTTTCAAAATCTTCAAAATTCTTGTACAAAACTCTCTCCAATAACCCCTATTTATAGGAAGAGAGATACTATCATTAAAGAGCTAAAACACTGGTAAAGTCCTAATAAATTGAAATATATCCGTTTGGAAATAAAACAAAACAGTCTGAAGAGAGAGAAACTCGTTTTATTTGAAATATAGCCTAAACGGCATAATAGGGCTGTCGACAGTCCTATTGGGCTATTGACAGCTCAGTGAGCAACGGTCTCGACAACCCATTCATATAGAGTTGTCGACAACTCTATTAAGCTGTTTGCAGGTAGAGTTAAAAACAAAATATATATTGTTTGCATTTTAAGATGCATTTGAAATTCAAATAAATTTCTATAAGTTCTACAAAAATAAGTTCATATAAATACATTAGAGCACAAATATGTGAATCAAGAATCAACACATTTTACAAACATGTAAACTTTTTTTTTGAGATATAGAAATTCAATCTTGAAACAAAAATCGTATTTTCTTAAAACTTAACTTTTAACTGGAAATCTAGTATTTCGAAAACTAGTATAAATATAAAAACAAGTTATTGAAACTCAATTGAAATACAATATGTATGGATTGAATCCAATACACATATAAACTAATATAAACTTGTTTTTTACAATATATACCAATAAACATTATAAAAATAATTTTTGATAAATATAAAACTTAAACTCATGAATTCAACTCATCAAAGAAAGTTTCTTAAATACATTTGAAGCATCAATGTATATGGATGAAATCCAACACATATAAAAACCAATGTAAACTTATTTTTGATGAAATCTATGCATGAAACAAAAAACGGGTTAAACCGAAAACCAAATCTTTTGTTCTTGAAAAACCAACTTCAAAATTATGTTTGTGTGTGAGCTTCAGCAATCTAATTAATCTAAACTTTACATAAGATCTAGACTCACAAACTCTATACTCAAGTCTTCTTGAAGATCTTTTTCTCTATGTAGACTGTAGAGCTAAACTTCTCTTGAGTGCTTGATGTGATCTTTACACTTGAGCTCTTGAATCGACATGTGTTAGCTTGAAGAAGCTAAAAACCAATTAAGATCCTGATTGAATATCTGAAACTTAATAAACACAAGATCTTAGTACTATATAACTACATGAGTTGATCATCATCAAAACTAGAGTGATAAACTAGAGTGATAGGCCTTTGGGCCAACAATCTCCCCCTTTTTGATGATGATAAAACTCATAAAGTTATATATGCATAGAGTAAAAAATAAGCTTTGTAAAAGCTCCCCTTAACTCATGCATAACATAAAACATATATATATTGAATGCAAGCTCATAGATACCAAACAATACCAAACAAATCATGAATATAAAACACATATATACAAAAACATATAATCACATGCATATATAAATTCTAAATTTCTCTCCCCATTTTTATCAATTCATCAACAAAAGGTAAAGAAAACATGATAAATGTATATGCGATATAAATCTATAAAGATGAGAGATGTCAAGTTAACTCGCTCTGCATACATGAAGAAGAAATGACTAAATCCTGTCCCACATAAGTATAATATGCAATGTATAGACGAAGATGTTAAGCTCCTCCTATACATGTACGATATAGAGAAGAGAGGTCAATCTCTTCTTTATATAATACACTCATCATAAATGAGATAGACTTGTGTCTTTCCCAAAAGATTTGAACCCGAATCTTTCCAACTCAAATACAACTCTCTAATATTTGAATACAAGATCCACTCTGTTGAAGTTGATCTATATTATTTCAAGTATTTATAAATCAAAATCAATTGTTTTGAATACTTTTTGCCCATCTATCAAGCGGCGCAAAATAGACGGCCGACAGTAGTGAGTTGGTTAGATCTATGTCTTTAGACATACAAATTCTCAATCTGGCCATTTGATTATGATCTAAACATTTAAAAACCCCTACAAACCAATTTTTGTTAGGTTTCAAATATTCTACACCGTTAAACTAACCAACTCACTATTTAGGCTGTCCGTTTTTCTCCTACTTGATGCATGGGCAAAAAGTATTCAAAACACTTGATTTTTAGTTTATAGATACTTGAAATAATATAGATTAACTTTAACAGAGTGGATTTTGTATTCAAATATCAGATGTTAGTATTTGAGTGGGAAGGAATCCTCAAATTCTTTTGTAAGGACACAAGTCTATCTTCTCATAAATTACATATAGAGGAGACGTTAAGTTAACTCTCCTTTCATATGAGCAATACAAGCTGATTGAAAACAAAGATACATCAATTTGGATATAGGAATACCAATGAGAGTCAATTGAAAATCATGTAAAGGATATTAATTGAAAATTTAGCATGATACAAGAAAAAAATCAATTGAAATCAAATGGATAAACATGGATGCTAATTAGTAAAGCAACTTGAAATGTAGATACCAATTGTATTAATTGATAACAATTGAAAGCATGAATATTTGCTAAAAAAATATTTTTCTCAAAAAGGATGGAAATAAAGATACCAATTTAAATTTAAATCAAGAAATTTATCCTCCTTTTTGAAACAATCACAAAACTAATGCATAAGCTTAAAAAAATGATACATATTGAAATTAATACCAATTTATGATACCAATTTAAAATGAACAAAAGCTTAGTATGAAACAAATTGTGCTATAAAAACATATATGAACATTGTTAAACATGCACAATCAATCATATATATATTTTTGTATACCAATAGAGATATCATTCACAATTAGAGCATACATGTATAAATAACCAAGAATGAGTATACAAAAATCAAATATCATGAGAATCATGTGTATAATTTATTGAAATCACCAATCTACATGCACATGTCAATGAATAATCTTTTAAGCATATACAAAGTATGATCACCCAACCAACCTCCCATTAAGGGTAGATATTTTTAAAAATAAGAATCTGAAAATAATAGAGTATAGATTGAAAATACTACCAAGTGAAAAATAAACGAACTAATTTAAAATAATTTTTAAAAAAAAAATTGGTTTATGATTCTTTTAATATCATATATATCATGAAACATGCTAATTACACAAGAATTGTCACTCATAAACTATATATCATGAACATGCTTATGAATGAAATGCAAGGAACAAAATCCATTTGCAATCACATGAGTAAACAAGATATAGAGTGTACAATATTCATGTAAAAATCATATTCATGAAGATAAATCAATAAAGCTCTAAAGAATCATCAGAACTTATATGAAATTCTTTTGAACTTTGACACGTAGAAAACTTGATTTGTAAAAACATGAGAATATAAATCAAGAAAATTTCATTTCACTAAATTGCAAAATATATATTCATAATCAAGATTAGTAAAAGTAATAAACTCTAATTATCAAATAATTTCACCAACAAGATTTACAAGTACATGAAGCAAAACCCAATGAAAACTAATCTCATAAATATCATACAAACATATAATCAAGTACTAATAAAAAATGAATTTTAAAATGATTCAAAAAAATATTTTCAAAGTATTACATGTGCAAAATGCAAGAATCATCAAAACTAGGATATACATATATAGCTAAAAAGGAATTGAGTATACAAAGGATATGAATCAATTTTGGCACAAAATCAAGAGTGTATCTCAAAAGATATACAAGTATATCACAAGTTCTAACAAGATTTGCATTTAAACATATAATATAAATATGTAAAATATGATATGCTAATGATGCAATTCAAAGCATACATACACATAAAATGGAGGATAGAGATAGTTACTAACACCGATAAAACTAATCTCCATTTCTCCAAAATAAGGTGGTCCTCTCACCTAAACTCCTTGATAGTGATGCATCCATTGATTTGTTCATCAAACTCTAATTGCATCCACCACTAAGGCACCAAATTTTTTACGTCTTGTGAGAGCTCATGCCTACGTTAAACACAATGGGTGTGGATTTTAGTACCCAAACTTTCTAGGGTCCTTGATTGTTAGTATTTCGAATCAAACATTTACATTTGAAAATTTTAATCTATCAAAACAAAATTTGGCTAGATGACCTTTATGGCCATAATGTGAACAATGATATATATTGGCATACTTTTGAATATGATGTGTATGTGTATGATGTAGGGTATGTGCATGAATATGTGGAACTTGTTTCTTTTGAAATAAGGGTTCTAATCTTTTATGGTCAAAAACATATTGGCTCAAGGTTGAGCCTAAACAATTAATTTTGCTCTTCAAAATACAAATCTCATTTTTTCAATGTTTGAAGAAGTAACATTAGCATGAGAAATAAAAACCTTTTCCTTTGAAATCAACTCAATTTTGTTTTCCAAAGAATTATTTTCTTTCAAAATTATCTCTTTTTCTTTTAAAACAATGTCAAATTTTGAAAACAAAACACCATTTTCTTTCTTTAATTTCAAATCTCTCTTTTTCATTAAATCATATTTTTCAGGCAATTCTTCACAATACAAAGCAAGATCATCACATGATAATTGTTCATGCTCTTCAAGATTGGATTCCAAATTTACTTCAAGGGGTCATCCCCTTGGATCATGAAATACATATTCGAGGATTCGACTTTGGATTCACTATCCAAATCCTAAGAGGTGGCTTTCAATATTTTCTTCTTGCTTTTCCTTCTTTGACGACTTCTCCTTCCATTCTTGAGATACAAATTGATGTTCTTCACTATGAGAGTGAGTTCTTCATTTTCGGAGGTGGTTGGGGGTTGCAACACTTTTTTTTTTTTTGTAATCTCTTGGTGAGGGCTTAAGTGCAACGCCATTCTCCTTTTGTGGCTCATGATCTTTCCTTACCTTCATCTCTATATCATGGGTCTTCAAGTTTCTCATGAAAGCGGTGAAGTCTATCTCTTTTCTATCGTTGAGCTCTTTCAAGGTGGTTGCTTTGACTTCTCAAACTAGAGGAAGTGCTCTATGATTTTCCGCACATCTTAATCATTGTCAATAGGCTTACCTAAAGAAATGAGTCCATTAGTAATTGTAGTGAAACGTGTAAGCATATCATCAATGGATTCATTATCAAACACATGAAAACTATCATATTGTGAATTTAGCAAATCAATCTTAGCTTTCTTGACTTATTATGTGCCTTCATGTGTAGTGATCAAAACTTACTAAATATCATATGCACATGTAAAATTTATAACTCTTGAAATATCATCATCATTCAAAGATTGTAATAATGCATAATGAGCTTTAGAATTGGCATTATATTCCTTAACAGTAATTTCGGACCATGAGTCATTATTACCCTCGGGACAAACAAATGGTTTTGAAATTTCTTTGACTACCTTAGTACCCAATGAATTCAAGAAAATGGTCATCTTAACCTTCCATATGGGAAAGTTAAGTCCATCAAACTTAGGTGGACAATAAACGCTAGATTTACACTATATGTCATGAGTGTGCAAAGTCAAATATGATGATTAGCAAATATAGGATCACTCCTCGGTGGTTAAATCGAATATCAGGAGCACTAGCTCTGATACCAATTGAAAGTTCACTTAGAGGGGATTGAATAGGTGAAGTGCTAATCAAATGCAGAATTTAAAACTTTTACACTAACACAAATGATTTCCAAAGAGTGAAGCCGAATTCCCAGTGAAAGACTCTGGAACTTCTCCTCAAGATTCCTTTTTTATAAGAGTTGAGGTGCTTCAATAGCTCTCTTGGATTGAAACAAGTATTAGCACAATATCACGCATCATATATGTATAAGCTAGAGCAATGCAAAATATAACGAGTAGAGTTGAGGGAGATAGTCAAACACAAGGATATATTTCGAGGTTCAAGCACCAAGCTCTACGTCCTTGCCTTCACCTAGAAGGATTTTCACTATCTCCACTTAGGAACTCCACAAAGGAAACAAACATCTACACAATAGGTAGGCACAAAGCCAATGAACCTCTGTACAAGAGGTGGACACAAAGCCAAATGCACCTCTACACAAGAGGGTAGCACAAAGAAATTTGAGGAATACAACACTTGGTGATTACTAAGACTACCAAGCTAGAAATCTCGCAAAATATATGAAATCCTATGAGGATAGATAAAGATGATAGCTCAAGTTTGTAAGAAAACTAGAAGTTTTAAAATGAAACTCTTAAAAAAACATTTGGGAAAATTTCCTTGAAGAAATAGAGATTTGAAATTTGAAACTTGAATTTCCTAAAAACTTGTTTTCTTTGTTTTTTTTCAAAACTTTAAATACAAATTTTCTCAATCAAAAATCTTTTCAAAATCTTCAAAATTCTTATATGAAACTCTCTCCAATGACCCTTATTTATAGAAAGAGAGATAATATTATTAAAGAGCTAAATCGTCACTAAAATATTGATGAAGTCCTAATAAAATGAAATATACCCATTTGGAAATAAGACGAAACAATTTGAAAAGAGAAAAACTCGTTTTTATTGAAAATATAGCCTAAACAACATAATTGGGCTGTCGACAGTCTTATTGGGTTGTCGACAGCTCAGTGAGCAACGACCATATTTTTAGTCGCGACTACCCAATAGGCCTGTCGACAGCTAATTGATACAACACTATATGAGCTTTCGACTGCTCATGAGAGTCGTCGACCGCGAGCTTTGAAACACTGAAACTTGACTCTCTGTAAAACCTTGTCGACAGCCTTCTTTAGGTCTGTCGACAACCCAGCATATAATGTTGTCGACAGCTCTATTAAACTGTCTGCAGACAGAGTTAAAAACATAATATATATTGTTTTGTATTTTAAGATGCATTTGAAATTAAAATAAATTTTTATAAATTCTAAAAAAATAAGTTCATATAAACACATTAGAGCACAAATATGTGAGATCAAGAATCAATACATTTTACAAACATGTGAACTTCTTTTTGAGATATAAAAATTCAATCTTGAAACAAAAATTGTATTTTCTAAAAACTAAAATTTTAACTGGGAATTTAGTTTTTCCAAAACTAGTATAAATACGAAAACAAGTTATTGAAACTTAATTGAAGTACAATGTGTATGGATTGAATCCAATACACACATAAATCAATATAAACTTGTTTTTAACAATATATACCAATAAATATTATAATTTTTTTTTTGATAAATACAAAACTTAAACTCATGAATTCAACTCATCAAAGAAAGTTTCTTAAACATATTTGAAGCATCAATGTATATGGATGAAATCCAATACATATATAAACCAATGTAAACTTATTTTTGATGAAGTCTATTCATGAAACAAAAAATGGGTTAAACCAAAAACCAAATCTTTTGTTCTTGAAAAACCAACATCAAACTTTTGTTTGTGTGTGAGCTTGAGCAATCAAAACTAATCTAAACTTTACACAAGATCTGGACTCACAAACTCTAGAGTCAAGTCTTCTTGAATATCTTCTTCTCCATGTAGACTTATAGAGCTAGACTTTCCTTAAGTGCTTGATGTGATTTTTGCGCTTGAGCTCTTAAATTGACATGTGTTGGTTTGAAGAAGCTAAACACCAATTAAGATCTTGATTGAATATCTGAAACTTAAAAAACACAAGATCATTAGTATTATAACTACATGAGTTAATCATCATCAAAATTAGAGTGATAGACCTATGGGGCAACATATATCAGTATTTTATCCAAAAGGATATGATAAGTGCAAAATTTTACCAGATATCATTTTGGATCGATATGGGCTGATATATCGGTCGATATCTGAGATGAAAATATTTGATATATCGCCACGTGACGCATTTGAGGAGCTTCTATAAACGCATTTGATGAGCTTCTACAAAAGGTAAGTATCCCCTATGAATCTAACCCTAAACTTGCTTTAAGTAATTTCATATGATTTATGAAGGCAATCACATGTGTATTCTTCATCCTGTATGAAGTCCGATGTGATGTCCGGTATTTAGTATCATATCGCGATATCACATGATATCGGTATCCGGTATATAATTTTGCTGACCGATATATCACCAATATCTGATATTTAAAACACTAGGCCCGTATGTGGAGCCCATGAACAATGAGTTTCCAGCCTCAAATCTGACAACCAAACACCCCCTTAAATAATAGCAATGGAAACTTAACATTTGAGTAGAGTACGTCAATGTCTCTTAATATGAGGGGTGGAATAATTCAAAGAGTTCTAATGCCATAACAGGATACAACCACAGGACGGAAGATGATACGTGGTGCCCAAACAACCCCCTCCCCAAACACAATGTGCTTATCAATTTCATGTAAACCCTTCTTGTTTCATTTTGATATTTGATCTAAGGTCTAAATCATTTGGTCGTGTGATCCTCGTCCCTATTAGCATATTTCATGGAAAATAGTTGACCTGTATGAGTTTCTGCATACAATGTTTATTTTCATTTTTATTTCACTTGTACTTATCTGTTTATCTACTTGCTGATAGTTGAAAACATTTTAGAAATTTTAACTTCTGTGAGTTTTAATCATTGTAGTGGTCAAAATTTAACCCGCACCATGATGATGACACGTGTCCAAACTATCAAAGGGTTCCCCAAGATATCCACGGCTCTCAGAGTTCGTTCCGAAGCCTCCGCCACATCCGGCCTTCCCAGAGCTGTCCATCCAGAGGGCATTTCCGACCCAGAACCGTATTCCGCCACTTCGAGGCCTTGACCACTCCGAAGTCCTCACCTCCTTAGAGTCTTCTCCACTCGGATGCCCTCTCCGTTCCTAAGGCTTCAGCTCTGAACCTGAATCTCCAATAACAGATCATCCTTGATCTTCGCTGACAGTTATGCAGCTCCATCCTCCCCCACATTTATAACGTGTAACGACCCTATTAGCGTGGTCAGTTATGAATAATAGTGGTAGATATTCTTGCATGCAATCTCAACCTTCAGCGCCAGTGATCACGACCATTACAACAAATCTTGCACATGCATATCGTGCAATTAGAACAATCCATCAATTCCGCCTCCATGCCAGCATCCATGTCAACTATATACCATCCTTCTTCTTCTTCTTCAAGGAGAAGGGACTGTAACGCCCCTAAATTTCTACACACCAGCTGCTTCTATTAGACTGCACTCTGGGCAAGATCATTAGAGTCGTTATAATATGATGCATAACTCAGGCAGTTCAAATATGAACATATGGCAGAAAAACTAAATAATAAGAATAGAAGACCAACATAGGAGAGAAATATATGACATTTACATAAAGTCTCATAAAAAAAGAACTAAATCCAAGTCTGAATCATATACAACACTGCAGAGGCTCTTGGCCTCAAGGTAAAGTACTATGTATACAATAATAAAATGGATACATGATATGCAAAAAGAAGAGACTCTACAAAGGAGCACTCTAGCTATAGGATGTAACGACAATTACTTCGAGTCCCCGTCACTCAGCACCTCTCTGGATGACCTGTAAACAACCTGAATTGGGGAGGGGGGGGGATAAACTCGACGTCAACGCGCCAGCAAATCAACCCAAATGGGTGCCTTCTGACCATGATTATGAGGCTGACTTAATACTAGGTCGAGGAAGTAAAATAACAGATGTGGTCTAACATAAATGAAACAAGTAATATGGCAGTGTGCATAACATAATATAAACATGATGAATGACAATAGTGAATATACACGTGCACAATACTTGATACACGGTTAGATGCTAATGATATCATGGTACAACAAATATGGAATCTCATTCTGACAAATCACAAACTAAACATAACTTTCTAACAGTGACTCCATCCGCACTCCCATTTCTTTGTGTGATGATCAGTATCTAAACATGTCAAATCTCAAATATTCATTTCCATTCGCACTGCCCTTCCTCTGCATGATGGTCACACCTTCGCTAATTACTTTTCCATATAACAAATACATAAATCAATAACTCAAACCCATAAAAATGAGACATCCTAGATTAGTACATCGAATGTCCCATGTGCAAGTTAACTCACTATCATGTGAATGCAAAACATATGAATCAAAGAATGAACATGTCTACTACTTGCTTGAATTTATGCATGTCAATATTATTAAAAAAAAATCACGTTTTTAACAATCACATATCCTAAATCTCATAAAAATTATATTTTTATAGATCCAATCCTCTCCATATTTATATGGATACAATTCACTAATCAAGCGATGAATATATATTAAAATCACTTAGATTTAATCATGCTAACATCATAAAAATCATATTTTTTTTTAGTCTCCTAAATCTCATAAAAATCATATTTTTATAGATCCAAACAACTTGATATTTATGAGGATGTAAACTACTAAGCAAAAGATTAACATATATTAAGCCTAATTGAATCTAAGCATGTTAACAAACTAAAAATCATATTTTTATCTTTGTAGAAATTCTAAACATCAAGAACATAGAAAGAGAGCAACCAAGAGAGAAAAACTTGCCTTCCTATTGATGAAAAAGAAGGATTTTGAAATGATGAATACTTGAAAAAATGAACTCCTTTCTTGCAAATCTTCACACAGAAGGGAGATTCACAAGCTTCTCCTTCTTAGTCTCTGGCTAACTTTCACTCACTCTCTCTCTCTCTCTCTAGGTGGTGGCCGACTGTCACGCCCCGCTTCCCAAAATACGCTAGAGCGGAGACGCGACACGAGTCGGCGACGCATATACGCAAGGAAATACCTCACGTATACGCGCTAAGCCTTAAATAACCCGAAACAAGCTATAAATCCGAACTATAATGAATCATGATTTACTGCAATATCACATATAGGCATCCACGCATGATATCATATGAATAAAGACTGGAATAACAACTGAATCTGATATAACGAGAATCAAGAAATAATATGAAGGAAAGAAGGATAAGAATACCAGAATCGAATAGGGAGAAGCTCCAGCTCTTCGTGAAGCGTACAGTCTCATCGAACACCTGCACAATAGAAACAAAGCGTCCGATATCTGGACGTGCAAATCCAGGGTCGTCAGAAAGCGACCTGGTGAGTGTGTGTGTAAAGGAAAAGCTCGTGCATATAAACAATGTGCACAGAATAATAACAAGATAATCTGCATGTATAAGATAACTAAATAACCTGATAAGCAGACAACTGAGCTGAAGGATAACTGCATAACAACATGAATGAAGATAAAAGTCAACTATCACAACTGTAAATAAATAACTGATATCTGAATGTGTAACCTAGCATATGTCACTAGTTTGATTGGTTATTATTAACCAAACTAATGTAGTACTTAGCTGTGTCCCATACCACAGCCGTTTTCCCACATATCAAACAAAGTTATCGTTGTTGTAACTGCCTGCCATGTAGTGCATGTGTTTTGGAAGAGTACCGTGCATGCCCGGTACCACGGTCTAACACCCCTGGCGCTGAACCAGGACAAGCTTCAAGGCTCTGACAACTGAAGACCACAGCCCCACACGAAAAGATAGCTAGTGTGGCGCCGTAATCCGGGCATAGCCCTGACAACTGAATAGGTAGCCAGTACTACCTTGGTTCCCCATGATTGGAACCCACAACTCGGTACCATAATAAGTTCTTCCAAAATACACGACATGCATCATCAGGCAATTACCCCTGTTTCCCGGGTTATGATATCTTTTATTAATAGCAATTACCCCTGTTTCCCAGGTTATGATATCTTTTATTAATAAATAATCAATGTGATTTAATATGTAATAGTAACTGATATCTCCAACAACTATCAATGTCAATACTAGTTGATAATCTGACAACTGACAACTGATATCTGACATCTGAAATAAGATACTGGAGATGTAGCCACAAACACAAAGGTGTCACTAACAACTGATAACTGATACAGATATCTGACAACTCCTATAAACTCTGAATACATCATATGATCACCAACAAATAATCTCACCAATAACTGATAAACTGATGACTGCTATCTGATAACTCTGAAGTACAAGATCACTGATATCAAATGGATCACTATCACAATAGCTCAATCTCTATTAATTGAAGTAATCAATAAATAATCATGAAACACATGGTATGTCCTCGAGATCAACAGGTCAACACATACTGAAATCATATCTAAAGACGAAACATCCTCAAAGAACTGCAATCTAGAATAGTTCACTTCTAAGTCAATACCAACAACTCATCCATACTCATATGATATAATCAGTAGATACATCCAGGAACTCTTGCTTCTAATAATCCAAAACCAATATGATATCACATATCGAAGTCAAAGGTAAGATATCCTCACATCTGGTCGCGATCCAACAAATCAGTCACATCTAAATACTGAACAATATTCAATGTAAATAACATAAATTCCAGTTCAACCTAAACCCAACTAAGTCCATATACTGATCCAAACATCAAGTAATCCAATCTCTTAGTAAAGTAACAACATAACAAGTCTGTCATCAATACCCGAATGAATCATCACCTAAGTTATTACCAAATGAAAGAATAACAAGTCTAAGAAGTACTCTACATGAAATATATCAATCTCATCTTAATGCAGATCAGGCTATTATAAAGAACGTAAATCTCAGATCAACCATAACTCAAGATCAATCCAAATCACGGTCCAACTTTCCTCGCAACTAACTCCGAATTCAGAATAATAAACAACTAGTAAGAACTAACAAAAATACTAATATCCTGGTGATAAAACATCGAGTCCAGAAATGACTAACATCAAATCACATCAGATCCATTATCCGCGGTATCTCTAAACACTTTCATACCAATGAAGACGTCATATACACTTGTCCACAATATCCAATAGTGCTCCGGTCAGAAATAATCACCAAACACATGAATGCCAAATCTGATAACTAATACAAACTATATCAACCTCAAGATCGAGTCGGATCAAGTCATAGTCTAAGGTACATTAAAACTAGGCCTAAGCCAACAACCACAAACTATCAACACATGAAATGATACTGGTATAAGCTGATATCAACTACGTAATTAAAGTGAACAATCATAGATGTCTCATGAAGTGGAACGAGTAATCAAACTGGTAAAATATAACAGAAACTCACATGAAATGATAAGAGTAACATGTAAACGCATACCGACAACGATAAATAAGGAAATGCACAAGAACGAACACTCACATGAAATGACGCGGTTTCGGAACCGAATCGCCATCTGGTCTTCACTGCACGAACCGGTACTGGTCTACGGATCATCCCATGGGTCGGTCTTCGAATTTCCTATGTATCGGGTCCACAACGAACACGAATCCGGATCGGGTCCGAATCTCCTGAAGCTGGGTTCGGATCTCACCGAACAAATCTGAAATGCTGTAGCACGCAACCAACACATACAAATAAATATAAATACACGTTAAACACCCACACGTACATACGGACACATACGTGTACACTCACGTACATATACATATACAAGCATACACATACATACATACTATATGCATACATACCCACACTTACATACATATTATATTTATATATACACATAAATAAAACACATGCTTGTAAATGTACCCATAATTACACACACCCCCTTATGCATAATAATTCATGCATACACTAAACATAATGCAAACATATTAATTAATGACCCACTTATTAATTACTAAACTACACACACCTAATTAAAGTACAAATTCATGCATAAATACATGCCATGCATAAATACATGCATGCATCAACATCCCCACTCACGCACAAACCCAAACACACACATTAATATGAACTTCTACATTATTACACAAATGCCCCTACACAAATAAATATAAAACTAACCTCGAGCCGATTTGCGGCGCACCGATGGAGGCTCTGGCGGAGGCGTCCGGGGCCGCGGAGGGTGTCGTTGGATAGAGCATCTCGCCTTGAAGGGCGTGGGTGCGTTCGCGCTCGCCTACGGTGATCCACGGCGACCCACGGGGAGCCGGAAATTGGCTTCCCACACACACAATTATCTTGATTGCCAAATACTAAAAAGGCTCATGTAAAACTCAAACACAAAAGAGGGAACACTAGCCTTACTTGCAAATTGTAACCAGGGACAATTAACTCCTATATCCGAGAAGTAGGGCAAGAAATAGAAAAGCAATTTCCAAGTTTCCACCTTGGCTATCGAAATAAGGTTGTAAATCATAATCAGCATGCTGAGTTTCTATGCAGTAATATCCCAAGGATTTGCACTCAATAATTCAGTCATGCTGCTGCATCTTCAACCCGGATTTAAACCACTAGATATAATATCTTCAGCTCAGATCATCCAGCGATATTGGCATGTGGAAGAGAACTCATAAGCATCATTGGCAGGTACAAGGAAACTTTGTAGCATCGTCAACATCTAAACTAATCCCAAACAACATTCCAGCTTAGATCCTTCCACGCTAGTTTGCAATACTCTAAAGAGGAGAGGAAGCGGGAGGTGATCGAGAAATTCCTTGGCCGAAGCATCAGTTTGCAACTCAGGATACGTCACGAAGTCGGATGCTGCTATGGTGTTGTTGTTGCTGCGGTTGTGGCACTGCTGATCTGTGCTTGGCGTGGTGGGGAGATGGTGTTGCACAGCCTGTGGGGGTGGTTCGGCCTTGTGATGGTGGCATGCCGTGGAGGAGATCTCGGGGCTATCTCCGGCGAAGGAAGGAGGGCAGCCAGGGCTGCTGGTGGTGCTGTTGTGCACCTGGCCGTCGGGGGGAGAGGGTGGCCTCCTGCCCACGGCCAGATGGGAGGGGCTGAACGGAGGGTGGTGGTTGTGGTGGATGCCGACGTCAAGGGGGCAAATGCAGGAGATGGTGAGGGCTGTCGCTGGGGGATTGCGCCATGGAGAGGGGCGCTCCGGGTGCGCGCGCTTAGGGTCTCGCCAAGGAGAGGAGGGGAGGGCGGCTGTGAAGAAGAGGAGATAGATTAGGTTAATTAGAAGAGATTATATATAAGGTTAAGTTATTGGGTTAATGGGTATTGGGTCATTGGGTATGGGAAACGGGTTGGAATTTGTTATTGGATATGGGTTGTGGGTAGGATTAGGAACTAATGAAATAGAAGTGGGTATGGATTTAGAGAATAGGAATAAGAAGGAATAATACTACAACTAAAAACAAATAATAATAATTAATAGTAACAATAATAAATAATTAGTAATAATAATTAGTCTTAAGGAAACAACCATTACTAATAATAACTATTAATAATAATAGTAATCAACAATAACATTAATAATCATAATGGTTAGAAATCACAATAAAAATTAATCAACATAAATAATAATACTAATATTAATTAACAACAATAACAATAATAATAATAATAATTAACAATTACCACTACCACTAATACTTATACTAATATTAAAATTAATAAATAAAATAATAGTAGCACTAATAATAATAATCTTAATAATTAACCATACAATAATAATAATAAATAATAATATTAGTAACACAATTAAAATTAATAAGCACTAACAATATTAATAATAATACTAATAGTAATAAGTAATTAAAAATACTGATAAGAAATAATGGCAATAGTATATAAAGCCAAAGTGTCATTTACTATCTTAAAAATAAATTTTCATATTTAAAATAAATTTCCATATTTAATAATAATAATAATCACAAGAAAGAAAATAATAAATTAAGTTGATTAAAAAAAATAATCTGTAAATCAAAATAAATACTTTAGGAAAATAAAAATACAGTATTACTAACTAGGGATCTTACATTCTACCTACCTTATAAAAATTTCGTCCCCGAAATTTCAATAGGGCAGGGAATGGTAAAAAGAATTCAAAATCAAAGGAGGAAACAAACAAGCTTCACGTTGCTTCTCGGCACATCATAAATTCACCACGCTTCCGCTGCGCTACTCTGATTCTGCTACCGGCTTCAACATAGAGTAACCAATCTCAAGAGACAAGTCAAGAAAAAGATCGAGAAGGAGGAAGAGAAGCAAGATGAAAATCTGAATCACTCGAAAAGACGTGTAAAAATTCAAGGATAATAAAAGATCAAAGACAAGAATTTTCAAAAGAAGGACGATCAATTCCAAATGGACTGAATATCATAATGAATAGTATATGTATATTGCAATGTAATATAACTTGTTTTCAAGTTATCGGTATGAACTAGGTCTATCTTGCGAAACAAAAGTCAAAGATCAAGATCGCAAGTCGAAAACCTAGGCTCTGATACCAAGAAAACCCTGTCACGCCCCGCTTCCCAAAATACGCTAGAGCGGAGACGCGACACGAGTCGGCGACGCATATACGCAAGGAAAATACCTCACGTATACGCGCTAAGCCTTAAATAACCCGAAACAAGCTATAAATCCGAACTATAATGAATCATGAATTACTGCAATATCACGTATAGGCATCCACGCATGATATCATATGAATAAAGACTGGAATAACAACTGAATCTGATATAACGAGAATCAAGAAATAATATAAAGGAAAGAAGGATAAGAATACCGGAATCGAATAGGGAGAAGCTCCAGCTCTTCGTGAAGCGTACAGTCTCATCGAACACCTGCACAATAACAAAGCGTCTGATATCTGGACGTGCAAATCCAGGGTCGTTAGAAAGTGACCTGGTGAGTGTGTGTAAAGGGAAAGCTCGTGCATATAAACAATGTGCACAGAATAATAATAAGATAATCTGCATGTATAAGATAACTAAATAACCTGATAAGCAGACAACTGAACTGAAGGATAACTGCATAACAACATGAATGAAGATAAAAGTCAACTGTCAAACTGTAAATAAATAACTGATATCTGAATGTGTAACCTAGCATATGTCACTAGTTTGATTGGTTATTATTAACCTAACTAATGTAGTACTTAGTTGTGTCCCATACCACAGCCGTTTTCCCACATATCAAACAAAGTTATCGTTGTTGTAACTGTTTGCCAATGTAGTGCATGTGTTTTGAAAGAGTACCGTGCATGCCCGGTACCACGGTCTAACACCCCTGGCGCTGAACTAGGACAAGCCGCAAGGCTCTGACAACTGAAGACCACAGCCCCACACGAAAAGACAACTAGTGTGGCGCCGTAATCCGGGCATAGCCCTGACAACTGACAACTGAATAGGTAGCCAGTACTACCTTGGTTCCCCATGGTTGGAACCCACAACTCGGTACCATAATAAGTCCTTCCAAAATACACGACATGCATCATCAGGCAATTACCCCTGTTTCCCGGGTTATGATATCTTTTATTAATAAATAATCATGTGATTTAATATGTAATAGTAACTGATATCTCCAACAACTATCAATGTCAATACTAGTTGATAATCTGACAACTGACAACTGACAACTGATATCTGACATCTGAAATAAAATACTGGAGATGTAGCCACAAACACAAAGGTGTCACTTGTTGGCCCAAAGGCCTTCCACTCTAGTTTTGATGATGATCAACTCATGTAGTTATATGTTTACTAATAATCTTGTGATTTTAAGTTTCAGATCATTAGCAAGATATTAGTTGATGATTAACTTCAACAAGGAGTTTAGAAGCTTATCATGGTGATTCCGGTGCTCAAGTTTCAAAATCTTTCCTTTGCACTCGGTAGATCACGCGTTTGGGAGCAAGCCTACTTGAAGATGGAGGTCATCAAGAAGACTTAGGTATCCTAGTTAGTTTAGTGTGTTTTAGATCCATTTGTAAAGATAAGAATAGTTGATATGCTCAAGTGCACAAACACACACGTTTTATGTTTGGTTTTTGGTTTTCATGAATAGTAGATCAAAACAAGTTCAATTGATATATGTATAGTTGTTTCATTCTATACATGCATGCTTAACTTCTAAAGAAACTTATTTTGACTATCCTATTCATGTTTTGGAAAAATCTAAGTTTGATAAAATATAGGTTTTGGTTTTGATAAAATTTGCAGGACTCAAAAATGAATAGATATGATTGATATATGTCTTGAAATTTTTATCACTAGTTTGTGTTTGAATATAAAATGTTAAAACAAGTTTTATGGTATTTTCAGAAAAGATAAAAGATTTTTCAAAATATTTTTTAACCCAGATTCTGACCCAGGTTTGTGCTGACAGGCCAGGTCGGTCGACCCAGACGGTCGACCGCACCATGGGCCGGTCGACCCATGAGGTCGACTGACGTGCACAGACTTGTGCACGTCTGGCAGACACAAACTCGGTCGACCGTCAGGGTCGACCGGGTCTGAGAGCTCTGCTCTCTGTTGGTTTGGGTCGACCGGGCGGTCGACCGGGTTGCCCCAACGGTCACATTTCTGACCGTTGGCGGTCGGCCGGGCCGGCCGACCGGTAGCCTGTCAGGCTACCACATCAGCCTAACGGCTAGTTTTCTGTTTGGCCTATATAAACCCCAATTCTTTGGGATTTTGGCCAAGGTTTCTACAAGAGAAAAATTCCCAGTTTTCCAGAGTTTAAAACAAGTTTTCAAAAGAGTTTTTTTGGCTTTAAACTTCCAATCTTAATTGTTTTAGGTTATTAAAAAATCAAAGAGGAGAATTTTGGGAGATTTGTCTTGGCTTTCATTTTCTATCTTTTACAAGAGTTTTCCCAAGTATTTTTCTTTGAGTTTTTGTTTTCCAAACACCTAGTTTTTCCACTTGAGCTATATCATCTATCCTAATCTATTTAGGATCTTTGTTTTGTGGAAAAGAGAGTTTGTGGTTGAAAGAAACCACTTGTTGTAAAAACCCTTGCTTTGATTGGGTTGCTCCCTCTTCGGTAGAGGTTGAGGATTGTGGTTTGCTCCCTCTAGTGAGAGGTGGAGTTGGTTGTTGTTTACTCCCTCTTGTGTGAGGTGGAGCTTGGTGGTTGTAACCCTCTTAGGTAGAGGTGTTGGTTGTTTTGTCTAAGGGCCTACCCCTCTTGTGTGAGGTGGTGTTTGTATTGAGAGAGGAGTTTGGTACTCCTAGTGTTGTAACAAATCCTCTTTGGTAGAGGTTCCCTCGGTGGGAGATAGTGGATTGGAAATCCTACACGGTGGTGTAGGCGGGGATGTAGAGCAAGGTGCTCGAACCTCGAAACATATCTTGGCTTTTGCGTTTGATCCACTTGTCTCTCTAACTCTCTCTCTTTTATTTGTGCAAAGCATCATTCATTCATTCATATTATATTGCTTGTGTTGAGCCATTGCATTATTTCATATTGCCTATCTTATATGCTAGGCTGTTTGTGTGCCTCACTTGTACTTAATCAACAAGAGCTTCATATAGCACCTCAACCCATATGTAGGGGAATCAAGAGGAGTTAGTCCAGAGCCCTTCACGGGGAATTCGGCTACACTTATTGTGTTGTATTAAGTGTGTTGCAAATTGTTTTAAGCTTCCGCATTTAGCGCATTTAGTTTTCTAGATTAGCACTTACACCTATTCACCCCCCTCTAGGTGTTTTTCATCACTAACAACTGATAACTGATACAGATATCTGACAACTCCTATAAACTCTGAATACATCATATGATCACCAACAAATAATCTCACCAATAACTGATAAACTGATGACTGCTATCTGATAACTCTGAAGTACAAGATCACTGATATCAAATAGATCACTATCACAATAGCTCAATCTCTATTAATTGAAGTAATCAATAACTAATCATGAAACACATGGTATGTCCTCGAGATCAACAGGTCAACACATACTGAAATCATATCTAAAGACGAAACATCCTCAAAGAACTGCAATCTAGAATAGTTCACTTCTAAGTCAATACCAACAACTCATCCATACTCATATGATATAATCAGTAGATACATCCAGGAACTCTTGCTTCTAATAATCCAAAACCAATATGATATCACATATCGAAGTCAAAGGTAAGATATCCTCACATCTGGTCGCGATCCAACAAATCAGTCACATCTAAATACTGAACAATATTCAATGTAAATAACATAAATCCCAGTTCAACCTAAACTGCAACTAAGTTCATATACTGATCCAAACATCAAGTAATCAATCTCTTAGTAAAGTAACAACATAACAAGTCTGTCATCAATACCCGAATGAATCATCACCTAAGTTATTACCAAATGAAAGAATAACAAGTCTAAGAAGTATTCTACATGAAATATATCAATCTCATCTTAATGCAGATCAGGCTATTATAAAGAACGTAAATCTGAGATCAATCATAACTCAAGATCAATCCAAATCACGGTCCAACTTTCCTCGCAACTAACTCCGAATCCAGAATAATAAACAACTAGTAAGAACTAACAAAATACTAATATCCTGGTAACAACATCGAGTCCAGAAATGTCTAACATCAAATCACATCAGATCCATTATCCGTGGTATCTCTAAACACTTTCATACCAATGAAGACGTCATATATACTTGTCCACAATATCCAATAGTGCTCCGGTCAGAAATAATCACCAAACACATGAATGCCAAATCTGATAACTAATACAAACTATATCAACCTCAAGATCGAGTCGGATCAAGTCATAGTCTAAGGTACATTAAAACTAGGCCTAAGCCAACAACCACAACCTATCAACACATGAAATGATACTGGTATAAGCTGATATCAACTACGTAATTAAAATGAACAATCATAGATGTCTCATGAAGTGGTACGAGTAATCAAACTGGTAAAATATAACAGAAACTCACATGAAATGATAAGAGCAACATGTAAACGCATACCGACAACGATAAATAAGGAAATGCACAAGAACGAACACTCACATGAAATGACGCGGTTTCGGAACCGAATCGCCATCTGGTCTTCACTGCACGAACCGATACTAGTCTACGGATCATCCCATGGGTCGGTCTTCGAATTTCCTATGTATCGGGTCCACAACGAACACGAATCTGGATCGGGTCCGAATCTCCTGAAGCTGGGTTCGGATCTCATCGAACAAATCTGAAATGCTGTAGCACGCAACCAACACATACAAATAAATATAAATACACGTTAAACACCCACACGTGCATACGGACACATAGGTGTACACCAACGTACATATACATATACAAGCATACACATACATACATACTATATGTATACATACCCACACTTACATACATATTATATTTATATATACATATAAATAAAACACATGCTTGTAAATGTTCCCATAATTACACACCCCCTTATGCATAATAATTCATGCATACACTAAACATAATGCAAACATATTAATTAATGACCCACTTATTAATTACTAAACTACACACACACCTAATTAAAGTACAAATTCATGCATAAATACATGCCATGCATAAATACATGCATATACATGCATGCATCAACATCCCCACTCACGCACAAACCCAAACACACACATTAATATGAACTTCTACATTATTACACAAATGCCCCTACACAAATAAATATAAAACTAACCTCGAGCCGATTTGCGGCGCACCGACGGAGGCTCTGGCGGAGGCGTCCGGGGCCGCGGAGGGTGTCGTTGGATAGAGCATCTCGCCGTGAAGGGCGTGGGTGCATTCGCGCTCGCCTACGGTGATCCACGGCGACCCACGGGGAGCCGGAAATTGGCTTCCCACACACACAATTATCTTGATTGCCAAATACTAAAAAGGCTCATGTAAAACTCAAACACAAAAGAGGGAACACTAGCCTTACTTGCAAATTGTAACCAGGGACAATTAACTCCTATATCCGAGAAGTAGGGCAAGAAATAGAAAAGCAATTTCCAAGTTTCCACCTTGGCTATCGAAATAAGGTTGTAAATCATAATCAGCATGCTGAGTTTCTATGCAGTAATATCCCAAGGATTTGCACTCAATAATTCAGTCATGCTGCTGCATCTTCAACCAGATTTAAACCACCAGATATAATATCTTCAGCTCAGATCATCCAGCGATATTGGCATGTGGAAGAGAACTCATAAGCATCATTGGCAGGTACAAGGAAACTTTGTAGCATCATCAACATCTAAACTAATCCCAAACAGCATTCCAGCTTAGATCCTTCCACCCTAGTTTGCAATAATCTAAAGAGGAGAGGAAGCGGGAGGAGATCGAGAAATTCCTTGGCTGAAGCATCAGTTTGCAACTCAGGATACGTCACGAAGTCGGATGCTGCTATGGTGTTGTTGCTGCGGTTGTGGCATTGCTGATCTGTGCTTGGCGTGGTGGGGAGATGGTGTTGCACAGCCTGTGGGGGTGGTTCCGCCTTATGATGGTGGCATGCCGTGGAGATCTCGGGGCTATCTCCGGCGAAGGAAGGAGGGCGGCCAGGGCTGCTGGTGGTGCTGTTGTGCGCCTGGCCGTCGGTGGGAGAGGGTGGCCTGCTGCCCACGGCCAGATGGGAGGGGCTGAACGGAGGGTGGTGGTTGTGGTGGATGCCGACGTCAAGGGGGCGAATGCAGGAGATGGTGAGGGCTGTCGCTGGGGGATTGCGCCATGGAGAGGGGCGCTCCGGGTGCGCGCGCTTGGGGTCTCGCCAAGGAGAGGAGGGGAGGGCGGCTGTGAAGAAGAGGAGATAGATTAGGTTAATTAGAAGAGATTATATATAAGGTTAGGTTATTGGGTTAATGGGTATTGGGTCATTGGGTATGGGAAACAGGTTGGAATTTGTTATTGGATATGGGTTGTGGGTAGGATTAGGAACTAATGAAATAGAAGTGGGTATGGATTTAGAGAATAGGAATAAGAAGGAGAAGGAATAATACTACAACTAAAAACAAATAATAATAATTAATAGTAACAATAATAAATAATTAGTAATAATAATTAGTCTTAAGGAAACAACCATTACTAATAATAACTATTAATAATAATAGTAATTAACAATAACATTAATAATCATAATGGTTAGAAATCACAATAAAAATTAATCAACATAAATAATAATACTAATATTAATTAACAACAACAACAATAATAATAATTAACAATTACAACTACCACTAATACTTATACTAATATTAAAATTAATAAATAAAATAATAGTAGCACTAATAATAATAATCTTAATAATTAACCATACAATAATAATAATAAATAATAATATTAGTAATACAATTAAAATTAATAAACACTAACAATATTAATAATAATAATACTAATAGTAATAAGTAATTAAAAATACTGATAAGAAATAATGGCAATAGTATATAAAGCCAAAGTGTCATTTACTATCTTAAAAATAATTTCCATATTTAATAATAATAATAATCACAAGAAAGAAAATAATAAATTAAGTTGATTTAAAAAAAATAATATGTAAATCAAATAAATACTTTAGGAAAATAAAATTCAGTATTACTAACTAGGGATCTTACACCGACCATGGCAAGGGGTAGGGGGAGGAGAGAAAAGAAGAAAAAAGAAAGAAATGAATGACATTTGGAAATGAAAATTGAAACAACCCTACATATTATTCTTAATGGGTTCTAAATCCACTCTTATTGGGTCCAAAACCAAGCCTAAATGGATCCAAGATCCAACAAGCCAAAGATATTTACATGGGAGAGGAAAAGTCAAACTTGGTCTCGTTCTCATCCATGCATGGTTCTAATTTTGTTTTAATTAGTGTTAACCCTAATAAATCACTAATTAAATCATCGTACTAAGACACCTCATCAAAGAGGGGTCCATAAAATAATAATTTATAATTAAGTAATTAATTAATTATTTAATTAAATCCGAAAATAATAAAATAATAATGAAATATTATTTTTAATCCAAAAAATAACATAAATACTAATTAGATTAGGATTTCCACCAAACATTAATTAAGTAAATAATGATAATATATGATTTAAACAATAATTTCAACAAATAAATAATGAATTTAAATAAATTCATAATTTAAATCATATAAATATATTCAAAACTTTCTGGGTGTTACAATGAAGTTACTTCTCTAACCCTCAGAGCACATACCATACTATATTGGTAGTTTTAATCCACCACCAAAATACACTGGTAGATTTTCTCTGTCTGGTCATCTCACCTTTTCACCTATTGATTCTCACGCTGGAGGGTCTTAGGCCGTCACCACATGGTGCGTCTAATCTAAAAAGTGTCTCTTCTCTGTGTGCTCAACAGTTCTGATTGGGAGCGTCCATTCGCTTGTGACAGAGATTTATTCATCACAAACTGATAAGATTTATCCATAACAGTCGTAAATAGTAATATATTACAAGATTCAATATATTCAGCGGAGTAAAGTAAAATTATATCGCAAGATTCAAACTCCAGATATTTACCTTCCAAGAGCGGAGCCAGGGGCGAGGGGGGCACATGCTTAAGAAATGATGCTAGTACTTAATTTGTGCCCCCTATCTCCCTTTCCTCCCCGCATGAGGCCCAATCTTCCCATCTCCCCACAGGCGAGCTATCGCCAATCTCTCAGCTGGCAATAGGAGGAGGAGGTGGGGATCTGTTGAAGATTTGAGGGGAAGTGAGAATATCATGGCAGCTCTATTTGATTTGCTTTTTATCTGGATAGATGAAGTAGAAATCTCTCAGCTCACCGATCGACTTGGCCGACTGCGGGTCTTCGAAGTGCATTGCAGAAGAGGTAAGATTTTGATCACGCAAATAACCTGTTCGACGAAATTTTCGACAGGCTCTCTGCCTTGCTTACATTGCTTTCTGTTGGTTTTCTAAGCTATATTATTGTTTGTTTGGTTATTTGGTTTTGTTGGGTCTGCAGGTGATCTGTCCTCGCCGGAATTATAGCATCTGCGACGTTTCCCGACTCCTTGCGTGTTACAGGCGTTTTATGTTAGGTTACCCGCCAATCGACTCGGGGGGGGGGGGGGGGGGGGGGGGGGGGGGGGGTGGGGGGTGGTGTTCTCGCTCTTCAGCATGTGAGGATAATTTCATCTATGTGCGTGCCACCATGCTGTCAAAATGCACTAATGCTTTATTCCTTTGTGTGATATGTAACCGGGGGAACACGTAAGTTATGTTTGTTTAAATTCCTGAATGGACCAGGCTCCTCTCATATCAAATTTTCTTTTAAAATTTATTGGGTAAATTCTATCTCAAGTAGAATAATTTATCAATTTGTTCTTTAAGACAAATTTTAGGATTTTATTTTTCCTTTCAAGTTGATTCTCAGCTCCAACTGCTCAAAGTCAATTGTTAGGTTTATTAAACCCAAGATTAACCAATCCAACTGGTCAAGTCAGTGAAAATCAGGTGGGAGGTTCTGTTTTGCAACGGTTCTTAATTATTTAACCATCTTTCAGAACATCTTCCTAGACACCAATTAAATTGGTAATTCAAAGGAACGACTCACCTTCCAAATTTCTTGTCCTATTTAGCTCGAGATCCTAAGGTGCCAATGTCTATTTTAGTTACATGTAGTGTATATATATAAGGTGTATTTGTTACAGTTTAGGTTTGACATTATGAAATCTATTGGGCTTTTGTCACCTTGGGGAATCAATTATTTAGCAATTTATAGATGTTTTGTTTTCGGTGGAATACTCATTTATATCTCTATTCATGGTTATGATACTAGCTATCATGTAATTATTTATCAACTATCTTGCCAAACAGGCATTACTGATGTGAACAGATATGTAGGCTATAGAACAAGGTATGAGATTATATTAACATTCCACATAAGAGATATATGCTAAATATGTGACCAAATCTTCATGCATTTATATCAACATAATATAGTGTAGTGCTAACGAATCAGAGTAGCACCTGATATCCATGCACTATAATATAACATTCACACAATAATAAAATCTCACAATCCATAACAATTTTAGATTTTTACATATTCATATTAGTAGAGTGCAGCTAGCTACTGAAACAAAAGTATAAATCAAATTGCTTGTTTCGTAATGTTACACAGATGGAAAAATGTTATCTGCTTTTAAAATGCTATGTCACATTGAAATGATTTTTAATCTAACAAGAGAAACGTCCACAAAGATGGAAAAGATATAAAATACAGTGCACGAGATTGGACAACAATCAAACGAGATTTTATTATTGTAAAGAGATTTTATTAATGTGTACTATAACAAAACTTGTATAAAGCTTAGATTAAAACTAGATTACTCAAAAGGTAAGTTATGTGGTCCTGAAAAACCGAAGGAAGAGTCTGAAAAATTTAGCTCAACTAGGGATGCACGATAGAATACATGCAAATTGTATGTTTTCAGATCAGTTCCAACTGCCTATTTAATTCCTAATTAGTTGGATCTCATCTCTCTAGAGGAAATTCATTAAGAAAGAATAGCAAAACTGAAAATGAGATCAAAGCTTTTTGGCTATGGTTTTGACCAGAAACGTTATGTACAACCCAGACAAAATGAAAGTGACAATTTTTCTTTTAAGAGCCGAAACAAAGCTTCCAAACACACTACATTAAAAAAAAAATTACAAATGTATGTTTGCGGATTTACCAAAAAAATGCAGCCAACTTTTTTTTGGAAGCTATAACCTTCCAGTTTTGAGCATACAGAATATGAACAAAAACAAGTAACAATCAATGAACTTTTGAGCATATATGATGTCTCTGTCTGTTTGTTATGTCTCAGTCTGTTTGTTTGTATTTTCACCGATATATGACAAGCAATAAAGTATGTTGGATTTATTTCATAGGAAAATGGACAAAATAATTATGATTGCAGAAAATTGTTTTGCATGAAAATGGAAAAAATTCAAAAAAATACAAAGAAATATAAAATTTATAGTAGTTTTGTCTTCTAGATTGTTGCTCTTAAACCGTGTTTTCTTATTTTTTTAGATATTTTTAGCTTACAAAAATTTAAAGCTTAAACATGCAACAATAAGAAGCAATTAAACTGCAACAAAAACCAATACGAATAAATAAACAGGAGAAACTATTTGTCCTGTGAAGGGAGCAGTCGTGCTAGTCTTTGCGCTAGAAGTCAAAGACCTGCCCTATCGCTAGGGTGTTGAAGTGATTACGTCAACTAGCGATAAAAGTCCCCTAAAACGTACCGGCACCCGACTTGAGTGTGAGCCTGGATCTCCTGCTCAGATGAGAAGGGTCGTCCAATAAGTGAAATAAAATTTTAATTTAAAAGAAGAAAAGAGCTCTTCACGATGCAAAGTAATTGCAGCAGAAAAGCTCAAAAAAGGGAGGAGAGGAAGCTTGTTGTTGTGTCTTGCTGAAGTGAGTAGCTCTATTTATAGCCTTCAGTGCCATCCTGATAGTTGTAACAGCAAGAGAGAATCACGAGCACACAATCAGGTTGTTGAGAGATATTCTCACCCAACGTGCGGATCTCGTGAGACTAGGTCAAGAGGAATAAGTCAAAGTTGAATTCAGTCAAAATAAAAAGAAAAATAAATAAAAATAAAACGGGTTCGGGCTTGTCGGGTTGTGCGCTGCCGGCGATGGCGAAGCAAGTGCCATCGCACGCGTGCGCGTGGTTTACCTGACTCAATGCACATAAATCATAACAAATAGGATGAGGAAGGATTGCTATTTAAACCACTTTCCTTCTCATATCTCATACCATGTGATATGACAACTCTTTAGACTTTCATTAAATGTCAGCTCCCCACTGGTGAAGACAAACCTCCAGTATACATGCGCTCATCTAGTTTCGAGCACAGCTTGCATCTGAGAAGGCTTCAATCACAAATGGATATCCAGTGTAGAGCAAGCCCAGATTCATGGTTCTCTTCAAGTAACTCATCAATTTTTGAATAACATAGCGGTGAGGCTTTCCAATATTGCTTGTAAATCTGCTAAGTATTCCAATAAAGTATGCTATTGAAAATCACCTAGAGGGTGAGTGAATAGGTGATAAAATAAAAACAATGCAGAAATAAAAATAATCACAATAAAAAAAATCTTAATTATTAAGAAATGAAGCCGTATACCCGGATAAGGGCTCTGAACTTCTCCTCGTGATTCCTCTTAAATAAGAGTTGAGGTGCACAATTGCTTTCTTGATGTTTTAGAGAATTGAAATAATAATAGAGAGTTCAACAAGTATAATTTGCAATAAATAATAAACAAGAAATATAATTGCAATAAATAGAGAAATAAGAGTTTAGAAAGATCAAACGAGATGTCAATCGCAAACACAGAGAGTTATTGAGGTTTGAACCACTTGCTCTACGTCCCCGCCTTCACCGCAATGAAGGATTCCACTATAATCAACTTTGATTACAACTCTAACACGATCCCGCAAGATTTAGAGTTTTAACTCCACTTACCTACCCTTCTTCTAAGGGAACTTCCGAAGAACAATGAATTACAAGACTTGGTAATCTTCACAAGACCACAAACACTCTCTATTACACTTTTCCTATAGCTTACCATAGAGGATGACGGCTCAAGAAAAAGATAAAAGTGGAAAGAATAAGAGTGAACACTGAAAACTTTGAAGACTTTTTTGCAAAAACTATATTTTCTTTGATAGCTTGTGTATTGTTGTGTTTTTAATACTCTCTAGTTACTCATATTTATGGAGTATGTTAGAGACTTATTCTCAGCAAATCCCAGCAATATAAACATGTTAAAAATCATTAAAATATAAAATAGCTGTTGGAAATGAATTTGGGCTGGTTTGTATAGAAAATAGTCGTTAAAAGGCAAAACATGCATGTTTGACTACTGACGGGCGACCGGATAAGGCAAATATGAAGTGCCATTGCCATCGGTCGACCGAGCGTTCAACCGGCCAGAGTGGTACTCTGAGCTCAGAGTTGAGCTAAGTACTGGCGGTTGACCGGACGGTCGACCGACCAGAGTAGCATTATGAGCTCTTGAGCTTAGTGCTATCATTTGACCGTTCGGTCGACCGACCAGTGCCAGCCCAGTTAGCGGTCGACCAGGCTCTGAGCCAAAGGATAGTGCACAAATTTGTGCACGTCCGGTTGACCAAGGGACCGACTGAAAATCTTTTTGATAAACTTTTAAAACTATGGTTAAAAGTCTTTTGAAAAACATAACTTTAAAATCATTTTGTATATATTTTCAAATTTTTTTTTGTATGTGTGATATCTTGAGTATCAATCCACTATGCTAAACTTTAACTAAGAAATCTTACACACTAGAAAAATAACCGAGGAGACTCGATCTTCAAAAACTTCAAGTAGACGTCTTCGAATATTTTTTCTTTAAGTTAGTCTAATTACTTGAATCTCCTTTTGAAGCTGAAACTTCCACTCTTGAACCTGTGTGCGAAAAACACTTTTAAGATAATTAGTATCACAAGCTCTATGAGTTTTAGAATCATCAAAATAAAGAGTGATTGTACCATTGGGCCAACAATCTCCCCTCTTTTTGATGATGAAAACTCATAAGTTATATAAACAAAATATGAATGAAAGAGCTTCAGGAGAAACTCTCCCCCTGAAATTATGCATCATAAAACTCATCCAAATTATAAATCATAAAACTCACCCTTTTAAAACTCATATATTCTTCCCCCCTTTTGTTTACATTAAAAGGAAAAAAAATATAGTAAAACTTTGAAAATTTTGAACACTTCTAAAACAACATAGAAATTAGTTATCCATCATGCAAACATTTAATTCTCCATAAATAAAAGTAAATGATAATAGTCATGAGGTTTTGTGAAAATATCAGCCAATTGAAAATCAGTAGAAAATAATCAATCTTAATATCTCCTTTCTCATTGTGATCTCTAAGAAAGTGATATTGAATCTCCATATGCTTAGTCTTACTATATTGATTTGCATTCTTGGTCACATGAATAGTAATAGTATTATCACAAAATATCTTGATTTGATCATAATGCAAATCATAATCAAGGAAAGTGTTTCATCTAATGAGCTTGTGCACAACAAGCCCCCGCAACAACATACTCTGTCTCGACAGTTGAGAGGGCAATAAATTTTGCTTCTTGGAAGACCACGAAACAAAATAATTTCTTAGAAATTGACAAGTTCCACTAGTAATCTTCCTATCCATTCTAAACTGGTATAGTCGGCATCCGAATAACTTATCATGTTAATTGTACAGTTTTTGGATACCACAAGCCCATACTAATAGTGCTCTTAAGATATTTAATAATCTTTTTTTATCACACTTAGATGCTTAATACATGATTTGCGCAAACACATACACTAAACATGATATCTGGCCTACTTGCCTTCAAATAGAGTAAACTACCAATTATGCTACGGTATAATTTAATATCAATATTTTTGCTTTATTCATCCTTATCAAGCTTCATTGTCGTAGCCAACAGTGTCTTGCTAATCTTCACATTCTCTAGCCAAACTTCTTGATTAGTTCTTTGGTGTACTTAGCTTGGTTCATGAAGATTCCATCGCTCCTTTGCTTAATTTAAAGTCCAAAGAAAATAGTTGAGCTCACCCATCATACTCATTTCAAATTCACCTTCATACATGATTCAAAATCTTTACATAATTTTTCATTAGCAGATCTAAAAATAATATCATCAATATAAATTTGAATGATTAAAATATCACTATCAACATGTTTTGTAAATAAAGTAGTATCTACTTTACCTTTACAAGATCCTTGTTTTCAAGAAAACTACTAAGCCTTTCATATTAAGCTCTTGGAGCTTATTTTAAACAATAAAGGGCTTTATCCACTTGAACACATAGTCGGGATGTGTAGATCAACAAACTCAGATGGTTGTTCAACATATACTTCCTCTTCTATAAATCCACTTAGAAAGCTCTCTTTACATTCATCTGATATAGTTTAAAATCTTTATATGAGGCATATGCAAGAGTCATTCTGATGCCTTCGAGTCGTGCGACCGGTGTAAGGGTTTCCTCAAAATCGATTCCACGGTTTAATTATAACCTTGGACCACTAGCCTAGCCTTGTTTCTAATAATATTACTTGACTCATCTAGCTTGTTTCTAAACACCCATTTAGTACCAATAGTTGGTCTATCTTGGGGGTCTAGGAACAAGTCTCTCCATACTTTGTTACACTCAAATTGATTGAGATCCTCTTGTATAGGAAGTAACCAATAAGAGTACCTCGGCCTCATGAATATTTTTAGGCTCAATGTGCGAGAAATGATCGACAACAATATCTTCTACGCCCTTTTTTATCTTGAATCTCGAGATCAAATTCTTGAAGAAGGAGGATCCAACAAATGAGTCCGACCTTGGCATCCTTCTTAAGCATGAGATATCTAAGCGCAGAATGATCGATGAAAATGGTGATTTTTGACCCAAGTAGGTATGATCGGAATTTCTCTAAAGCAACCACTATCGTCTAGAATTCCTTTTCGGTTGTACTGTAGTTCAATTGTGTATCGTTTAGAGTCTTACTTGAGTAGTAGATCACATGCTGCTTGTTATCAATGCGTTGTTCTAAGTCAGCACCAATGGTAAAATTAGAAGCATCGTACATAATCTCAAATGGCTTTCACCAATCCGGGATAGAAATGATTGGTGCAGAAATAATTCTATCTTAAGCTTCTCCCAAGCAGTAATACATCAATTATCGAAAGTGAAATGCACATCCTTAGCTAAGAGGTTGGTCAATAGTCTAGCAATCTTACTAAAGTTCTTAATTAATTTACGATAGAAACTGGCGTGTCCTAAAAAGATCAGATATCCTTCACACATTTGGCACAAGAAGCTTATTTATGACATCTATCTTCGCTTATCCACTTCAATCCCTTTACTTGAGATTTCATGTCCCAAGATTTCCATACTTACCGTGAAGTGGCATTTCTCCGAATTTAGTGTCAAGCTCTTTTCAGCACATTGTTGGAGGATGAGTTCTAGATGTTGAAGACATTGATCGAATGAATCTCCAAGGATGGAGAAATCATCCATAAAGATTTCAAGGAACCATTCTACCATGTCGTAGAATAGACTCAATATGCAACGTTGAAACATTGCGGGGGCATTGCACAAGCCGAAAAGCATTCAGCGATAAGCAAAGATCCCAAATGGACATGTAAACGTTGTCTTTTCTTGATTCTCGGGAGCTATGAGAATCTGATTGTACCCCGAGTAACCGTCTAAGAAACAGTAATACTCGTGGTCCACTAATCGTCCAAGTATTTGATCGATAAATGGAGGAGGAAAGTGGTCCTTACGAGTGGTAGCATTTAACTTTTGGTAGTCAATGCAAAGCCGAATCTTGGTGGGGAGTCGTGTTTGTACTAACTCTTTTTCTTATTCTCTACCACGGTGAAACTGGACTTCTTTGGAACCGCGTGGACTAGGCTGACCCATTCACTATCAGAAATGAGATAAATTATCCCATTATCTAAGAGTTTCACGATTTCGACACGAATAACCTCTTGCATTATAGGATTTAATCTTGAACTATAGCCGGACTCAATATCTTGATGTCATTCATGGTCCAACCAATGGCTTCTCTATGTTTCCTAAAAACTGACATAGGGCTCTCCTCTTTACCTGCAGTCAGATGGGGCGCGATGATGATTGGAAGGATCTCTGTCTGCCTAGGGAGACGTACTTAAGATGTTTGGGCTAGGCTTTCAATTCTAGAGAAGGGGAAGACTCAATAGAGGGAGGAGTCAAGTTTGTTGGTTCCGGATTCGGTGAAATCAGGCTTGATGCCCAATTCATGGCAGACTCAACAATTTGACCAAGATTGAAATCCTGAGATTCCAACTCGAGCTTACACCTAGCTTCTAGTTCTAGTTCCTCACTGTGCTCATTAGTTAGGTTCTCAATGAAGTTCACCTCAAAGGTTTGATCGTCCATGTCATAGGGTTGTTTTCCTAAATTGAAAACATTGACTTCTTTAGTCATGTCTCCAAAGGTTAACCTTATGAATTCGTTTCTACAATTGATGATTGCATTCGCAGTAGCAAGGAACGGACATCCTAAGATGACGGGAGTTTGAGACTGAAGATTTGACACTGGTTGGGTCTCAAGAACAATGAAATCTTGGGAGCAGATAAACTCCTAAACTCGGATAAGGACATCAATTATTTTTCCTTAGGAATTTTCACTGACCGGTCAGCCAATTGAATGGTGACTTGGGTCAAACTAAGCTCGCCCAACCCAAATTGCTGGTATACTGAGAAGGGGAGCAAGTTGATACTGGCTCCCAAATCAAGAAGTGCACGACTAATTTCAGTTTGTCCTATTGTGCAAGCAATGGTAGAACAACCAGGAACCTTGTACTTGATAGGGATCGGACCAGACAGTAGCTCACTAATGTTAGTGGCTAAGAAGACTTTCTTGAGCACATTAATCTTCCTCTTCTTAGTGCACATGTTCTTAAGGAATTTTGCATAAGATGAGACTTGTTGGATAACATCAAGAAAGGGCACATTAATCTTCACTTGATTAAACATCCCAAGTATTTCTCTCTGTGTGCAGTTTATTTATTGTTGTTCTTAAGCCTATATGAAATGAAACTATAGGCTGTGCACCTGATCGACTGACTTGCCTTTTTCAGACTTGTCAGAATTGGAGTGAAGGGGACTAGAAGAAGTGGATACTTGTGTTGGATTGTGCTGGATAAGAGTTGATGGCATCGACACTTGGTTATCAACTTGTTTACCCGATCTCAATGTATGAACCACATTATATTGATTTAACTACTGATCTTGAATCACATAGGCTTGACTAGAGTTTCTAGGATTTGTCAACGACTAACTAGGCAAAATCCCTTTGGGCCTTTACTTAGTGAACTAGCTAGCTGACTCATCTGAACCTCTAACCTAGATATGGTTTGAGTATGGTTATCCTTATTTTAAATATCGGCCGATACGGTCGAGATATCGTCCGATATCTCTTTTTTTGCCTGCTGTCGATACGATATGGGAAAACGTTCGCCATATCATTTGCAGCAAAAACGGCCGATATTTGAAATATCGGCCAATAAATTGCCCGGTATTGGCTGATAAATCGTCCAATATATCACCCGATATGAAATAACTTATTTATTGCACGACTGCGTGCAAATGTACATTATTTTTTACTGTCTCTGCAAGCATATTACATCTTTTTTATTAGGTAGATGATATATATGACTCTAAACCAACTCTTAATTATCAATATTTCATTATATATAGTGTCCAATATGAACACCCGATATGCGTGCGTATCCCCGATATCTCCCCCGATATCCGATATCCGATATGAAAAAACCCCCATCCGATATGATTCCGATATCCGATATTTAGAACCTTGATGGTTACTCAACAGTTGTCCTGTATTTTACATGAAGGATGCTTGAAACTTAATCAGGTTTTTCATACTCTTCTACAAATCGGTCAATTTTTTTCAGCTGGAGGATTTTGGAATGAAGAGTGTGGAACTTGGTTGGAAAAATTTATGTTGATGGGAGATTGGAAATGTTTGGGAAGTTTGACCTTGAGTGATCATGGTTATTTTGGCTCCATGAGAAATTTGAGTGATTTCTCCGCTGGGGTTATACGTTTGAGAGTAGTGATTGTTGTGGGACCTTGAGTACGCCGCATTCATGTGCTCGGGAAACATTTGGTGGGCGTGAAAAACAGGATACTCTTCGAACACGTGGTCATGGCTTGACAGTATGTGCAGCCCAGAGTTGGGATTTGAGTTAAGCTGACTTGGTTCACTGGAGCCGGCTCCCTGGTTTATAGAGCTTCCAGTCTTCTCATTAGGTTAGTATTTTAGCCTCTGCAGTTATGAATGACTTAATAGAATGGAGACCTCTTTTTGAAGAGATGGGGTTACTGTTCCTAGATTTGTATGGAGTGGGTTCCCATTGGATGGTCTTTTCTGCTAAATCCTCAAATAATTCTCACCCTTGATTTTTCCTTTTGAAGGAAGCTCACTTGGAACATGGTTTCTAAAAGAGTTTTTGTTGTAATTAAACCATCCTAGAGAATTTGGCACTGCCACCATTTCTCTACACTGTGATGATGACATTGGGTAAGGAGATCTTTGAAACGTTCAAAGTACCTACAAAAAGGTTCACTCGAGTCTTACTTAAACTGCATTACGTTCTTCCTAATGAGGGCAATTTTATGGATAAGGTAGAATTTCTTCAAGAAGACCTTGATGAAATCATCCCCGATGTGACATAATTTACCGCTAAACTGTAAAGCCATTTCTTGGTTAGGTCCTTGAGGAAAAGGAATGAAACATAATCTAGCAGCATCATCTCCGAGCTGGGGTATTCTCATCATAAGACATACTTTCTCAAATTCTTCCTCGGATTCTAAATCATGTAGAGGGAGTGTTGATGTATTGAGGCTTGAGCTCAAAGTTGTTGCCACCAGCTTTGGGAAGCCAAATGCAAAATGGAAGGAAAGTTCTAATAGGGTAGAACATATCCTGCAGAGATGTTGTCTGGTCCATAACCACATCTAATTTTGGTGGTAAACTGCTTCTGATTACCTAGATGTAATTGAGTCTCTTGACCACACTGCATGCACAATCAATACCACAAACAAGATCACCAATAAGTCAAAAAGAAAAAAAAATCAACCAAACCTAAGTAGACTTAGACCTAGACGACTCCTAACTGGTTGATTGTCCAAGAGAGATATATGCAGTAGCCTGACCATAAGTTAATCGGCCAGGTAGGGGCAAAACACAGTGGGAGATATCTATGCAGAGCAATGAGCCTTAATTATGCCAAACCTCTGATTTTTGAGGATCTTGCCTCTTAATGCTCAACCTTCGACACCGATTTACTAGAGTCAAATTCTAACAACTTCCTCCCGAGGTCAATCTCCTAGTGAGTCCGAGATGTCCCAAGGGCCAACGTCTATTCAGATTTTAGTTTTAGGCTTAGGTTGTGAGTGTGATAGTTGGGCTAAGGAAGGGCAATGACTCTCCCACCTTATCTTATGTTGGGTTGCCCTTAATACGTTTTTGTGCAAAGTGTGAAAGTAAATAGCTTAAAATAACCCTCAAATCAATAAGTATCACCCAAGAGTGTTTCCTAAGCTAGATGCGATGCATATGTACCTTACCTTCAGCACTCTTCAACATAATTGAATGTAAACAGAATTAGACAAATGCCTAGGATGCAAGTGTTATCATTTTTTAGACAATTCAGACAACTAGTTACTATTGAAATTAAAACAATGTTTAGAAATATTCAAATAGAAAAACTAACAATTGCAGAAGCCTTAAATTGTAATTCTGCATGACCTGCAACAAAGTGGTGTCAGTAGTCCAAGGAGCTTGCCGCGTTTCTGCAGCAAATGCAGAGAAAACGTGGTTAGTTTTTGGGTTTCTGTTCTCTGCTTTCTTGAGCATAGGCAAAGAATAGCAAGTGGTCTTCCGCAGTCAATAACTTTCCAAGATATCTTCCTGAACGCTGAAACAGAAAACAAACTGGTTAAATCACAAAAAGTACTGTTCCCTCCCGGCAACAGCGCCAAAAATTTGATCTGTTCGCATCGAGCAATTCCAAATGCACCAAGTAAAACAAAGATATGAAAGGAAAAAAACGTGTGGTGATTGGGTTAAGTGGACCGTGTAGCCTAGGGCTAACGGGTTGTGTCCACGAGGAGAGATGTGATGCAAGCTTTTCGATTTTTTTGTTTCAAGAACAAGTAATGTTTCCCTTTTTTTAAAACAAAGAAAGAATTGGTTCGATTGGAGAGTGGTTTTTAAAATTTAGAAAATGAAAAAGGAAGTTTTAAGAAAAGATGAATTAGGGTTTAAAAAATGAAAAATCGAGCGAAGGAAAATGAGTCTTTTTAGAAGGAGAAATCTGGGCTCAATAATATTTTGCTCAACTACGTACTCTTCTCTTGAAAGTTTTAATGCCTCTAATTGATCATAGACAAAAATTAAGACTTGAAGTTAGAAGGCATTTAAGCAATGCAAATGAGATAGATTTTGGAACATTCAACTTTGTTTTAAAATCGTTCTTAAATTGAATGTTAAACCAAGCGGAACGAGCAACTATGGAATAAAAGCAAGTTTAAAAATTATTTTTTAAGTGAAAACAAACATCAACATACCAGTAAGATCTGAAATACACCTAGAGGGGAAGGGGGTGAATAAGTGCTTTGCTAATCAAATTCAATTTTAAAACTACTTATGATGAATTATGCAAATGGTCACTCATAACAAGAATTGAAGCTGAATTCCCGTGAAGGGCTCTAGAACTTCTCTTTGATTCCTCTAGATAATGAGCTGATTCCTCTAGATAATGAGCTGAGGTGCTCAATTGCCTCCTTGTTGAGATGAGTATAGACTGGTAATGAAAGTAATGGAATGAAAGCAATTATAGAATGCAAGATGAACAATTTCACATGTAAGAAAAATATAAAATAATAGAGAGCACGACACAATCAAACGCAAATACAAAAGAATTTGTTCCGAGATTCAAGCCACCGCTATACGTCCCTGCCTTCACTACTATGAAGGATTTCACTATCCTCTAAGGGATCTTTCACAAAGGGACCTTATACAAAAAAATACAACATGGTCTACACAAGACTGGAGTGCACAACTCCACTAACTCAACCCTCTACACAGAGGTAGCACAAAGCCAATTGAGGTTATAAAGTACTTGGTGATCTAACAAGATCACAAACACTCTCTCTTATAACTTCCTATAGAGTAGAATATGAAGTGTTGCTCAAGAAGTTAAGTGAGAAATGAAATTCAGTTAGAAAGAAAAGAGGAGTTTTAAAACCAACTGAAAATAGATTTGAAAAGAAAGAACTTGGAGATTGAAAGCTAGAAAAAATATTCTCTTTAGAAACAAACTTGAAAACTTGTGTATTTTTCTTATCTAAGACTAAAACCCATGACCCATATATATAAGCAATGAATAAACATCATTTAAAAATCATACCAGGTCATTTGGGGTATGTTTAAACATTTGGAAACCAAAAATGCCCGTTGGAATCCACTAAAAAAGAAAACAGATACAAAAACTAGCCGTTATAGCCATCTGGCAGCCTGTTCGTTGGCCGACAGGTCATCCAGAATTGAGTCGTTGGCTCCGGTCGACCAGGTAGTCGACCGCAAGAGTATTATAAAACGAAAGATTTAAACTGTCGACCGATCGACCTGGTCGACCGACCCCAACCGAGAGTTAGGGTCTCTCAGTCGGTCGTCCGCAAGGGTTAGCGGTTGACCGGTCGGTCGACTAACAACATGCACAAACGTGCACGCCCCTGGCCAAAGGTCCGGTCGACCACCCGGTCGACCTTTCTGGCCTGCAATGGGCACCGGTCGACCGGACGGTCGACTGTTCTGGCCTGAAACAGTTTTATATATGGTTTTTGAATTTCAAACAATTTTTAAATATTTTGTATTTGTTTAAGGGTAATGTAGAAATGTATAGATGATGAAATACATGTTCTAAACTTGTTATAAAATTTTGGAAAAATTATGAGACATGGATCAAAACCAAGCATGCAAAATGCCAATACTATTAAAACTTGTATTTTTCGAAATCGTGTATTTTTGTGTGTGTAACTTCTTGAGCATTACTACCATTTTCTACACTTTAACAAACTAATATCTTACAAGGCTTTAGGTGACTACAAGATCTTCAACCAGGCTTCTCCATTAGCGACGTGTAAGTGCTTTGAGCTTTGATCCCGTATTTGAGTCTTCTTGAGTCTCCAACACCTTCCTTTAGAGGAAAAAAACTCATTGAATCCTTAAAACCCTCAGATAAACTTAAACACTTGAACTTGATTAGCACAAATAATCACATATGTTTTGTTATCGTCAAAATCTTAAAACAGGTGATTGTAACCTTGGGCCAACAATCTCTCCCTTTTTGATGATGACAAAACATGTGAGTTATTTAAAATAAAAGATATGTATGAAAGAGCTTGAAAAGCTCCCCCTCAAGTTATGCTATCTATCAAGGACCTGAAAACATTATGAAGATTTATGACTTTAAATGGATTTGTCAACATAATCAAGTCATACATATATGCATATATAAAGATAATACCAATAGAGAGTAATATGCATATATAGTGGATATAGAATATCAAAACAACTTAATAACTCAAATATCATAATAACTCAAATATCTCTTCCCTTTTTGTCATGCATCAAAAAGGGTAAAGACATCAACATAAAAGAGAGATAAATTTGAAAAATACAAAAAGTACAATTTGAAAACACGTTCAAAACTTATGAATCCATAATACAAACATTTAACTCACCATAAATGAATGAAAATCTGTTATAATTTAGTGGTTTAGTAAAAATGCCCGCAAGTTGAAATTCGGTGGAAACATAATCAATTTCAATATCGCCTTTCTCATAGTGATTTTTAAGAAAGTGATATCGAATATCTATGTACTTGGTCCTGCTATGTTGATTTTACATTTTTGGTCATATGAATGGTGCTAGTATTATCACAAAATATTTTAATATGGTCATAATGCAAACATAGTCAAGGAGAGTATGTTTCATCCATAGGACTTGTGCACAACAAGTCCCGATCGCAACATACTCCGCCTCGGCGGTTGAGAGGGCTATTGAATTTTGTTTCTTGGAAGACCATCAAGGCAATTTCTTAGAAATTGACAAGTACCAATAGTGCTCTTCCTATCCACTCTACAACCGGTATAGTCAGCATCTGAATAACTTGTCATGGGAAATTGTTTCGATTTTCGGATACCATAAGCCCATTCTAATAGTGCCCTTAAGATATCTAATAATGCGCTTTACCACAATTAAGTGACACTGTTTAGGACAAGATTGAAATCTAGCACATAGACACACACACACACACTAAACAAAATATCCGGCCTACTAGCCGTCAAATAAAGTAAACTACCAATCATACTTCTATAAAGTTTAATGTCTATATTGAAACCTTGTTCGTCCTTGTCAAGCTTAGTAGTAGTGGCCATGAGAGTCTTTCTTAATTTTTGCATTTTCAAGTCCAAATCTCTTGATGAGTACTCTTGTGTACTTGACTTGATTTATGAAGATCCCATCACTCCTTTACTTGATTTGGAGGCCAATAAAGTAGTTTAGCTCTCCCATCATTAGACATCTCAAACTCGTTCTTCATGCATGATTCAAATTCTTTACAAAGCTTTTCATTAGTGGATCCAAAACTAATATCAACATAAATTTGAACAATTAGGATATCACTATCTACATGCTTTGTAAACAAGTGGTTTCAACTTTACCTTTAATAAAATTGCTTGAAATTAGAAAAGTTGAAAATTTTTCATACCAAGCTCTTGGAGCTTATTTTAAACCATATAAAGTTTTATCAAGTTTGTACAAAAAATCTGGATGTGTAGGATCAACAAACTCGGGGGGTTGTTCAACATACACTTCTCTTCTATAAAACCATTTAAAAACGCACTTTTGACATCTATTTGAAAAAGTTTGAAATCTTTATATGAAGCAAAGGTAAGTGTCATCCGTATGGCTTCAAGCCGTGCTACGGGTGCAAAGGTTTCCTCAAAATCGATACCTTCGATTTGGGTGTAACGTTGGGCCACTAACCTAGCTTTATTTCTAATACATTACCTGACTCATCCAACTTATTCCTAAAGATCCATTTAGTACAAATAGTTGGTCTATTATGGGGTCTAGAAATATGATGCCAAACTTGATTGCGCTCAAATTGATTGAGCTCTTCTTGCATTACAAGCAACCAATATGAGTCAGCCTCGGCTTCGAGGATGTTTTTGGGCTCAATGTGTGAGATAAAAGCAAAATGCCCACATAAGTCATGGAGTTTGGATCGAGTGGTTACCCCCTTGGATACATCACTTGTGATGAGGCCTTGGGATGATTTGAAGCAAATCTCCAGTCCTTTGGAAGTGGTTGTGTTGGCTTCACTTCAACATCTTGAAGTTCACCTTGTACATCAATCTTTGGCTTTTCTTCTTCTATGGGTGAGTCCTTCAAGGTTATCTTCTCCACGTCTTCATCTAAGGAATCGATCTCTACAACATTCTTCACAAATATATTAGATTCCTCAAACTTGGCATGTATAGATTCTTCAATAGTCAAAGTAGATCTATTGAAGACTTTATAGGCTTTACTAGTATTTGAATACCCAACAAATATGGCTTCATAAGATTTGGCATCAAATTTTCCTAAATTGTCTTTAGTGTTTAAAAAAAGCATTACAACCAAAAACTTTAAAGTAAGAAATATTAAGTTTTCTCAAATAGTAAATTTCAAATGAAGTTTTAGAAGTATTTTTGCAAAAATAAACTCTATTTGAGATGTAACATGATGTATTTACGGTCTCGGCACATAAGTATTGAGGGAGTTCGTATTCATTTAACATTGTTCTAACCATTTCTTGAAGAGTACGATTTTTCCTCTCAACGACTCTATTATGTTGTGGAGTTTTAGGACATGATAGTTCATGTTTGATTACATGTTCTTCACAATAGTTGATAAAGGAGTTGTTAATGAATTCACCACCTCTATCACTTCTTATACGTAAAATCAAAATTAGTTTCTTTTTCAACTCTTTTTTTAAACACTTAAAAATGTGAAAAATGATTGACCCTTGTGTTCTAAAAAAAACCATGTAAAATGAGAAAAATCTTCAACCAAAATGAAGACAAAGCTTTTCACTTAAGACTTTTGATTTTAGTTGGACCAAACAAATCCATATGAATTAACTCCAAGGGTCATGATATCCTTAATTGTTTTGAAAGAGGACTTGGTTTGTTTTTCAAGTTGGCACGCATCGCAAATGCGTTCCTTCTCAAATTTCAAATAAGGAATACCTTTCACCACTTCCTTATTGTTGATTCTACATTGATGGTCAAATGAAATATGGCCTAGTCTCCTATGCCATAACCAAGAGTCTTCATTGAAGGCATTTAAACATGTAGCATTGCATCGTAAATTTGACATATCAATCATGTACACATTATTTTCACGAAAACCGAAAAGTACACATGCATTGGTTTGTCTATCTAAAACATTGCAAGCTAAATCATCAAAAATCACTTTGAAATCTCTATCACAAAGTTGACTGGTACTCAAGTTATGCTTGAGACCATCAACTAAAATAACATTTTTAATTAAGGGAGATGAGTCAATTTTAATGTTACCTATACCGATAATTTCCCTTTGGAATCATTTCCGAAGGTGACGGTGCCACCTTCATGGTACCTTGATAGGGTTGCAAAATTATTGATATCCCACGTCATATGCCTTGAGCAACCGCTATCAAGATACCACCGCTCCCTACATCTTAGAGCCTTGGTGTGTATCTATATCATGTAACAAATTTGTTGATTTTGGTACCTAAATTTTCTGGGTGTTTTGTTGTTAGCGTTTCGAACCCAAATGTGATCATTAGAAGCATTTATCCTATCAAAGCAAAATTTGGCTAAGTGACCTTTTCGGTCACAATAAGTGCATGAATAAACACTACCATAAATAAAAGCATGATGGGAATGTGGGGTGCGAACATGCTTGGTGTGTGTAGTGTGTCTAGCATGATGTGTATGTATATGTTATGATTTAGGAGTATGAGTATGTGTGGTTGATGAGCATGTGTAGTATGAATACGCTTCTTTGGAGTATGTTTCTTAGGAAACATTACCTCCAACCTAGTTTTATCAAATGCACATTTCTTTAACATATCTCCTAAAGAGTTAATTTTATCTTTTAAAATAGAAATCTCATTTTTATTGATTAATGAAAATTTTGCTTTACATGAAATTTTATATGCATCAAAATCTTTTGTGTGGATATGAGTGTGAAAGATAAATCATCTTTTTCTTTTGAAAGTATAACAATTTTATTATGAAGAGTTTTATTTTCCTTTTTCACTTTTAAATACTTCTTTTTAAAAAAATCATAGTTATATAACTCTTCAAAAGCCTCACCTAATTCATCCATTGTTAAGTCACAATCGTCAAGTGAGGGTTCGGATGTTACCTTGGTGTATTATCATTAGCAATGAAACACATATGTGTTGTATCAACTTCTTCATCGGTTTCACTCTCCGAGTCCCACGTAGCCTTGATAGCCTTCTTTTTGTAGGGCTTCTTGGAGGTTGAAGGTTTACTTTTAGTCTCCGGACAATCCGCAACCATGTGGCCCGACTTCCGGCAATTGAAAAATATAACCTTCTTGTCTTCTTTCCCTTGCCACCTTCTATTGTTAAATTTGGCCTTGTTGTACATCCTCCTTACATCTTTCACTAGGAGGGATAATTCTTCATCATCCTCTTCTTCATAATCATCGTCGGAGACGGTGGGAGTAGATTTGAAAGCGATCACTTTCTTTGGTGCCATCTCTTCCCTTGCTCTCCTCTCCATTTCATGGGTCTTAAGGTTTCCTATAAGACCGATGAGCTCCATCTTTTCTTTGTATTTAGCTCCATTAATGTAGTAGCCTTGACTTCCCATGAGGGTGGAAGTGCCCGAATGACCTTCCTTACTTTTTGATCGTTGTCAATGACATCACCTAAAGAAGTAAGAGCATTAGTTATTTTAGTAAATTTTGTTACCATGTCATCAATGATGTCATTTTCTTGCATGGTGAAATTTTCATATTGGGAACGTAAGAGATCAATTTTTGCTATTGTTCATGTGTGACTACAGGTGTGTCCAAATCTCGTAGGCATGGTTCACAGTCGCGGTCTCGGCCGCCGACTCGGCGGGCACTGAGACGGATCGGTCTCGGCGACTCGGATCGGTATCGGGCGATACGCGCAAAACGCTACATAGAAAGCTCAAAAAATTCTAAAAAAATCACGATAAATCTTAAAAAATGTAGATATCCACATTCATGTATTACATGTCCAAAATATATCACCTAGCACACTAAATATAAAGCGAAAGCATAAATAAACGCGTCGTCGGTAAAAGCATATCAAAATAATGCACAATATACTAAATTGCACAAACTACATTCATAAATACATGCTAATGTAGTTATTTTCATATTGAATTGCGATGAGGTACAAAATCATTATCATAATACCGAGTCGATCGAGTCAACTCTGATTCTCGGCCGAGTCGGCCTCCTCTGAGTTGAGTCGACCGACTCGTGACTCGGACTCGTCTCGGAGCGGGCCGAGACGGATACGACTCGGGCGACTCGTTTCCGACTCGGTTGAGTCTTTGAACCGTGCTCGTAGGCGGATTTACAATAAATGACTCTAACAATATCGTCTTCGTTCAAAACTTGAAGCAAGACATAGTGTGCCTTAGCATTTGTATCAAACTTCCTAGTGGCAATGTCGGACCAAGTGTTCTCATCACCAATGGGTATAATAAAGGGTTTAGTCACCGTTTTTGCAGCCTGGCTTCCTAAGGATTACAAAAATACGGTCATCTTAACCTTTCATATAGGAAAGTTAAGACCATCAAACTTGGGAGGGGTCTTAATACCTTCAGTTATTTTACTAAAGTGGATGAAGATGAAATTTTAAAAGATGATTAGCTATTATGATTTCTCTAAGGTTGTTAAGCCAAAAACTAGAGACCAATGCTCTGATATCAATTGAAATACACCTAGAGGGGGGTGAATAGGTGTTTTGCTAATCAAATGCAATTTTAAAACTACTTATGATGAATTATGCAAACGGTCACTCAAAACAAGAATTGAAGCCGAATTCCCCGTAAAGGCTCTAGAACTTCTCCTTTTTGATTCCTCTAGATAGTGAGTTGAGGTACTCAATTGTCTCCTTGTTGAGACGAGTATAGACCGGTAATGAAAATGATGGAATGAAAGCAATTATAGAATGCAAGATGAACAATTTCACAAGTAAGAAAAATGTAAAGTAATAGAGAGAAAGACACAATCAAACGCAAACACAAGAGAATTTGTTCCGTGATTTGAGGCACCGCTCTACGTCCCCGCCTTCACCACTATGAAAGATTTCACTATCCTCTAAGGGATCTTCCACAAAGGGACCTTACACAAAAAAATACAACTTGGTCTACATAAGACCGGAGTACACAAACTCAAAGCCAATTGAGGTTATAAAGCACTTGTTGATCTAACAAGATCACAAACACTCTCTCTTACAACTCCCTATAGAGTAGAATATGAAGTGTTGCTCAAGAAGTTAAGTGAGAGATGAAATTCAGTTAAAAAGAAAAGCGGAGTTTTAAAATCAACTGAAAATAGGTTTGGAAAGAAAGAACTTGGAGATTGAAAACTAGAAAAACTATTCTCTTTAGAAACAAACTTGAAAACTTGTGTATTTTTCTCGTCTAAGACCAAAACCCATGACACATATATAGGCAATGAATAAACATCATTTAAAAATCATACCAGGTCATTTGGGGTGTGTTTAGACACTTGAAAACTAAAAATGCTCATTGCAATCCATTAAAAATAAAATAGATTATCCAGAATAGAGCCGTTGGTTCCGATCGACCGGGCGATCGACTGCAAGGGTATTTTAAAAAGAAAGATTTAAACTGTCGGTCGACCGACCCTGACCGAGAGTTAGAGTCTCTCAGTCGGTCGACCGCAAGGGGTAGCGGTCGACTTGTCGATCGACTGACAACGTGCACAAATGTGCATGCCCCTGGGCAAAAGGCCGGTCGACCGTTCTGGCCTGCAATGTGCACCGGTCGACCGGGCGGTCGACCGTTCTGGCCTGAAACAGTTTTATGTACAATTTTTGAATTTCAAATAATTTTTAAAATATTTTGTATTTATTTAAGGGTAATGTAGCAATGTATAGGTGATGAAATACATGTTCTAAACTTGTTATAAAATTTTGAAAAAGCTATGAGACATGTATCAAAACTAAACATGCAAAATATCAATACTATCAAAACTTATATTTTTCGAAATCGTGTATTGTGTGTGTATCTTCTTGAGCATTACTACCATATTCTACACTTTAACAAACTAATATCTTACAAGGCTCTAGGTGACTATAAGATCTTCAACCGGGCTTCTCCATTAGTGACGTGTAAGTACTTTGACTTTGATCCTGTATTTGAGTCTTCTTGAGTCTCCAACACCTTCTTTTAGAGGAAAACTCCTTGAATTCTTAGAACCCTGAGATAAACTTAAACACTTGAACTTGATTATTACAAATAACCACATATGTTTTGTTATCATCAAAACCATAAACTCGGGTGATTGTAACCTTGGGCCAACAAGATCGAAACGATGAATTTGCAAGAGAACTCTCATTTCCTCTCTCACTTTTCTTGACTAAACTAGAATAAAAGAACAGTAAATAAAAGAAGATTACAATGAGCAACTAACAACAAATAAGATCCTATCTTGAAAATGAAAAGCCTAAAACCTAGTTCTCTTCTTCGTCCCTTCTCTGCTCTGTATGGTATTTTATTTATAAGAGAGAAGTGGGGAGAGCACATCAGAGGATAAGAACGAATCACTGGCCCAACGGCCGTATCTTGGCAACAAAAAACGTGGCAAAAGCCGTGTTTTTGGGGCTAAGATCTGGCTGTTGGGCCAGATCTTTAAGCACAACATTTCCCTGTTCTATTGCCTCCGTTTCTTCAGATAGGATTGCATCTAAACCTCTATATCACATGTATCCCCGTTGATTGCTTAGGCTAGAAAATTTTAGCTCTAATTAATCCGGATTAATTAAGATAATTGGACCATTTCTTCTCTTTCTCCATTAATTACACCTGCATACCATTAAGTATTGAACCGATTAAATAGCAGAGTATAATAATAAATGTGAAAATGTGACATAAAATATGCAATGCTCGTGAATTCACTCTACTAAGTTTGCCTCTACAGTTTTCCCTTTTTTTTCTTCAATCACTCTTGTCAATACTTGCAGTCCTTCATCTAATGTTTTTCCTGGTGATAAAAAGTGACATTCCTTTGACGAACCTTAATTTTTTTCCTTCCTCTTCCTTTCCTCCACATGACCACCAACCTAAGCCTTTCTGCTCATCTTGATTTAGCCTTTTTCTATTCTCGTTTGATAACAGAGTTGTCGTGAACTCTTCCAAGCTAGAGTTTTCTTTCCATAGAGTATGATTGTTATGATATAATCATATGACTCTGGAACCGAATTGAGAAGTATTAACTTCTTGTCCTCCTCGTTGATCTTCACATCAACAGTCAGTAAATCGCTGAATGATCTTGTTAAAGAAGTTCAGATGCTCCAACACCGTTCAGCGTTGTTCTTTTCTTCATACGTAGCCCATATAGGTGTTTCTTCAAGTACATCTTGTTGGAGAGGCTCTTTGTCACACACAATATTTCTAACCTTGATTACAAACCCGTAGCTGTTTTTTCATTCACATGTACATGACCTTGTCTACGAGACATAATTGGATCGTGCTTGTCGCTTTCAGATCTAACTCCTTTCAATTCTCATCTGACATGCCCGTAGGTTTTGCTAACTTTTCTTGCAAGATTTTGTGAAGATCTTGTTGCACCAACAACGCCTTCACCCTCTTTTGCCAAAAATAGACTGAAGTTCTCTTTGCCATTAAATTTCTCGACTTTGAACTTGCTCGCAGAAATTTCAATCTTCGACATATCTTGTCGTAAAGCTTATGCTCTGATACAAATTGTTGAGACTATACAGACGATCAGGCAATGCCACCAATATTGTGCGCCCAAGACCATGATCGATGCAACAAAACCGTGACAATACGTAATACTTGTAAAAGAAAACTAGTAAAGCAAAGTAGCAATACCAAGACAAAAGAAAAATAACACGAGCACTTAACATGGTTCAGCCAAATCCGGCCTACGTCAACGGGGAGAGAACTTGAAAGAGTTTTATTAATAAACTTGGTACGAGAAATCTAACCTTTCCCTTGATTTTCACAAGAATATTCACCTTCCCCTTGAATTCCTCAAAATTACAAGAGTATTCCTTCTCTTTTTGCACCGCACCTACCTCTTTCTTTGCATTGGCTTTCAATATTTTCCTTTGTTACAATATACTAGATTACAACTTTTATTTATATAGTTTTACAATACAAACTCTATTTAAACTATGAGATGATTTTGACCGTTGGATTCTTGAAGAACTTAATCAATTCTTATAGGAATATATTTTCTTAATCTAGAATAATTCTAGACCTTAAATCTTTAGAAATAAATTCTTCAATTAATAGAATTTGAGTTCTATTCAGAGTCCACCAGAAAGAAAATCTGAACGGGTCCGAAAAGAAAACCTAAATTCGATTCTGGGCCTCTGGTTGTCGATAGGCCAGAGTAGCTGTCAACAGGTGTGCCAGACTGTTGACAGTGCTTGCTGCCTATCGACAGACTGAGCCACATTTTTTCTCTGTTGCGTGCGGTCGACAGGCCTATCGATCATCCATTGTGTGCGGTTGACAGGCCTGTCGACCGCCATACTGTTTTCTTTGATCTGCTTCTTTTTCAAGTTTCTTTTTTTCAACTTGATTGGATCTTCTTTGACCATCATTTCCTCTTGAAAATAAGCCAATTTTACAACATCAACTTTTTCGCTTTGCCGTTGAGCTTTTAACTTGATTTTGGTATTCTTCAAAATTCTCATGAACTCTTAGAATTTTAGAATGTTGATGCCATGCATCCTCTCAACAGGATGGATGATTGTATTATATTCTTTGAGAAGTGGCTTCAAGACCTTGTTGTTCATCTCAGTGTCGTCACGTCGTTCCCAAGTGCTTGAAATTCATTGGTGATTCCCTTGAACCTATTAAAAAGTTCATCAATACTCTCATTAGATTTACAGAAAACATCTCAAAATCTTTAACAAGTATATTAATTTTACTCTTCGTCACTTGACTTGACCCCTCATGGGTAACTTCAAGGTAGTCTCATAAATCTTTTTCACGAGTTATATTCATAACTTTACAGAACTCGATTTGAGTCAAACCATTGATTAGAGTGCCAAGGTATTTAGAATTAAGATTGGCAAACTCCAACTCCTCATTCCATTCGAAATTGGTTTGACTTTCTTGGCATCGTCAACCTCTATGGTTGGAGCCTCATACCCTTCTTCAATCATGCTCCATATTTTCTAATATATGGATTGAATATAGATTCTCATATAAACCTTCCAATAAGCATAATTTATTCCATTGAACAAGGGTGGCCTATTATTTGAGTGTCTATTCGGGAGCTCATCACTCTTATAAGTTGCTATAGATTACTCTAGAATGTTAATCTTATAAATTGAGTAACTTATGCTCTGATACTAATTGAAAATCAATAAGGCAACCCTAGATAGGGGTAAATAGGGTTTGCAATCAATTTAAATAATTAATACCCAATTTTTATTGGATGAAACACTATATCTGTAATAAGAAGTAAATAATATCAATGCAATAGAAATAAAACAAGTAAGAGAAAGAGGGGGAGTAAGAGAGATAGACCAATGGAAAGTGGACATACGATTTATAGCGGTTCGGTCACCAACTGGCCTACTCCACTTCCTAAAGGCCTCTTCTCTTGGATTTCAATCCAATCTTCAAGTGGTTACTTCATTTTCAGGTAGAAGCATAAACCTTTACAATCGATTTCGTTTTCATGTAGAAGCCTAGACCTTTACACTTGCTTCCTTTATAGGTTTATAAGCATAGACCTTGCCGACTTTCTTTCTGAGTAAAAGCCTAGACCTTGCACTAATCCCCTTCTCAAGTGGTTGGATTTTCTCACAACAAGATTTCACAATATAAATTTGTTCTCTAACAAGATGAGAATCAATTTAGCACAAATATCAAAGAAAGTTTACAACTTTGAAGCTCTAATAGCCAAAAAAAATCAAGATAAAGTTTATCTTGGTAAAATAGATCTAGGTGAATGAACAGTCAAGAAAAGCTTGAGATCTAGAATTTTTGAGAACTTTGAAAATGATTAAGAGAGAAGTATAGAAGGTATGAAACAATTTCTCAATCAAAAGAACTTGAAAGCACAAGAATATCACTCTTTTTGAATTTTTTGAATATACTAGGAAAATAAGCTCTTAAAAGGTTATTGGCTCAAGATCTCTTTGAATGATATTTTTGAATGCAAAAGTTTGTAAAAGTTAATAAGAGAATAGAGCAAACTAGTGTTTATAGGTAGGAGAAGTTAAGGTTAGGTGAAAACAAGTTCAGCTCAAAAATAAGGTTCAAATCTTCACACAATTTCAAAACTGTGCAGAACGGTTGACCGCCAAAAAGCTTGAGTCGTTCTGTTTTCCCAAAGTGCAACATCCAATTTCAAAAGTGAAAGCCAACGAATGACTCAATGGTCGATCCGTTTGCAAGGTGAAACTTTCAACAATCAAAAAATATTGTATCGTTGGTTTGACTTGTACTTTATTCCAGATTTAAAATAGAAAAAATATTTTCAAAAGTTTCCTCATCTTTTCAAAATTTGCGAAAAACTAGATCAACTTGGCTATCGATCCCACAAAAGTCCAAAATTGGACTTCTATGCTGCGCGGTCGAACCGAGCGCAACAGAGAGTTGTGGTGCAACTCTGGAATCAGCTGATGATCCAGCGGACACAATGACGATCGATTCAACCCCTTCCCAGAGCACTAGGCTATAGCGAATGAAGCGGCAGATGAAGTGACGATCAACCCGTATGGATGTCCAACAACTCAACCTAATTTCGGTCGACTGCAAGGTGCTGGTGGTTGATCAGTCTGCTGTCATTAATTTCAAACAACCCCAAAATTCATAAAATTTGATTAAAATGCCTTTGAAAAGATATGAAATAATTTGTATAAATGTCAAGGCATAAAATCAATATGTATGGCCCAAATAAATATTTTAAATACAATTTAACAGCTTTTTGGTAACCCAATAAAACTTTGAGGGAAATCATACTTGAAATCAAATTGAAACATATATGCACAAGTTTGAATATGAAATCTAGTGCCAAATTAAATTATTGCCTTAGTTCTTTTTACCTTACATAATATCCTTAAATAGATATAATAATCTTTGACCTATCACTCGAGCTCAAATTGATTTGACTTGACAAATTGAGTAGCTTGAGCTAGATCTTTATCACCGCCTCTTTTGCGGTTTTGCACTATGAGCTCTGATCCGTCCAACGCCATCTTAAGTGCTTCGACCTAAATCAAAACGCAAGAAAATTAGAATATGAATTTTTAGTGCAAAAGTAACTTAATAAGTGATCATCATCAAACTAAGAACACAATAAGACTAACAACTAAAACACAAAAAGGCTAACAGCTATGACAAACGAACATCGTCTTTGCCAGTTTAATGAAGGTAAAACCAGTGTGATTGTTCCACCAGTTGAGGCAGAGAATTGTAGCTGACACGAAGAGGTCCCTTGTAAATAAAGCTGGGTCATGGATGTTCCTTAGCGCATCCAGGTAAATACTGTACAGGTTCTGTAAGTAACTACTTGCTATTTCTGATCATAGAGCATCATTTTGATCTCAATTATTGTTTGCTTGCTAAAATGGATTCAGGATACTAAACTCGAGATGGTAAACAACATAGTTTTTTCTTGTGTGTGGTGAAGCTGGTTCGCTGGTTCAAATATTTGTTCACCTAGCATGCATCATCTCTTTCTGAGTAATACAGTATTCACAACTCAGAAATTTGGTTGCTGATACCATTCGGTACTGCCATTTTTGTTATGCTAGTCTGCTGAGTATCTTGTTAATGTTGGATGTGAGTTGAGTTGGAGGGAAAACTTGAGTTTCCCTCTTATTCACCTTTGAGTTTAGTCCCACATTGGATAGGACATGGGAGGTTAGGTAGTATATATACCAACACCTCTCATGCCTATTGTTATGAGTGTTGGGCCATGGGCCACATCCCCACACGCGCGCACACGCGTCGAACCGAACCGGGCCGGGTGCGGGTGGCGCGCGCCCACGACCTGCGGACACGAATGCAGTTCGGTTCAGGGGCTTGTTGGACCTGCTACATTTTGTTTTTTATTTTTTAATTTTGATTTAAAATTCTGTTATGATTTTTTCGGGATTTTCGATTCAGTTTTTGACCCACTCTCCCACTCTCCGGATCTGCTCGCGAACTGCACGATCGTGTGCAGATTTGGAGCGGGTCTGTTGTAACAGCTGAACTCCGAGAATCTATAAATAGCTTCTCGCAGTTCAGACTGTTACCTGCACAAAACTTACAGTCTCCTTCTCCCTCCTCAAACATTCTTCCTTACAAAATTCTGTTCGGTTTTTGGTGATTTCTCCGGCGAATTTTATTACATACGGGCAGCGCATTTCCATCTGAGCAGAGGCCTAGCTCTTCGTCCGGGGCTGGGTGCTGGTGATCTACCGGGGGAGATTTTACCGCTAGGAGAGGAGGCTATTCTAAGGTCCGGACGAGGGACCGGCCATCTATCTTCTAGGGCAGTGCTTTGGCACGACTGTCACCCCAGGCCAGCTTTTTTGCTTTCTTTAAATTCTTTATTTTAGTTGCATGCTTAGGACAAGTAATTATTAAATTCAAGAATCTATATTTGTTGCATGTTATAATTCTGGAAAATATCCTACAATCTAGAAGATAGAAGATTGATAAATTCTTGCAATTAATTGAGAAAATTATTTCATGCAATATAGTTACTTGTCTATTTTATGCAATTGATAATTTTTCTTGCAATTAAAATAAAACAGTCCCTGCAAGTAAAGATAATTATTTAAAAACAATTAGATATAAAAAAGAAAAAATTTTTTGTATTCTTACAGTTTGTATCTTATAAGTTCATATCTAATTAGATCTGGAAAAAAAAAAGGTACTTACCAATTTATTTAATAGATTTGCATTAAATTTTTCATTGCAAAATTATTGTATTAAATCTTTCCAAACCAATTAGATCTTATCTTAACATACTGTTGATCTTTTCAAACTAATTAGATCTTATCTTAACATACTGTTGATCTTTTCAAACTAATTAGATCTTGTCTTAACATCCTGTTGTAAGATTCCTTAAATCTGATCTAATTCTAATCTCTTTTAATTTATTGCAAAACAAAATTTATTTGCTCTAATTATTACAAGGCAAAAATATCAATATAAGATCCTAGAAAATCTAAATAACTTTATTCTTTACAACTTTACATTTAGTAATTATTACAAGGCAAAATTCTTTTCATTACAAACTTTAATCATTTGTTTTTACAACATCTTATTAATTTTTGTTACAAAAGAAATTTATTTTATTTAAATCTTGTCATATTTATAAACTTATATTACAAGAATTTTCATACATTCATTAGTTAATTAATTGTTTATTTCTGCTATAGAATTGTCTAAATTCTTGCAATTATCTAATCCCTTCTAGTTTATAATTGCATAGTTTAATTGTCTTTTGTTAATTAATTCCTGCTAGTTCATTTCTGAAATTTTAATTGGACTTATTGATTAGAAATTTAGAGGTACATCAGTTTAAAAATTGAAATAACCTTTAGAAATCATTATTGTTTTAATTTTGAATTAGGAAATTAAAAGGACAAGTTTATATCTTGTATCTTGTTATATTTTACTTGAATTATTTGGCACATAATTAAAGAAGGATCTTACACTATTTATTTTGCAAACCCTAATCTAAAAGCTACCAACATAAACTAAATTCTGACATTATTAAAATAATTTTGGAATACAGAATTCAGGTAGCACATCCCGTCATTATGGCAAAATCTGATCATTCCAAGGGTGTCAAACCGGAGAAATTCTCCGGCACATACTTTAAGAGATGGGCAAACCAGATGAAGTACTGGTTAACCACTTTAGGTCTCATATCAGCCATAGATGACTCCATTCCTGCACCTTCTCCTAAACCTTCATCTGTTGGATCTTCTCCTGTTGAAACTCCTCCTACAACTCCTTCCTCCTACATCTTTTTGAAACCTGAGGAAATTGACTACCATTGTCTCCATAGAATTCTTAGTGCACTCTCTGATAGTCTATATGACATTTATTATGAATATAAGAGTGCTAAAGAACTATGGACAGCTCTCGAAGATGAATATGGCCTCGATGATGCTGGAATCGAAAGATTCACCTCCTCCTCCTTCAATAAATTCATGATGAACGATAGTAAACCTATCAATGATCAACTTCATGAATTTCAAGACTATATCCGACACCTTCAATCGAAAGGAAATCAATTCTCCGATGATTACAAGGTGTCTTGTCTTATTGACAAACTCCCTCCTTCCTGGTCAACCTTTGCTGGAGACCTCCGTCACAAGCAAGGTGACCTAACTCTTGTTCAAGCCCTAAAAGCGATTCGCATAGAAGATCAGCATAGGCAAAACTCTAAAACCAAGTCAGAAATGAAAGCTAAAGTGAACTTGGTGGAGGATAAGCCTAAGCGAAAATTTATGAATCCCAAGGGCAAAAAGTTCAAAAAACCCAATCATTTTCATTCTTCTCCCCATGCAAATTCTTCTTCTTTCAAACCTTCTCAATCTTCCTCCTTCAAACCCAAAACCTTTGGCCAGAAGTCTGATGGAAGATTCTGCTACGTCTGCGGAAGAACGAATCACATGGCACCTCAATGTTTCAACCGGAAGAAAGAACCTGTCAAAGCTCAACCAAGAGGAAATGGAGGATACAAGGTCAACATGGTGGAACTGGACTCCAATTCCTTTAGGTTAGATTCTTCTCTTCCTATTGTCAACTCTATCACCTTCTCCTCGGACTGGTGGTTAGACTCAGGAGCCAATATTCACATCTGTACTGATCGCTCCTGGTTTAAATCCTATCAGGAACAACGTGGAGGAAGCGTGAGCCTGGCAGATGACTCCACTAGAGAGATAAAGGGAACTGGACGTATTGATCTCAGAATGACCTCAGGAAAAATTCTGACTCTTCAAGGCGTCCTGCATGTACCTACACTTCGGAGAAATCTGATCAGCGAGTCTTCACTTCTTAGAGCTGGCTATAGGATTGTCAAGGAATCCAATAAATTTGTAATCTCCAAGTCTAATATCTTCATTGGAAAAGGCTTTGTTTGTGATGGTCTTTTTCGTCTCAATGTAATAAATTCTTCTGATAATAAAATTTCAATTCCTGTTGCTTTGAACATTGAGTCCTGTGATATCTGGCATGGAAGATTGGGACATGTCAACTTCAATTCTATCAAGAAAATGATTAACTTGAATCTCATTCCTAAATCTTCTTTTGACACAACTTCTAAATGTGAAATATGTGTTCAGGGCAAACATGTCCGAACACCTTTTCACTCTATCACAAGAAATTCTGAACCCCTCGAACTTATTCACAGTGATGTGTGTGACTCGAACAGAGTTCTCACCCGAGGCGGTAGAAGATACTTTGTGACATTCATTGATGACTACTCCAAATTCTGTCACACCTATCTTATTAAATCCAAGGATGAAGTCCTCGATTGGTTTAAGGTGTATAAAGCCGAAGCTGAGAACCAACGTGAAAAGAAGATCAAAATTCTAAGATCTGATCGTGGGGGGGAGTATACCTCAAATGATATGACAGAATTCTGCCAAGAACATGGCATTATTCATGAGGTAACTGCTCCCTACACACCTCAATCCAACGGTGTAGCTGAAAGGAAAAATAGAACACTGATGGACATGGTGAATTGCATGTTACTCAGCTCAGGTGCACCTGAAAATCTTTGGGGTGAAGCTCTCCTTTCTGCCTGTTTTATACTCAATAGGGTTCCCCAAAGAGACTCCGACGTTACTCCATATGAACGTTGGAAAGGGAGAACTCCTAACATTCAATTCTTCAAAGTTTGGGGTTGCCTGGCTAAGGTTTCAATACCGGAACCGAAGAAAAGGAAAATCGGCCCCAAGACTGTTGATGCTATCTTTATCGGGTATGCACTAGATAGCAATGTTAACCGATTTCTAGTGGTTAACTCTGAAATCAGTGAAATATCCAACAACACCATCATTGAAGCTAGGGATGCTGTTTACTTTGAAAATTTCTTTCCTTTCAAGTCTAGAATCCCTAGTGATCCTTCTTACACTCCTTCTACCTCTGATATCCCTTCTTCTTGTTCTGCTCCTGTAACTGATTCTGAACCTAGAAGGAGCAAAAGAACAAGAACTCTTACATCCTTCGGTGAGGACTTCTTCACCTATCTTGTAGAAGGTGATCCTAACTCTTTCAAGGAAGCAATGGACTCTTCTGAATCTCCTTTCTGGAAAGAAGCCATTGACAGTGAGATTAAGTCCATAATGGAGAATAACACTTGGATTCTCACTGACCTTCCTCCAGGATGCAAACCTGTAGGTTGTAAATGGATCTTCAAGAAGAAACTCCGACCTGATGGCACTGTCGACAAATATAAAGCAAGATTAGTTGCCAAGGGTTTCACCCAACAAAAGGGTATTGACTTCTTTGACACATATTCTCCTGTTGCCAGGATCTCCTCTATCAGAATCCTTCTAGCCCTTGCATCAATTCATAACATGTTCATTCACCAAATGGATGTCAAGACTGCTTTCCTGAATGGCGATCTTGAAGAAGAAATCTATATGGACCAACCAGAAGGATTCATTGCCAAGGGACAAGAAAATAAAGTGTGCAAACTTGTGAAGTCATTGTATGGACTTAAACAAGCACCTAAACAATGGCACCAAAAGTTTAACAAAGTTATTGCACAATTTGGATTCACTGTCCATGAACATGACAAGTGCATATATTCTAAGAACTTTGGCAATGAGTATATTATCCTTTGTCTATATGTACATGATATTCTTATCCTTGGAACTTCTCATGATGCAATCCAAAGAGTAAAGGATTATCTTTCCCAAAACTTTGATATGAAGGATCTAGGTCCTGCTGATATGATATTGGGAATGAAAATATCCAAAACCTCTAATGGAATTTCCTTGAGTCTAGCTCATAGCATTGAAAGAATGCTTCATAAATTTGATTTCTATAACTCTAAACCTATTTCTACACCCTATGATTCTTCAATTGCTTTGAAAAAGAATATGGGTGAGCCTGTGTCTCAACTGAAATACTCTCAATTAATAGGTTCACTTCTCTACATTTCCAATAGGACTAGGCCTGATATCTCTTATGCAGTAGGTAGATTGAGTAGATATACTAGTAACCCTAGTAGAGAACACTGGACTGCACTAGAGAGAGTTTTCAGATATCTTAAAGGCACAATTGGCTATTATCTGACTTACACTGGATATCCTAATGTTATGGAAGGTTATAGTGATGCCAACTGGGTCACTGATTCTAACAGTGTTAAGTCTACTACCGGATATGTATTCATGTTCGGTGGTGCTGCTGTGTCCTGGAAATCCTGCAAACAAACAGTGATTGCCAGGAGCACCATGGAGTCCGAGCTCATTGCTCTGGACACAACTTGCTCTGAAGCTGAATGGTTAAAGGATCTTTTATCTGAATTCTCTATCGTGCCTAAACCCATACTTCCAATCTCTGTTCATACTGATTCAAGATCCACCATTGAGATTCTAAAGCAAGATAATGCCAATAAGAAGATGAACAGACATATTCAAATCAGACTTAAGTCTGTTCAGCGCCTATTGGGCAAAGTTGTGCTTCTGGACTTTGTAAAGTCCGAGAAGAATATTGCTGACCCATTGACTAAGGGTCTTTCTAGGAGTGTGGTCCTAGAATCATCGAGGGAGATGGGGTTAAGCCCATAGTAGAGTTCACCGACAGCGGGAACCCAACCTACTTGATTGTGAGTTGATTCCATGAAAGAGGTTTAATGTGGTAGGAACAAGCTGGACTGGTGATACTCGTGTGGAGCATCGACCCAGATATGTTTATATCATGTATGTAGCTTTGTAGCTACTACCCCTTCTCTATGGTGACGATGCTCTTATAATACAGCTAGGTAAGGATGAGTTTGACTCTTAATAAGTCCAACGCATGTAGTGTGGAGGGTATACTATCCAGCTGTAGTACCCTTGGAGGACTTACCTACGTGAGAGGAACCGTGATGGCCGCGGTTGGGGGGGCAGGGCTGACCCTAGAAACTCTCATGAGTCGGTTATTGTGAGCATGACCTTTAACGCTCAACCCGCTCGCTCAATAGATGGAAACTTACTGTGTGTGTCTTTCATCAATATCTGGTTAAAGAGGCCTAATTCAAGGCGTAGTCCATTAGGTCCCTCAGGTGGCGATGAAATTCACTAAGGGTAGATTCAAGGCCGCAAGCTATCGACCCCGAATCCACAGCATGATGTTGCCCGATTTTATTCGTGTTTTATGATCTGATGATGTGATGGTTATTGATTTGTTTTATCCTCTCTGAAACTCAAGTTTTGGGGGGGACTGTTGGATGTGAGTTGAGTTGGAGGGAAAACTTGAGTTTCCCTCTTATTCACCTTTGAGTTTAGTCCCACATTGGATAGGACATGGGAGGTTAGGTAGTATATATACCAACACCTCTCATGCCTATTGTTATGAGTGTTGGGCCATGGGCCACATCCCCACACGCGCGCACACGCGCCGAACCGAACCGGGCCGGGCCGGGTGCGGGTGGCGCGCGCCCACGACCTGCGGACACGAATGCAGTTCGGTTCAGGGGCTTGTTGGACCTGCTACATTTTGTTTTTTATTTTTTAATTTTGATTTAAAATTCTGTTATGATTTTTTCGGGATTTTCGATTCAGTTTTTGACCCACTCTCCCACTCTCCGGATCTGCTCGTGAACTGCACGATCGTGTGCAGATTTGGAGCGGGTCTGTTGTAACAGCTGAACTCCGAGAATCTATAAATAGCTTCTCGCAGTTCAGACTGTTACCTGCACAAAACTTACAGTCTCCTTCTCCCTCCTCAAACATTCTTCCTTACAAAATTCTGTTCGGTTTTTGGTGATTTCTCCGGCGAATTTATTACATACGGGCAGCGCATTTCCATCTGAGCAGAGGCCTAACTCTTCGTCCGGGGCTGGGTGCTGGTGATCTACCGGGGGAGCTTTTACCGCTAGGAGAGGAGGCTATTCTAAGGTCCGGACGAGGGACCGGCCATCTATCTTCTAGGGCAGTGCTTTGGCACGACTGTCACCCCAGGCCAGCTTTTTTGCTTTCTTTAAATTCTTTATTTTAGTTGCATGCTTAGGACAAGTAATTATTAAATTCAAGAATCTATATTTGTTGCATGTTATAATTCTGGAAAATATCCTACAATCTAGAAGATAGAAGATTGATAAATTCTTGCAATTAATTGAGAAAATTATTTCATGCAATATAGTTACTTGTCTATTTTATGCAATTGATAATTTTTCTTGCAATTAAAATAAAACAGTCCCTGCAAGTAAAGATAATTATTTAAAAACAATTAGATATAAAAAAGAAAAAAATTTTGTATTCTTACAGTTTGTATCTTATAAGTTCATATCTAATTAGATCTGGAAAAAAAAAAGGTACTTACCAATTTATTTAATAGATTTGCATTAAATTTTTCATTGCAAAATTATTGTATTAAATCTTTCCAAACCAATTAGATCTTATCTTAACATACTGTTGATCTTTTCAAACTAATTAGATCTTATCTTAACATACTGTTGATCTTTTCAAACTAATTAGATCTTGTCTTAACATCCTGTTGTAAGATTCCTTAAATCTGATCTAATTCTAATCTCTTTTAATTTATTGCAAAACAAAATTTATTTGCTCTAATTATTACAAGGCAAAAATATCAATATAAGATCCTAGAAAATCTAAATAACTTTATTCTTTACAACTTTACATTTAGTAATTATTACAAGGCAAAATTCTTTTCATTACAAACTTTAATCATTTGTTTTTACAACATCTTATTAATTTTTGTTACAAAAGAAATTTATTTTATTTAAATCTTGTCATATTTATAAACTTATATTACAAGAATTTTCATACATTCATTAGTTAATTAATTGTTTATTTCTGCTATAGAATTGTCTAAATTCTTGCAATTATCTAATCCCTTCTAGTTTATAATTGCATAGTTTAATTGTCTTTTGTTAATTAATTCCTGCTAGTTCATTTCTGAAATTTTAATTGGACTTATTGATTAGAAATTTAGAGGTACATCAGTTTAAAAATTGAAATAACCTTTAGAAATCATTATTGTTTTAATTTTGAATTAGGAAATTAAAAGGACAAGTTTATATCTTGTATCTTGTTATATTTTACTTGAATTATTTGGCACATAATTAAAGAAGGATCTTACACTATTTATTTTGCAAACCCTAATCTAAAAGCTACCAACATAAACTAAATTCTGACATTATTAAAATAATTTTGGAATACAGAATTCAGGTAGCACATCCCGTCATTATGGCAAAATCTGATCATTCCAAGGGTGTCAAACCGGAGAAATTCTCCGGCACATACTTTAAGAGATGGGCAAACCAGATGAAGTACTGGTTAACCACTTTAGGTCTCATATCAGCCATAGATGACTCCATTCCTGCACCTTCTCCTAAACCTTCATCTGTTGGATCTTCTCCTGTTGAAACTCCTCCTACAACTCCTTCCTCCTACATCTTTTTGAAACCTGAGGAAATTGACTACCATTGTCTCCATAGAATTCTTAGTGCACTCTCTGATAGTCTATATGACATTTATTATGAATATAAGAGTGCTAAAGAACTATGGACAGCTCTCGAAGATGAATATGGCCTCGATGATGCTGGAATCGAAAGATTCACCTCCTCCTCCTTCAATAAATTCATGATGAACGATAGTAAACCTATCAATGATCAACTTCATGAATTTCAAGACTATATCCGACACCTTCAATCGAAAGGAAATCAATTCTCCGATGATTACAAGGTGTCTTGTCTTATTGACAAACTCCCTCCTTCCTGGTCAACCTTTGCTGGAGACCTCCGTCACAAGCAAGGTGACCTAACTCTTGTTCAAGCCCTAAAAGCGATTCGCATAGAAGATCAGCATAGGCAAAACTCTAAAACCAAGTCAGAAATGAAAGCTAAAGTGAACTTGGTGGAGGATAAGCCTAAGCGAAAATTTATGAATCCCAAGGGCAAAAAGTTCAAAAAACCCAATCATTTTCATTCTTCTCCCCATGCAAATTCTTCTTCTTTCAAACCTTCTCAATCTTCCTCCTTCAAACCCAAAACCTTTGGCCAGAAGTCTGATGGAAGATTCTGCTACGTCTGCGGAAGAACGAATCACATGGCACCTCAATGTTTCAACCGGAAGAAAGAACCTGTCAAAGCTCAACCAAGAGGAAATGGAGGATACAAGGTCAACATGGTGGAACTGGACTCCAATTCCTTTAGGTTAGATTCTTCTCTTCCTATTGTCAACTCTATCACCTTCTCCTCGGACTGGTGGTTAGACTCAGGAGCCAATATTCACATCTGTACTGATCGCTCCTGGTTTAAATCCTATCAGGAACAACGTGGAGGAAGCGTGAGCCTGGCAGATGACTCCACTAGAGAGATAAAGGGAACTGGACGTATTGATCTCAGAATGACCTCAGGAAAAATTCTGACTCTTCAAGGCGTCCTGCATGTACCTACACTTCGGAGAAATCTGATCAGCGAGTCTTCACTTCTTAGAGCTGGCTATAGGATTGTCAAGGAATCCAATAAATTTGTAATCTCCAAGTCTAATATCTTCATTGGAAAAGGCTTTGTTTGTGATGGTCTTTTTCGTCTCAATGTAATAAATTCTTCTGATAATAAAATTTCAATTCCTGTTGCTTTGAACATTGAGTCCTGTGATATCTGGCATGGAAGATTGGGACATGTCAACTTCAATTCTATCAAGAAAATGATTAACTTGAATCTCATTCCTAAATCTTCTTTTGACACAACTTCTAAATGTGAAATATGTGTTCAGGGCAAACATGTCCGAACACCTTTTCACTCTATCACAAGAAATTCTGAACCCCTCGAACTTATTCACAGTGATGTGTGTGACTCGAACAGAGTTCTCACCCGAGGCGGTAGAAGATACTTTGTGACATTCATTGATGACTACTCCAAATTCTGTCACACCTATCTTATTAAATCCAAGGATGAAGTCCTCGATTGGTTTAAGGTGTATAAAGCCGAAGCTGAGAACCAACGTGAAAAGAAGATCAAAATTCTAAGATCTGATCGTGGGGGGGAGTATACCTCAAATGATATGACAGAATTCTGCCAAGAACATGGCATTATTCATGAGGTAACTGCTCCCTACACACCTCAATCCAACGGTGTAGCTGAAAGGAAAAACAGAACACTGATGGACATGGTGAATTGCATGTTACTCAGCTCAGGTGCACCTGAAAATCTTTGGGGTGAAGCTCTCCTTTCTGCCTGTTTTATACTCAATAGGGTTCCCCAAAGAGACTCCGACGTTACTCCATATGAACGTTGGAAAGGGAGAACTCCTAACATTCAATTCTTCAAAGTTTGGGGTTGCCTGGCTAAGGTTTCAATACCGGAACCGAAGAAAAGGAAAATCGGCCCCAAGACTGTTGATGCTATCTTTATCGGGTATGCACTAGATAGCAATGTTAACCGATTTCTAGTGGTTAACTCTGAAATCAGTGAAATATCCAACAACACCATCATTGAAGCTAGGGATGCTGTTTACTTTGAAAATTTCTTTCCTTTCAAGTCTAGAATCCCTAGTGATCCTTCTTACACTCCTTCTACCTCTGATATCCCTTCTTCTTGTTCTGCTCCTGTAACTGATTCTGAACCTAGAAGGAGCAAAAGAACAAGAACTCTTACATCCTTCGGTGAGGACTTCTTCACCTATCTTGTAGAAGGTGATCCTAACTCTTTCAAGGAAGCAATGGACTCTTCTGAATCTCCTTTCTGGAAAGAAGCCATTGACAGTGAGATTAAGTCTATAATGGAGAATAACACTTGGATTCTCACTGACCTTCCTCCAGGATGCAAACCTGTAGGTTGTAAATGGATCTTCAAGAAGAAACTCCGACCTGATGGCACTGTCGACAAATATAAAGCAAGATTAGTTGCCAAGGGTTTCACCCAACAAAAGGGTATTGACTTCTTTGACACATATTCTCCTGTTGCCAGGATCTCCTCTATCAGAATCCTTCTAGCCCTTGCATCAATTCATAACATGTTCATTCACCAAATGGATGTCAAGACTGCTTTCCTGAATGGCGATCTTGAAGAAGAAATCTATATGGACCAACCAGAAGGATTCATTGCCAAGGGACAAGAAAATAAAGTGTGCAAACTTGTGAAGTCATTGTATGGACTTAAACAAGCACCTAAACAATGGCACCAAAAGTTTAACAAAGTTATTGCACAATTTGGATTCACTGTCCATGAACATGACAAGTGCATATATTCTAAGAACTTTGGCAATGAGTATATTATCCTTTGTCTATATGTACATGATATTCTTATCCTTGGAACTTCTCATGATGCAATCCAAAGAGTAAAGGATTATCTTTCCCAAAACTTTGATATGAAGGATCTAGGTCCTGCTGATATGATATTGGGAATGAAAATATCCAAAACCTCTAATGGAATTTCCTTGAGTCTAGCTCATAGCATTGAAAGAATGCTTCATAAATTTGATTTCTATAACTCTAAACCTATTTCTACACCCTATGATTCTTCAATTGCTTTGAAAAAGAATATGGGTGAGCCTGTGTCTCAACTGAAATACTCTCAATTAATAGGTTCACTTCTCTACATTTCCAATAGGACTAGGCCTGATATCTCTTATGCAGTAGGTAGATTGAGTAGATATACTAGTAACCCTAGTAGAGAACACTGGACTGCACTAGAGAGAGTTTTCAGATATCTTAAAGGCACAATTGGCTATTATCTGACTTACACTGGATATCCTAATGTTATGGAAGGTTATAGTGATGCCAACTGGGTCACTGATTCTAACAGTGTTAAGTCTACTACCGGATATGTATTCATGTTCGGTGGTGCTGCTGTGTCCTGGAAATCCTGCAAACAAACAGTGATTGCCAGGAGCACCATGGAGTCCGAGCTCATTGCTCTGGACACAACTTGCTCTGAAGCTGAATGGTTAAAGGATCTTTTATCTGAATTCTCTATCGTGCCTAAACCCATACTTCCAATCTCTGTTCATACTGATTCAAGATCCACCATTGAGATTCTAAAGCAAGATAATGCCAATAAGAAGATGAACAGACATATTCAAATCAGACTTAAGTCTGTTCAGCGCCTATTGGGCAAAGTTGTGCTTCTGGACTTTGTAAAGTCCGAGAAGAATATTGCTGACCCATTGACTAAGGGTCTTTCTAGGAGTGTGGTCCTAGAATCATCGAGGGAGATGGGGTTAAGCCCATAGTAGAGTTCACCGACAGCGGGAACCCAACCTACTTGATTGTGAGTTGATTCCATGAAAGAGGTTTAATGTGGTAGGAACAAGCTGGACTGGTGATACTCGTGTGGAGCATCGACCCAGATATGTTTATATCATGTATGTAGCTTTGTAGCTACTACCCCTTCTCTATGGTGACGATGCTCTTATAATACAGCTAGGTAAGGATGAGTTTGACTCTTAATAAGTCCAACGCATGTAGTGTGGAGGGTATACTATCCAGCTGTAGTACCCTTGGAGGACTTACCTACGTGAGAGGAACCGTGATGGCCGCGGTTGGGGGGGCAGGGCTGACCCTAGAAACTCTCATGAGTCGGTTATTGTGAGCATGACCTTTAACGCTCAACCCGCTCGCTCAATAGATGGAAACTTACTGTGTGTGTCTTTCATCAATATCTGGTTAAAGAGGCCTAATTCAAGGCGTAGTCCATTAGGTCCCTCAGGTGGCGATGAAATTCACTAAGGGTAGATTCAAGGCCGCAAGCTATCGACCCCGAATCCACAGCATGATGTTGCCCGATTTTATTCGTGTTTTATGATCTGATGATGTGATGGTTATTGATTTGTTTTATCCTCTCTGAAACTCAAGTTTTGGGGGGACTGTTGGATGTGAGTTGAGTTGGAGGGAAAACTTGAGTTTCCCTCTTATTCACCTTTGAGTTTAGTCCCACATTGGATAGGACATGGGAGGTTAGGTAGTATATATACCAACACCTCTCATGCCTATTGTTATGAGTGTTGGGCCATGGGCCACATCCCCACACGCGCGCACACGCGCCGAACCGAACCGGGCCGGGCCGGGTGCGGGTGGCGCGCGCCCACGACCTGCGGACACGAATGCAGTTCGGTTCAGGGGCTTGTTGGACCTGCTACATTTTGTTTTTTATTTTTTAATTTTGATTTAAAATTCTGTTATGATTTTTTCGGGATTTTCGATTCAGTTTTTGACCCACTCTCCCACTCTCCGGATCTGCTCGTGAACTGCACGATCGTGTGCAGATTTGGAGCGGGTCTTTTGTAACAGCTGAACTCCGAGAATCTATAAATAGCTTCTCGCAGTTCAGACTGTTACCTGCACAAAACTTACAGTCTCCTTCTCCCTCCTCAAACATTCTTCCTTACAAAATTCTGTTCGGTTTTTGGTGATTTCTCCGGCGAATTTTATTACATACGGGCAGCGCATTTCCATCTGAGCAGAGGCCTAGCTCTTCGTCCGGGGCTGGGTGCTGGTGATCTACCGGGGGAGCTTTTACCGCTAGGAGAGGAGGCTATTCTAAGGTCCGGACGAGGGACCGGCCATCTATCTTCTAGGGCAGTGCTTTGGCACGACTGTCACCCCAGGCCAGCTTTTTGCTTTCTTTAAATTCTTTATTTTAGTTGCATGCTTAGGACAAGTAATTATTAAATTCAAGAATCTATATTTGTTGCATGTTATAATTCTGGAAAATATCCTACAGTTAATCTGTTCCCCTTTCCGCTACAAACAAACTGCACGCAACTGTCTAAATGAATCACAAATTTTCTATCTTTTTATGAACTTCTGTAACTGCTATATTTTTTGGCTTAATCTTTCATAATCTGGCTTTGTCTCAATGATGACACGAGTAGTTTTCCCCTATTTGATTGTTCGTTGATTTAGACATGTCACATGTGTCTTCTTATGTTGGGCCGAGCACAAATATCTACAATGCAGGTATCTGTCAAGCCATGGGGGAAAGCAGAAAGTTACAGAAAAGAAGAGGGGGGCAGTGGTTCTACCATTATTGCATGATTCTTTCTGCTATTAGTTCTTCGAAGAGGAGTCGACTTCAACCGCAGTTGGGAAATGGCAAGAGCATCTTAGTTTCTCTGTTGTATGTCTACAGTTTGATGTTTACTTTAGATTGGGACAATTTACTGATTTGAATGTGTTTTTAAACTGAGATAGATGGTAATCATCAATGGGTGAATAATCTTGGTCGTTTATTTTGGTTTAATATTTTTTTTTAGTCAGGTGTGTTTGGAAAGATCTTACATTTTGTTTGTGTTACAAATTGCAATCAATCTTTTATACATGTAGCTTTGATGAGTTACAGAGACACTAGAATTATGGGCACGTGCAAATGCACATGATATTTAAATATGTATTTGTATAACAAAAAAGAATGGGGTTAAAAGCAAGTTAATCAGTTTTTTGTAAGCTCTTTATGCTATTCATGTAACATTAACTTATTACACTACAGCAGAAATGGACTTTCACGTCGCCCATTTCACAACGGTTTGAGTCACAACGGATGTGCATCAAAAATAGTGACAATTTTGAATTTTGATGAAAAATACACAATTTTGCCTTTGGATATTTCACGGCGGTTATTAAAATAATTACCGCAATATATTATTTTTATGACGGTGCATTGAAGAACTGTCGTTAAAGCTCAAAAGGCGGTGGCATTTTTGAAATTTATTGAAAAATACACAATTTTACCTTTCAACTTTTTATGACGGTTATTAAAATAACTGCTACAATATGTTAGTTTTACGGCGATGGTTCTTTGTATGTGTTTTAAAAGCTTGTATGTGTGTCGAGGACTTGATATGCGCCAATATTTTTCTAATAACGTAACTATACAAACATAAATAACGATTGTTTGAAATAGATGAGTTTAGACTCATGCCTCAAAAATCTTATTAGCTCGGCTAACGTAATTTTTGTGACTAGGTCACGTTTTAGCATGAATTGAAAATTATAATTGAGATGTAGACTTCTGTCATTTCGGAAAGATTTGAGGCTTGCATCCTTCTCACTCAAATACAACCCTACGACATCCGAATGCAATAACCACTCCATTGAAGTTGATCTACATTATTTTAAGTAACTAAAAATAAATAATCATGTATTTTGAATACTTTTTGCCATCCATCAAGTAGGAGCAAAATGGATGGTCGAAATAGTGAGTTGTTTAATTTAATAATGTAGAATATTTTAAATCTAACAAAAAATCTTGTGTGAGGGATTTTTAATGTTTAGATCATGATGAAATGGTCGGATCAAGAATTTGTATGTCTAAAGATATAGATTTAAGCAATATGCTATTTTTGCCCATCAATTTTGCGCCTACTTGATGGATGAGTAAAAAATATTCAAAATACATGATTTTTTATTTTTAGTTACTTGATAATGTAGATCAATTTCAATGAAATGGATCTTATATTCGGATGTTGTAAGGTTATATTTGAGTGGGAAGGATTTGGCTTCGAATCCTCCGAATCCTTTCGGAATAACACAAGTCCATCTTATTATAATTTAATAATTATAATAAGGGGATTTCATTTCATCTACTTAAGTCAAACTGTAATTAAAAAAACTCACTCGTATAATTTTATTCGCTTCAATCACCTCCAATTTTAAAATAAGGATGTGCTCCCATGGGTCAAGTGCTTCAGCGCTAAGCAGCGAAAGACGAAAATGTCCCTAAGTAATCGTTTTAAAAAAGCAGATCACTTCGAAAATGTCTTATTTCTGAGAATTGTGACTATGATCGTAATCCTCACAAAATGATCGTAGTATAGAAGACTGCGATTATGATCACAGTCTTCACAAAAATGTCTTTTTTTTAAGATTGCAGCTATAATCGCAATCCTCACAAAATGATCGTAGTATAGAGGACTGCGATTATGATCATAGTCTTCACAAAAATGTCTTTTTTTTTTAAGATTGTAACTATAATCGCAATCCTCACAAAATGATCGCAGCCCTATTTCTGAGGACTACGATCATGATTGTAGTCCTCACAAAATGCACTATTTATGAGGATTGTGACCATGATTGCAGTTCTAAATATATGTCATGTTTCTGAGTCTTTATAGGATTGCGATCATGATCATACTTCTCTTTATTAAGACAACGACCATGACACAATATTCACAAAAATGTCCTATATTTAAGTCTTTATGAGAATTGAGACCAGTCCTCTTAGTCGCATTCCTCACAAAATGTCCTTTATTGAGTTTTTGTGAAGACTGTGACATGGTCACAGACTGCGACCATGGTCATAGTCACCAATAGAAAACATCCTATTTGCGGTAGAAAAAATTGTGTCAAAAATGATTTTGACGCAATATTTGCGTCGAATTATCGCGAATTCGACGCAATGTAAAAAAAGACCTTATAAGCTGATAATAATTAAAAGAAATTATGCAATTTGCATTGAAAACTCGAGCAACCTAAATAATTCCCGTAAAAAAATTTTGTCAAAATTTTCACGGGAATTTTGCGTCGAATTTTTGACGCAATATATACATAACTAAAATTCAATGCAATACAAATTACGCTAAATTTTCGACGCAACATGTATGTGAATTTAGGGCAGAAATTCCCCAATTCCCCTTTCTTTCCTCTCTTCTCTCTCAAACCACCGCCCCTCCCTCCCCCTCCCCTTGGTCGCCCCCTCACCCCTGGCCCGCCCCCTCCCCCCCGCGCGCGGCCGGCTCTCTCCACCAAGTCCACCCCCTCCCTGCCCCTGCCCCTCCCTCCCCCGGCCTCCCCCCCAGCCTCCCCTACCCTTCCCCGGCCTCCCCTCCCTCGGGCCCACTCCATCCTCCGGCCTCTCCTCCCCCAGCCTCCTCCCCGGCCTTCCCCTTCCCTCCTCCTACCACCGGCCTCCTCCCTCTCAAATTGGGTATTTTCTCTCTCCCCTTTTATTATTTTTTTAATAGATGTTAATATGATACTATTGATTAGGGTTTCCACTTGATTTGTTATTAGGGTTTCTGTTGGATTTGTTATTAATCATTGAAATCATATGCTACTTGTTAATACGATACTATTGATTAGGTTAAAACTTGTTTATATGATAATATACGATACATGGTACACGGAACACGGACACAGACGTGTTTATGAAGCACGGACACGGATACGAACATTGGACACTACACGAAAATGGAAATGGACACGGGACACGAGACACGAACACATATATGGACAAGGGACACGTGAAACACGAATATGTTTATGAACCCTAGATTCCTGTTCTAAATCACTTACCTGACCCAATAAACCCTAGATTCCCGTTCAACAAACAACGTACATTACATGTCTTATAACCTCTCTCTGATATAAACAACTTATGGGTCTTGAACTTGTAGTCTTCATAGACATTTTGTTTAAATCAACAGTTAATTTGTCTTGTTAGTAGTTATTACAAGTAATGTACTGTGGTTGTTGGATTGTCCGTTTGGACAAGTTTGGGATTGCATTGTAAAGTTGGACACTGTATATGTGTTGTGTGTATTTTAACTAATATTTTGCTAGTACCTTCCTTTGTTCTCTGAGCCATAACTGCCCAACGTGGACCTGGAGAACATAGGGGAGGTGCTGCCGAAATTTAGTCAAAATACACAAAACACGTATATATCTCCAACTATGCAATGTAATTCTGAAAAAGATAGGATCTATCAACCTTAATTGAACCCTTATTGTTGTATTCCATAAATCTTAAACTCTAATCGAAACTCTAAACAATAATCCTAACCTAAAACTAACCTTAATCACAATATACAACTAATTAACACATCTACTGCTTGTTGTGTAACAGTGTCTATCCTGCAGTAAATAATGAAGTGGGATAAGAGTTGAGTACACTTGGAGAAAACAAATGTGAAATACAGACAAGGATGTTAAGAGTTTGTAGAATTGGCTTTTGATTATTCCGCCATTTATAATAAAATAAGTTGTCCATGTAGGGATTTTAAGAACAAAACATGCTTGATAAGGACAACTTGACGTTCTATTTACTAACTAAGGGGTAGTATCAAGATTACGCTCGTCTTGAGCAGTGACATTTGCATAACAAATCAAGACAACATCCCCCACTAAATAGAAATGGCAGTGATGACCAGGGCCCTGGTGATGATGTCGATTATGGTGGTGTCAACTATGACGGTCTTTTAAGTTCACTTTTATATAATCCAGTCGACAAGGGCGGCAGTGACCCGAACGACAATGACCCAACTGATGCTCCTCCCTCAGAGACGAATGACTTTCGCGATAAAGTTAAAGAAATACGGACTTTATTATACCCAAGCTGTAAGAACTATTTCAGACTGTCGTTCATAATAGAGTTATACCTCATCAAATCAAGTGATAAGATGAGCGATATCATATTTAGAGAGACGGTACATTTACTGAAAAATGCACTCCTTGATATAAACATATTGGACTCGTTCTACGAGACGAAGAAACTTTTTAGAGAATTGGGGTGTAATTACAAGAAAATTAATGCGTGCCAAAATAATTGCATGTTGTTCTGGAAGCAAGACGAAAACTTGGATGCATGCAAGGTATGCAATGAGCATAGATGGAAACCTAGCAAGGTTTCTGTGGCGCCCCGATCCCACGGGTACGGGGATGCCACTGCGACGTATATACGCAGGTCGGGAATACCCTCACGTATATACGCTAAGCTTCAGTACAGGCAAGAATCAGAGGCGAAAGCACAGTGGTAATATACATTCCAACAGAATAGTACAAGTACATGGTTATCACAGAAAGTGATACAATATTACAGGAATATAACATCACTAGAAAATACAAGAGTACAATACATGAAGGGATATACATAATAAAAACTGAGAGATGCTCACGATACAGCAAGAGGGACCTCGAGAGCCAAACAGGAGAAAATCTGGGAGGAAGAACTATGGCGATGTCCGAGCTTCTGCTACACTCCGATCACCACGGGAGGATCCGCTGCGCACTCTGATCAGCTACAACAAGATCAACACGGTCTATACTCCAGGATCTGGACATGAGAATCCAGGTTTGTTAGCAACCCCAGCGAGTACATATTATAAAGCCAAATGGCGTGCATAACAGGCACACATGTACATGATCAAGTGATGTGGTCCAGGCATGCAGGTACAGGAAATGACAAGTAATATAAGAAAAATGACAGTAAATCCAAGATCAAGTAAATACATGTATATCAATAAGTCTAATCATGGAAAACAGTATAGAGAGCATAGGTACACATAATCATGCAACAAAATATGGCAAACATGTGATAAATACACTAAACACGCGATAAATATAAGTATGAACAAAACTAGTTGTAGAAGCTCAAATTATGGATTCATGGGGTTGATACATCGAGGGGATAATCCAAACAAGGAAACCTTCATCTATATACCACATATCCGATGTCACCATCATCTGAATTCATACAACTTGAGTTGCCCTCAGGGTGACAGAACTAGAGTGTGTCTAGAGTAATCATTGTGCCACATAAATCATATATCATAAGGCAGGGTGTCAACTCAGAGCATAATACTGTAACTGGAGAATATAAAGGTGTTACATTTTAATTGATCCAATAATAATAATCAGTACCGTTTGATATTTTAATCGCCTCTCTACCAGCGCCTCACATCACCGATAGTCCATACTAGAGTTCGCACTCTGTAGAACTTACCTGGGTCTGATATGTGAGTATCAGGACCCGAACAAAGGAGAGACCAAATATCACACGTTCCTAATATTATTATTGTTTCTTATATTCTTATGTTATTCTTGTCCCTTTCCCACCAGCGTCCCACAACACCGACAGTTCACACTGGAGCCCGCACTTCTAGTAGAACTCATCCGAACTCCGATATGCAGGTACCATTATTCGAATAGGGGAGAGACCAAATAACACATGCTCCAGGCGTTATCATTGTACAGGTATGTGTGTGTGTTAATAGGCACTGAGGATGCTTATCACGCTAACACCAGGCGGTACAGGTAGGAGGGAGAAAGTAGCCCTTCAGATTCAAGAGGTAGCCCCCACAGATTCAAGAGGTGGCCCCCACCACGTGTGTGGTGTGATACTTTGCCCATGTGGCACTTTGCTCTGAGGGTTGATACATGAGGTAGCCCCACAGATTCAAGAGGTGGCCCCCACCACGTGTGTGGTGTGGCAGTTTGCTCTGTGTGGCACTTTGCTCTGTGTGGGGAATGGATTCTAGAGGTGGCCCCCACGGATTCAAGTGGTGGCCCCCACCACGTGTGTGATGTGGTACTTTGCTCCGTGTGGCACTTAGTTCCATTCAGGAACCGCCGAACTCTAGCACGATTGTGGGATACATCCTCGTCATCCCGACACCAGGCATGCTCTGCCGGACGCCGGAATGACTGTGCTATTAATATGAGTATGAGTACAGGAGATACAGGAGTACAGGAGTTCAGGAGTACAGGAGATACAGGATTACCAGATGTCTGATAATAATATAATAATCATGCATATGCCAGGTAATACACGTGTCAGGTGTAATAGTATCCAGTCAAGGGTCATAATATCAGGTCAAATGTGCTAGGACCAGGTGATAGCATATGTCAAGTACCAGTGTCATATATCAGGTGGCAAGTATAGCATGTCAAATACCGGTGTCATATATCAGGTGGCAAGTATAGCATGTCATATATCAGGTGGAAGTATAGTTTGTCAAATACCGGTGTAATATATCAGGTGGCAAGTATAGCATGTCAAATACCGGTGTAATATATCAAGTGTCAAATATAGCATGGCAAGTACCGGTGTCCTGTATCATGTGTCAAATATAGCATGGCAAGTACCGGTGTCGAGTATCATGTGTCAAATATAACATGGCAAGTACCGATGTCGGGTATCATGTGTCAAATATAGCATGACAAGTACCGATGTCGGGTATCATGTGTCAAATATAGCATGGCAAGTACCGGTGTCATATATCAGGGTCAGGTATAACGTGGCAAGTATCGGGGTCAGATACCAAGTGTCAAGTATAGCATGGCAAGTACTGGTGTCGGGTATCATGTGTCAAATATAGCATGGCAAGTACCGGTGTCGGGTATCATGTGTCAAATATAGCATGGCAAGTACCGATGTCGGGTGTCATGTGTCAAATATAGCATGGCAAGTACCGGTGTCATATATCAGGGTCAGGTATAGCATGGCAAATATCGGGGTCAGATACCAAGTGTCAAGTATAGCATGGCAAGTACCGGTGTCGAGTTTCATGTGTCAAATATAGCATGGCAAGTACCAGTGTAAATACCGTGTGCCAGTGTAAATACCGAGTGCCAGTGTCATAAATCATATATCAAGTATAACATGTCTGGGGTCGGTGTCAGATGTCACGTGTCAAGTATAACATGTCCAGGGTCGGGTAAATACCGAGTACAACATCATATATTAACTCGCATAGCATGATATCATGTATTAAAACTACAATATAAGTGCTAGGCATGCTAAAATTATCCACATATCAATTCCATGTTATAAATACAAGGGCGTTTATTTTTAAGTGTATTAAGAAGCACTCGCCTGAACCGGGGTGAAATACCGGTTAAAAGTCTGAAAAATCGGCGATCCGCACGAGCAATCCACTAGCCCATAGTTGTATATTAAAATATATAATTATAAATATTTATACAAATATTAGAAAGGGAATGAGAGAGGAGAGAGAAAGTTGTAGGAAGGGGAGAGAGAGAGAGAAAAGAGAGAAAATATGGTGTATTTAGAAAAGAATTAGGATTTAAAAGGAGAGGGGTATTGGGTGTAAATATAGGTAGGTAATTTGACGGAATGGTGGATGGTATTTTAGGAAAGGTGAGAAAAGTTAGTTTTATTTAGAGAAGAAAGAGAAAGAAATGAAAAGAAAGAAGGAAAGAAAGAAAAGAAGAAAGAAAGAAAGAAAGGAAAAAGAAGAAGGAGGGGAGGGGGTGCCCACCGCCGGCGGCCGGCGGCGGCGGCGGCGGCGCCATCGGGGAGCGCGCGCGTGGCCTTAGGCCCGGGGAGGAGGTGGAGAGGTGGTTTTGGTGTTGATGTTGGTGTTTGTGTTGGAGGAGGTGGTGGTGGTGGTTGGTGAGGGTGGTGGTTGTGGTGGTGATTGGTGGTGTTGGAGAGTTGGAGGAGGAGGAGGAGATGATGATGAGGTGGTGGAAGTGGAGAATTTGGTGGAGATGAGGGTGAATTTTGGAGGAGAAAGGGTGGTGTTGGTGATGGGTTATGGTGAAATTGGAGGTGGTGTGAGGTTGTTGGAGGTTGAAGGAGGTGGTGGAGTAGAGAGGAGGTGTTGGGGAGTTGGTTGGCCGACCTAGGAGTGGTCAGCGGTGGTGGTGGTGAAGGTGGAGACGGCGGTGAGGAGGAGATGAAGGGAGTGGGTTTAGTTTTGTTGAAGTGGTTAAGAGTTAAAATTAAATTGGAACTGGGGAGAGAAGGTGATTAAATGGAGGAGGAATGGAGTGGTGATGATGAAAGGGGATGGGGGGGAGATGGGCTGCTCAGCCCTGTTCTCCTGCTGCAGCTGCGGTTGCGTTGGCGTGGGGGTGGAGGTGGAGTGAAGGAGAAGAAAAGAAAAGAAGAAAAAGAAAGAAAAAGAAAGGAAAAGGGAAAAATTTAAAAGAAAAGAAAGGAAATAGTAAAAAATAATAAATAAATATTTTATTAAATAATAAAATTTATAAAATATTCTGGGAGTAATAAGTAGAGGAGTGGAGAAGGAAACGTAAGAAAAGAAAAGAACGGTAATTTATATTATAATTTTAATAAGGCGAAAATTTGACTATTTCAGAATCGTTCCGAAAAATTCTCAAAAATAGAAAATATTATTCTAAGATTCTTAGTGAAATCGGATTCAAGAAATTCAATATAGTTTTCAAATTAAAAATCTTGAAATCTTCCGGCGATACGGCCGACACCAGAATCAGTCAAATTTTGATAAATTTAGAAAAATCCCAAAAAATGTTTTTATATAGAAAATGAAATTCTAAGATGTACTGTGAAATCCGTTTTTGAAAATTAATCTCAGTTGAAAACTAAAAATCCGGGAATCAGTCAGCGATGCCGACTGACACCAGTTTTGGAGATTTCGCAGAAAACTTTCAGAAAATCATGAAAAATCTAAAATATTAGAAAATAGTCTCTGAAACTGAAATTGGTCAAATTGGACTACCAGAAAGTCAAATCGGGCTACTGGCTGGTACCGGGTTCTCGGTCCGGGTCAGGGCTGGCTCTAGGTCTGAGATTCCAGATCCGATACTCAATAATATAAGCAATCACATCCCATGAACACATACAGGAAGAAAATTGAACAATACGGTCAAAAAAAATTTGGGACACGTATCTGGGTACGTATCCCGGGAACGGGGTGCTACAATCTACCCACCTAACAAAAATTTCATCCTCGAAATTTGTATAAGGAGGGAGATGAACATGGAAGAGATTACAGTCAATGATGATAATATGATAAATTGACAAGGATAAGGGAGATTACAATCTCAGGACACAAAAAGTTGGGGAATAGCGGTCACAGTGAGATCATCTGGGCTCCTGATCTGGGTACTGAGCTCCTTGTCCTTCTGTTACCACAACTGATGCCTTGGCTTCTCCTGCTAACAAATAGTAAGCCTGGCCTCTCTCACGGTTAGCTCCAACTCCTGCCCCTCGCTGCTGGGGAGGGAGTGGAGCTTTCCTGCCAACGGGCTCGGGGTTCCTTCCCGGCGGTGGTGCTGGAAGTGCTAACCGAATTGGTGTGGTGTTCCTTAGCTTCTTAAATGGACACTTAACCATCAAATGATCCTTAGATCCGCATTTAAAACAAGATCCACTTGCTATACGGCAGTTTCGCTGTAAATATCCGGGCCTCCGGCAGTACCCGCATACTATGGTTAGCGGGGCACCAATGAGTCTGACTGAGTCTTCCCTGTCCATCTGTTGGAATGTTCGCTTTGCTGACTCAATCTGCTTCTGACTCCTACTCTTCTTCTCCAAGACCCGTTCTACTTCACGGGCAATAAAGAGAAACTGAGAGTACGTCTTAAACTGCTGAGGAATAAGAAACAATTGGATATCCATCTTCAACCCCTGTTGAAATCTGCTGGCCCGCTTCTCCTCATCGTTCACCATGTAGGGTGCAAATCGATTGAGTCTCAAAAATTCAGCAGCGTACTCATCCACAGATCGGTTCAACTGCTGCAACCTGATGAACTGCTCTTCCATCTCTTTCTGAACCGTTGCAGGGAAGAACCTCTCATAAAAACTCCTCGAGAACTGATCCCAAGAGACGGGCTTCTCCAATCTCGCCTCTTCGGCTAGCCACCAGGTCCTCGCCACATCCTTCAGCTCGATCTTGGCCACTTCCACCTGGTTCTCACCAGGAATTCTGGCCGCCTTCAGAGGATTGTCATGTCGATCAACCACTGCTCAGCATCCAGGGCTTCTCCGTGCCCGAAAATTCTGCCGGCTCAACCTCCTAAAATCCGATATAGTGCCCGGCCTCTGCTCCCGGGGTGCAGTCAGCAATCCTTGTCGTAAGAGCTCTGTTTGCTGATGTTGACTCTCCATCATGCCATGCAGTACCCTCATCATGTTGTCGCCATCTCCATTAGAACTGTTGCGAGAAGTGCCAGGACCTTACGGGTTCTCCGTCCTTCCATATCTGAGTTGGTTGAAGGGATGATAGGAAGAAGCTAAAAGGAAAAGATAGAAGGGTCTGATCTAAGAAAAAGATTGTAAGGAAGGAATAGATAACACTGTACTTGCGATTGGAATGTATATTCAAGACTCATGCTCTCCAGCTGAAGATTAATACACCATTAATCTGTCAACTGGTTGAACTGAGGACGTCAAAACCTAGGCTCTGATACCATCCTGTGGCGCCCCGATCCCACGGGTACGGGGATGCCACTGCGACGTATATACGCAGGTCGGGAATACCCTCACATATATACGCTAAGCTTCAGTACAGGCAAGAATCAGAGGCGGAAGTACAGTGGTAATATACATTCCAACAGAATAGTACAAGTACATGGTTATCACAGAAAGTGATACAATATTACAGGAATATTACATCACTAGAAAATACAAGAGTACAATACATGAAGGGATATACATAATAAAAACTGAGAGATGCTTACGATACGGCAAGAGGGACCTCGAGAGCCAAACAAGAGAAAATCTGTGAGGAAGAATTATGGTGATGTCCGAGCTTCTGCTACACTCCGATCACCACGGGAGGATCCGCTGCGCACTCTGATCAGCTACATCAAGATCAACACGGTCTAGACTCCAGGATCTGGACATGAGAATCCAGGGTTGTTAGCAACCCCAGCGAGTACATATTATAAAGCCAAATGGCGTGCATAACAGGCACACGTGTACATGATCAAGTGATGTGGTCCAGGCATGCAGGTACAGGAAATGACAAGTAATATAAGAAAAATGACAGTAAATCTGAGATCAAGTAAATACATGTATATCAATAAGTCTAATCATGGAAAACGGTATAGAGAGCATAGGTACACATAATCATGTGACAAAATATGGCAAACATGTGATAAATACACTAAACACGCGATAAATATAAGTAAGAAAAAAACTAGTTGTATAAGCTCAAATTATGGATTCATGGGGTTGATACATCGAGGGGATAATCCAAATAAGAAAACCCTCATCTATATACCACATATCCGATGTCACCATCATCTGAATTCATACAACTTGAGTTGCCCTCAGAGTGACAGAACTAGAGTGTGTCTAGAGTAATCATTGTGCCACATAAATCAAATATCATAAGGCAGGGTGTCAACTCAGAGCATAATACTGTAACTGGAGAATATAAAGGTGTTGCATTTTAATTGATCCAATAATAATAATCAGTATCGTTTGATATTTTAATCGCCTCCCTACCAGCGTCTCATATCACCGATAGTCCATACTAGAGTTCGCACTCTGTAGAACTTACCTGGGTCTGATATGTGAGTATCAGGACCCGAACAAAGGAGAGACCAAATATCACACGTTCCTAATATTATTACTGTTTCTTATATTCTTGTGTTATTCTTGTCCCTTTCCCACCGGCATCTCACAACACCGACAGTTCACACTGGAGCCCGCACTTCCAGTAGAACTCATCCAAACTCCGATATGCAGGTACCATTATTCGAATAGGGGAGAGACCAAATAACACATGCTCCAGGCGTTATCATTGTACAGGTATGTGTGTGTGTTAATAGGCACTGAGGATGCTTATCACGCTAACACTAGGCAGTACAGGCAGGAGGGAGAAAGTAGCCCTTTGGATTCAAGAGGTGGCCCCCACAGATTCAAGAGGTGGCCCCCACCACGTGTGTGGTGTGGCACTTTGCTCCATGTGGCACTTTGCTCTGAGGGTTGATACAAGAGGTAGCCCCACAGATTAAAGAGGTGGCCCCCACAGATTCAAGAGGTGGCCCCCACCACGTGTGTGGTGTGGCACTTTGCTCTGTGTGGGGAATGGATTCTAGAGGTGGCCCCACGGATTCAAGAGGTGGCCCCCACCACGTGTGTGATGTGGCACTTTGCTCCATGTGGCGCTTAGTTCCATTCAGGAACCGCCGGACGCTAGCACGATTGTGGGATACATCCTCGTCATCCCGACACCAAGCATGCTCTGTCGGACACCGAAATACTGTGCTATTAATATGAGAATGAGTACAGGAGTACAGGAGTTCAAGAGTACAAGAGATACAGGATTACCAGATGTCTGGTAATAATATAATAATCACGCATATGCCAGGTAATACAGGTGTCAGGTGTAATAGTATCCGGTCAAGGGTCACAATATCAGGTCAAGTGTGTTAGGACCAGGTGATAGCATATGTCAAGTACCAGTGTCATATATCAGGTGGCAAGTATAGCATGTCAAATACCGGTGTCATATATCAGGTGACAAGTATAGCATGTCATATATCAGGTGGCAAGTATAGTATGTCAAACACTGGTGTAATATATCATGTGGCAAGTATAGCATGTCAAATACCGGTGTAATATATCAAGTGTCAAATATAGCATGGCAAGTACCAGTGTCCGGTATCATGTTTCAAATATAGCATGGCAAGTACCGGTGTCGGGTATCTGTGTCAAATATAGCATGGCAAGTACCGATGTCGGGTATCATGTGTCAAATATAGCATGGCAAGTACCGGTGTCATATATCAGGGTCAGGTATAGCGTGGCAAGTATCGGGGTCAGATACCAAGTGTCAAGTATAGCATGGCAAGTACCGGTGTCGGGTATCATGTGTCAAATTTAGCATGGCAAGTACCGATGTCGGGGATCATGTGTCAAATATAGCATGGCAAGTACCGATGTCGGGTGTCATGTGTCAAATATAGCATGGCAAGTACCGGTGTCATATATCAGGGTCAGGTATAGCATGGCAAGTATCGGGGTCAGATACCAAGTGGCAGGTATAGCATGGTAAGTACCAGTGTCGGGTTTCATGTGTCAAATATAGCATGGCAAGTACCAGTGTAAATACCGTGTGCCAGTGTAAATACCGAGTGCTAGTGTCATAAATCATATATCAAGTATAACATGTCTGGGGTCGGTGTCAGATGTCACGTGTCAAGTATAACATGTCCAGGGTCGGGTAAATACCGAGTACAACATCATATATTAACTCGCATAGCATGATATCATGTATTAAAACTACGGTATAAGTGCTAGGCATGCTAAAATTATCCACATATCAATTCCATGTTATAAATACAAGGGCGTTTATTTTTAAGTGTATTAAGAAGCACTCGCCTGAACCGGGGTGAAATACCGGTTAAAAGTCTGGAAAATCGGCGATCCGCACGAGCAATCCACTAGCCCATGGTTGTATATTAAAATATATAATTATAAATATTTATATAAATATTAGAGAGGGAATGAGAGAGGAGAGAGAAAGTTGTAGGAAGGAGAGAGAGAGAGAAAGAGAGAGAAAATATGGTGTATTTAGAAAAGAATTAGGATTTAAAAGGAGGGGGTATTGGGTGTAAATATAGGGAGGTAATTTGAGGGAATGGTGGGGGGTATTTTAGGAAAGGTGAGAAAAGTTAGTTTTATTTAGGGAAAAAGAGAAAGAAATGAAAAGAAAGAAGGAAAGAAAGAAAAGAAGAAAGAAAGAAAGAAAGGAAAAACAAGAAGGAGGGGAGGGGTTGCCCAACGCCGGCGGCCCGGCGGCGGCGGCGCCGCCGCTGGGAGCGCGCGCGCGGCCCTAGGCCCGGGGAGGAGGTGGAGAGGTGGTTTTGGTGTTGATGTTGGTGTTTGTGTTGGAGGAGGTGGTGGTGGTTGTTGGTGAGGGTGGTGGTTATGGTGGTAGTGGTGGTGATTGGTGGTGTTGGAGAGTTGGAGGAGGAGGAGATGATGATGAGGTGGTGGAAGTGGAGAATTTGGTGGAGATGAGGGTGAATTTTGGAGGAGAAAGGGTGGTGGTGGTGGTGATGGGTTATGGTGAAATTGGAGGTGGTGTGAGGTTGTTGGAGGTTGAAGGAGGTGGTGGAGTGGAGAGGAGGTGATAGGGAGTTGGTTGGCCGGCCTAGGAGTGGCCGGCGGCGGTGGTGGTGAAGGTGGAGGCGGCGGTGAGGAGGAGATGAAGGGAGTGGGTCTAGTTTTGTTGAAGTGGTTAAGAGTTAAAATTAAATTGGAACTGGGGAGAGAAGGAAGGGGATTAAATGGAGTGGTGATGATGAAAGGGGATGGGGGGAGATGGGCTGCTCAGCCCTGTTCTCCTGCTGCAGCTACGGTTGCGTTGGCATGGGGGGGGGGGTGGAGTGAAGGAGAAGAAAAGAAAAGAAGAAAAAGAAAGAAAAAGAAAGGAAAAAGGGAAAAATTTAAAAGAAAAGAAAGGAAATAGTAAAAAAATAATAAATAAATATTTTATTAAATAATAAAATTAATAAAATATTCTGGGAGTAATAAGTAGAGGAGTAGAGAAGGAAAAGTAAGAAAAGAAAAGAACGGTAATTTATATTATTATTTTAATAAGGCGAAAATTCGACTATTTCAGAATCGTTCCGAAAAATTCTCAAAAATAGAAAATATTATTCTAAGATTCTTGGTGAAATCGTATTTAAGAAATTCAATGTATTTTCAAATTAAAAATCCTGAAATCTTCTGACGATACCGGCCGACACCAGAATCAGTCAAATTTTGATAAATTTAAAAAAATATCAAAAAATATTTTTAAATAGAAAATGAAATTCTAAGATGTACTATGAAAGCTGTTTTTGAAAATTCAATCTCAGTTGAAAACTAAAAATCCGGGAATCAGTCAGCGATGCCGACTAACACCGGTTTTGGAGATTTTGCAGAAAAATTTCAAAAAATTTCAAAAAATCATGAAAAATCTAAAATATTAGAAAACAGTCTCTGAAACTGAAATTGGTCAAATCGGACTACCAAAAAGTCAAATCGGGCTACTGGCTGGTACCGGGTTCTCGGTCCGGGTCAGGGCTGGCTCTAGGTCTGAGATTCCAGATCTGATACTCAATAATATAAGCAATCATATCCCATGGACACATACAGGAAGAAAATTGAACAATACGGTCGAAAAAAATTTGGGACACGTATCTGGGTACGTATCCCGGGAACGGGGTGCTACAGTTTCTTTGTTAGAGAAACAAAGAAAAAATATCTAAAAAAGTTCTAAGGCATTTTCTATTGGTTCCAAGGCTCCAAAAACTCTATGTAGTGGAGATCACCACAAAGGCATAAGATGGCATGTGGAGGAGCATCGTGATCATGAGATCCTAAGGCACCCTACCGATTCAGATGCATGAAAAGATTTTGACAAGAAGCATGTAGAATACTCGTTGGAGCAGTGTAATGTCAGGCTAGGGTTGGTTACTGAACGGTTAAATCCATTTGGAAACATGAATATCAATTACAGTGCATGGCCCATCATTTTAATGATTTACAACCCGCCTCCAGGATTTTGCATGCAACAGTCTTATATGATGATGTCACTACTTATTGAGGGTCCTACAGGTTCAAAACACAGCATCGACGTCTACTTGCAATCATTAATAAAGGAGTTGAATATATTGTAGGATCCAGAGATATCAACTTGGGATGCATCCACGAAATAATACTTTCGGATACGAGCAAACCTTATGTGGACGATCAATGACTTTCCTGCTTACCTATCATGTCCGGTTGGAGCAGTCCATCTATCTTTCTTGTCTTAGTTGTGTAGAGAACACTGTATCTGAGTGGCTGTACAAATCAAAGAAAATATGTTATATGGGGCATGAACATTTCAAGGAGGATCATCCTCCACCCCCGCCCACAGGGCAGAATGTCTTGTCAAGTATAGGTAATCTAAATGTCATATTCAGGATGAATTTCAAGAACCCGACATATACATGGTGGAAGAAGAGAAGTATCTTTTTTGAATTGTTGTATTGAAAAGATAATTTAATTCTCTATAATTTGAATTTAATGCACATCGAAAAGAATGTTGGCGAGGTATTGCTTAAGTAGCTAGACGCTCTAAAGTAAGAAGTTTATGACAATGCAAAGGAGGACATTAAAAAAAATAAAGTGCTCTCCCAAAATACCAAGCGCATCGACATCCAGAGGTCTGTGACATCCCTTATGTGTTCTGAAATTGCATAAGTTTCATCATATATCCTTTGTACAGAGGAATGCAATGTGTGCTGTTCTACATGGCGTGAAGGTTCCGGGTGGCTATTCTTCTAATATTCCACGTTTCGTTAAATCAGATAAGATTGGAGGACTAAAGAGCCATGACTATCACGTACTAATGCAACAGTTGCTTCAGTACCTGTTCGCAATGTGGTATTACTAAAGCAGATGGTTGATGCAATAATAGAGTTGTGTGATTTTTTCTGAAGATTGTACTCCAAAACCAATAAGGCGAAAGATTTTGAGAAATTGCATACTGACATTGGCCCAATTCTATGCAAGCTTGAGAAGAAATTTTCACCTGCGTTCTTCGTGGTGATGATTCACCTGACAGTTCATTTAGCTCAAGAGGCGAGGGTTGGTGGATGTGTGCACTATCGATATATGTATCTTATCGATAGGTGTGTACACATGACATATTCATTTGCATTAATTGATCATTGTAATTAATTTCACTCCTATATAATTAACATGTCATTTATTCTTCTATTAACTTTAGGTACTTGAGTTATTTAAAATTTTATGTATGAAACAAGAGGTGACCAGAGGGTTCAATAGTTGAATGCTACATTATGGAGGAATGCTTAAGGTACTGCTCGTCGTATATGGAGAGCAATGCGGAGTCTAAGAACAAACATGACGTCAAGGAAGAAAGTTGGTGTAAGTATTAAAAGTTTATTTATATATCCTTACATTTTACAAAAATGATAGAAATCTAATTATACTTTTAATGCATTTGTTAATTTTTAGTTCCATCTCGAGAGGAATTATGATGTGGCGATAAAAGATGCCAGTGACGAAAGCACCGCCAGTACACGATCGACCTTCGAAACATTTGGATGTGTGATGAGGCTCGGGCTGCAGGTGAATGTTCCTAGAGTTTGGAGGCCCGCTAGGAGGGATGCCTGAGCAGTAGGTTCATGTCATGAGGTAGAAGTCTGAGGCCCTGAGAAAGCAGTCGGAGGCCAACCGACAGATAATCGCCAGTTTAGAGGCTGCTCAGAGAGAAATGCAACTGTTCATGGCCTGATTTACGACGAGTCAATAAAACGTAGGGCAACCTAGCAGTGGGGGCGATGACAATGCTGACGGGACAACGACGAGACTTAGGTGAAATATTGTGATATAATTGTGGTTTATATTACTTGTATTTTGTGAGATTTGTGAGATTACAGTGATTTGTGAGAATTATAAATATTGGTGTTGTTTGGTGAGATTACTTGGATATTATGAGATTGGTGTCATTTTGTGAGATTATTATGATAGTTATTTATGTATAAATTCACTATTGAAATGTATGTATGTGTGTAATAAGTGTGCTGAGTTTTAAAAAAAATATCAACAAATTGTGTCGAATTTAATTTTTGACGCAATCTGCAACCTATAATTGCATTGAAAATAACAAATTCGACGCAATTTATTAGCACAGATTGTATTTTTACACTAACATTTTTCAAAATCTTCGTAACTCTAGAATCAGACCAAAAATTGCATCGAAAACATAACTTTTTGACGCAATTACAAGACATCAGTGTATTTTTAAACCAAAATTTTTCAAATTTTACGCAGTTCTGGAAACTGACAGATTGTGTCGAAACCAATATTTCGACGCAACCTTAATTTTAAAATTTATTTTATTTTACAAATTGTGGCAAAAATTGACGCATATTGTAAAATTTTAATTTTTTAAAATTAATTTTTTTTACAAATTGTGGCAAAAATTTGTTGCAATTTCTAAATATTACGTCGAATTTTTGATGCAATATTAATTTCACATAATTTTCAGAAATCGGGGAAAGAAATATTGCGTCAAAAATTCGTCGCTTGATGTGAATTTTTGACGCAACCTTTGCATCGAGAACTTTTCGCCGAAAAAAGTTGACGTAACTTATAAATATTCGATGCAAAATGTCTATTTTCGATGCAAATTTTCAACACAATTTGACAAACTTTCTAGAATGAGTCTTCACAAAATGCCTTATTTCTGAGTCAGCCCTTACAAAGGACTGCGATCATGAGTCATAATTCTCATATCAGTATCGCCATCATTAGCAGAACTCTATTCACTGATATTGAATGATCCTTAATGTTTTTCAGATCTAAACATAAATAAAACTCATCGTGAGTATGAACAAATGAGATTTACAAATTGTTGATCCAAAATAAAAATTTACAGGGGCTCCACTCTGACCCCAGGAGGGGATCCCCGCCCCTTCCAACCCCCATGGCGACCTGACCGTGTAGGTCAACCCGCGAATAACTCTGCGTCAGGGTCGAGGCTGAGGGAGAGCAACGTTAGGGGTGATAAGGAAGGAAATGTGACACCCCGTCCCCAAAATACGTACCCAGATACATGTCCCTATATTTCAATCATATTTTCCTATTTCTCTCCGTATTTCTATTTATTTTGTGATTATTTATATTATTTTTTGGTATCGGATCTGAATTTTTGGAATCAGAGTCAACCCAAGACTGAACTCGGGACCCGATCTTAGTGTACTACTTGATTTGACCTTTTTGGTACTTAGATTTGATCAATTTTAGTTTCTAAAATTATTTTTCAATATTTTGGATTTTTCACGATTTTTTTTGGAATTTTTCTGAATTATTTTGCAAAATCTTCAAAACGGGTATCGACTGGAATTGTCGATCGATTCTAAGATTTTTAATTTACAAATGGGATTAAATTTCTTAAGTCTATTTTTACTATGTTCTTCAGTGTAATATTTTATTTTAGAGAATTTTTGAGAATTTTTCTGAATTTATCAAAATTTGGCCAAATAAAATAATATCGGCGTTTTTCCTGAATCTGAGTTTTGAACCGGATATTTTCCTTTTCTTTTCTCTTTTCATTTATTTTCCTTTTCCTTTTCCTTCTTTTCTTTTTTTCCCTTTTCTTTTCTTCGTTTTTCTTCCACCACCTTCCATAAACTTCTACTCTCTTCCACCACCTTCTCTCCTCTTCTTTTCTTTTCCTTCTTCTTTGTTTTTTTTTTCTTTTTCCTTCTCCTTCATCCAGCGGAGAGAGAAAGAGAGAGAGCCTCCCCCTCCAAATTCTCTCTCCCTCCACTATTTCTCTCCCACTTTCTCTTTAAATCTCTCTCCATCACTCTAGTTTCTCTCTCCCACTCTCTCATCTCACACTCCCTCTGACCTTTTCTCTCTTCTCTCTGCATCAAGGCCGGCGGCTCGTCCACCACTAAACTCGATTGTCAGTGACGTCTCTAACCTCAGACGAGCCACCCCACGGCCGAGCCACCTCCACAACGCCCCGATCTCCTCTACTCTCCTCCATCTTCACCACCTCTTCTAATTTCATCAAAAATCTCCATCACCACCTCCCCCACCCATCACCACGACAAACCCCCATCTCCCCCCACCAACTCCCACCACTCAATTGTTCGACGGTGAAAAGAGTAGAAGTTTAGAGCAAACCGTGCGATCCATATGTCAATGTTAAAGCTCTGAATATGTATGTAATGTTAATGTACTCCTTCAAACTATCATTTTGTAGCAAAACTTATAACGGGTCGTATCCGCAGGGAGGGTATGCGATGGAAGATTTCTTGGTTTTTGTTGTTCTTGTTTTTGGAAAGAAAATGAAAGTTCTTCTTTGTTTTAGAATTTAAAAAGAAAAGAAAGTAAAAAGAAGATAATGAATTTGTGGATTGTTTTTGTGTTAAAAGAACATGAATATGAAAACAAGGTAGAATGAAAACAGTGAATGAAATGGCGTTTGGAAAAGTAGACAAGAGAATAGACTTTGCTTTAGAAAGAAAGATTTAGAAATGAGAAAAGTTTTTATCAGATAGAAGAAAGTCATAACTATCTAACAACTCTACACTACTAACTTACTAATATCTTGAATGAATTGTGCCTCATGTAGATTCATTGGCATATTGTCCATCTTGATTCATTAAGTCTAAAAGTTAGCCTAATTTGTTGAAGTGTTCCTCTCTTAGCTTTGTTATGTGGCCTCCTTGAATCATAGGCTCCCAATAGGTTCACAAGAATGGAACATAAGAATTTGAGATTCACAATTTAGATATGCATAACAAGAATGTTAAGTTCATTATATCATCAAAGCCATGGTTTAGCTAGCATGAAATAAGAAGTTAATGCATTTATTTGTTAGCATATGAAGGTGAACCCATCATCATGTTCCATCAAGGCTCTTGTTAAAGAAACAAGGCTCTAAATAAGGCACACATGAATTATATGGAAGGAATCATCAAAACTTCATTAAGATCAAAACAACACTCATCTTCAATGGGAATCAAAGAGACTTGTCAAGCACAAGACTAGAAATTATAATAATCTAATGAATCATATGAGTTAGCATCATCCAAGAGTTAGTAGTTAGTAGTGTTACAGGTTAGTTAGTCATGTTAGAAAGTTAGTTAGCCATGGAAAAGTAAAGCAAAGAAGAAAGCATGGTAAACTAAAGTGCAAGGAATTAAAAACTTGAAATTAAAAGAGTAAGAATTAAAAGAGCAAGAAATTAGAGGAGGAAGATCATGAACTTTGTATTTGATTGTCACTCTCAATTACAGAGATTTCACTCTCATCCTCTCTCTCTCTTTTCTAAAATCTAAAAGGAGAAAATGAAATTACAAAAGATTACTAAAGAAGAACCTAAAGAAATCCTAATCTTTCTCCTAAAATTTATGGCTATCAACATTCATCAACAGAGACCCTGGGGGTTTTTATATAGTCATCAGGAGACTCATCGCTTTCAATCACAGCCGTAAGATCGGACGCTTCATCAATTGTCAGAGCATTACCGCGGATCCGCGGCCAAAGTCGCGTTTCCATGGCAGCATCTTGGTCGTTATGCCAGCGATCGCGCTGACAGGCTGTCTTTACCCAGGTGTACAGTAGGAGTTTCTAGAACCTAGAGAATATTCTCTGGTTCATTGCAGATGTGGACTTCTTTGACTTGGGCTCTTTTTAATCTCCTTTAAATCTCTTAATTGGCTTGGATTTGGGTCTTCTTCTCCATTAAAGTGTGAACCTGAAATTTAAAAGAAAAAATCATTAAAAACCTCATTTTTATTGATAATATGCATGAAAATGTGATGAAAAAGGATACAAAATTGAACACTAATCACACCCCCAAATCTAGCTTTTGCTCGTCCTCGAGCAAAAAAAGCAAAGAAAGAAGAAAAAAATCCTAACTAAAATTATTACACCACTTTTGTAGGTGGCACAATTTCACTGAGTATGTACAACAAGCCGTTAAACCACTAGGTGAACGTAGAGGAGGAGTGTTGTCTCCTGAGGGTTTTCAGTGGATTGCACCCACAAAATCCATAAAAAAGAAAAAGAAATGTTAGTAGTTTTTCACAAAGATAAATGAAAGAAATTTTATGATCCATTTTTGCAAAAATGTAAGTGATCTTATGGTTTAGGTTAACCTAAACTATTCCTTCTTATTATAAGTCTCCACTTAAATCTTTGTCGTTCAATTAAGGTTAAGTTTTAAAAGTAGAGAGATCATTGGATTTGCATTAAGCCTAGAGATATACACTTATATATATTAGGAATTTCACTTAGACTATGATACCGTTACTTATATTTTCATATATATACATTATTATTTTTATATTATTTTATATATATATTTTTTATAGACATATATGGACGCATATTATTTTCCTTACCTTCATTATTAGGCTTTCTATTTTACCCATTTAGCGAGCCTTAAACCGATAACTCCCATACCAGTTAATCTTAGGGCATCAGATGAGAATATATCCCTAGAGTTCAAGGACTCGAGTAAATAAGGCCACGTTGCTAAGGACTTAACCACTTTTAGGCGTGACTGATCATGCTTCTTAAGGCACAACTAACCAGCTTAATTGGTGATCAAGTATTTATTTATATTTATAATTTTTTATTGTTTATATATTTTTTATAAATAAAGGTATTTAGGCCTTTGTTTTAATCCCTCAACATCTAAATGTATATAATGCTTAGGAAAAAATTCAAAATCTAATTATCTTTCTACTCTTTCCTTCTTAACCTAAAAATCCAACAATTCTTCTTATTTTAACTTATATTAAGAAATCTTAATTTAGAGTTTCCCTAATTTCTAAGATCAAGTTAATTTTCTAAAAAATGGATCAAAAAATTTTATTATATATATATATATTATAAATTTTTAAAAGAAATCTACAAAGGAAAAATCTACAGAAAACTAAAAGAAAAAAATCCTAAAAGAAAAAAAATCTAACAAGAAAGGGGAAATAAAATCTAAAAGAAACTAAAAATACTATAAAAAAAATCAAAATCTAAGTTAGTACCCACCCCCCATACCTATCTCATGTATTGTCCCCAATGTATGCAAATAAAACATATGCATGAAATAAGGTAGTGAAAGGATATTACCCTTCCTACGGCTCGGACCGGCCAACCGTGATCTCCTCAAACCCTCCTCAATACGATCCAAACGAGTGATTTGCTCCTCCATTTGATTTCTCAACCTAATCTGGCCTTGAAAATTTTCTTCATGTTTTTCCAAATGGAAGACTGAATGCTCAAGAGTCAGTGGGCGGCGGCAACTGCCAAAAAGCAGGCTCATCATCTTCCTCTAACAGTTCCTCAGAATAAGACTCAGCTGGGACGTCCTCAGGTTGGACACTAGGAGTCCAAACGGCGTGTAAACAACTTTTGTACGCACCAGTTATCCATTCTGGGGCGACAAATACTCGGTCATATGAAAAGAAGACTTCGTTCAGTAGGAAATTCCTACACAAACGACTCACTAAGATAGGATGCGAGTACTTTGCACCCTTAGTGCACGTAGAGTTGGTGATGAGACAGTGGAGTATGACCGTGTTAAGGTAGACTGTGTGCTTCTTTGTCATCAAGTCATGAATAATCTGCAACACCGGCCTATTAAAAGAAGTAGTATGGTCAAGACCGAGGATATTGTGTTGGATCCAGTGTCCAACGTAATGAATATTTCTAAAGGTCGTAATTGCTTTGAGCCCACGGTCATGCTTAGTGCATCAAGCACCCATGATGGTCATGTACTCTATCAAAAGAAGGTGCTCATTATGATGTGGGTTGCGGGGGACTTGCATGTAGTCCTCTATCATGTCAGTGGTGCAGTAAACTTATTAGTATCAAGATCGATGGTGGTCGGGTCAATATTAGAGTAGAAGATCTTAACAAGTTCAGGACAATAATAGGCTTCATACTCTGAATTATCATAAACCAATGTGAACCAGTTCCATTCCTTAATCCTATCAAGAAACACATGACTATACCCATTAATATTGCTAACGATCTTAGAAAAATCCTTTTCTGTAAAAATAGTAGGTGTAATGTATTAAAATTGGATAAGACGATAGAAATTCGCAAACCTCTCCCGAAATTCGTAGGGGAAACTGAAAACTAAATTGCACAGAACAATTCACACTGAGGCTCACGGAGCTTGCTGTAGATCTGGGATCTACAAGGGAAGGCGACAGTACAGAAACTTCACAGCGCGCAGGAGGCTCCCAGACGGTCGCGGATGCGCGGCTTTGGCAGAGAAAATGTAACTGAATTAGTGAGGTAGGGGTCAGGATTTTTTTGGTGGTGGCGCTTTTATCTTATCTCCTCTCCAGACCTGATCTCAAAACTAGGGTAAAGGCACCGGAGAGGGTTGAAGGCTTTACATAGAGGGATGAGAAGGTGGTTTTCCTTTTTTTAACCCTAGGTAAAAAGGTAAATAGTTTACCTAGGGTTTATTTCTGAATTTTTGTGGGTAAAGGATAGGTATATATACAAGAGAGATAACCTAGGTGTCATTTAACAACTAAGTTTTTTTTTTATGTTTTTGTATTCCACTTTAAAAATTTATAGTTTTTGTTTTTATTTTTATTTTTATTTTTATATTATTTTATTTTATTTTTACTTTTTTTATAAGGAAAAAGAAAGAAAATGTTGGTGCCATTTACAAGAAGGTGTCCTAAAAAAATGTACAATGAATGACAGGGAAATTCGAAGAAGAAGCCTGGTTACGTGTAGACTGGGTCGTAAAAACCCAGTTCAAAAGTCTCGTGTGACTCAGGCTCAGTAGTGTGGAACGGTTTCAATTTTTGACCATTGACTTTAAAAAGTGTTACCGTTCTTGGGATCAGAGACTTCCACTGCACCATGTGGAAAAACGGTATGCACAAAATCGGGACTTGACCATCGTGTCTTCAATTTACCAGAAAAAAGTGAAGCCTGGAGTTGTATAACAGAACCTTTTGTCCAGAGGCAAAATTCTTCCTATTTATGGACTGGTCATGGAAGAGTTTGCTTCTGTTTTTGGAAATCCTAGCTCTACCATAAGCTTCATTTCTTATTTCTTCAAGCTTGAAAATCTGCAACTTCCTTAAGTCACTGGCTCTCTTCAAGTCAAAATTCAGTTGTCTAATAGCCCATAAAGCACGGTGCTCAAGCTCCACGGTCAAATGACATGGTTTTTAAATACCACTCGATATGGTGACATCCCTAGGACAGTTTTATAGGCAGTCCGATAAACCCATAGTGCATCAACAAGCTTAATGGACTAGTCCTCCCTATTCTGTCTATGGTCTTCTCCAGGATGAGTTTGATTTGTCTATTTGTCACCTCCACTTGTCCATTCGTCTGAGGATAGTAGGCCATGAATAATTTGTGAGAAATGGAGTACTTCCGCATTAGGGCTTCAAAAGCCCAATTGTAGAAATGACTCTCGTTGTCGCTTATTATCGCACGGTGGGCTCCAAAGCGTGAAATGATATTTTCTCTCAAAATTTGAAGACAACTTGGTTGTCATTCGTCCTCGTTGGTACAGTTTCTACCTACTTAGAAACGTAATCAATGGCTACCAAAATAAATTGGTTGCTGAAGGAAACTGGAAAGGGTCCCATAAAATTGATGCCCCACACGTCAAAAATTTTTATTTCCAGGATTGGGGTAAGGGCATCATATCTTACGTATGATTCGACCCTTTATTTGGCAGCTTGCACAGAGTTCGCAAAAGTTGTAGGAGTCCTTAAAGAGAGTGGGCCAGTAGAACCCACTCTGTAGAACTTCAGCAGTCTTACGTAGACCAAAGTGTCCACCACATGCAAACTCGTGACAAAATGTCAACACACTATGATGTTCATCCTCAGGAAGACACCTTCAAATGATCTGGTCAGGGCAATATTTGAATAGATACGGTTTATCCCAAAAGAAAAACCTTATCCGTGAAAAAATGATGTTTGTCCTGTTTTGACCAACTAGAAGGTGTTCGCCCGGTTGCAAAATAATTTGCAATGTCAGCATACCAGGGCTCTTTACACATCATTAGGATATGTTCGTCAGGAAAAACTTACGTTAATTGGGATCATCTCCACTAGTGCATTTGGAATCCTAGAAAGGTGATCAGCCACCACATTTTCAACGCTTTTTTTGTCCTTTTTCTCTAAATCAAATTCTTGCAAAAGAAAGTTCCAACGAATGAGTCTTGCCTTAGCATCCTTCTTTTGCATCAAATATTTGAGGGCGGAATGGTCAGTGAAATTCATTATTTTAGACCCAAGTAGATATTGGTGAAATTTCTCCAATGCAAATACAACTGCTAAAAATTCTTTTCAGTTGTTGTGAAATTGAATTGGGCCTCATTAAGCGTCCTACTTGCGTAGTAAATCACGTGTTGCCTATTATCAATGCGTTGTCCTAGATTAGCACCTATAGCATAATCAAAGACGTCACACATGACTTCAAAGGGTCTAGTCCAATCGGGTGCTGATATTATCGGTGCAAAGATAAGTTTTGTTTTAGCTCCTTCCAAGCTTGTAGACGTCCATCGTCAAAATGGAAGGGCATATTTTTTTCTAAAAGATTAGTTAAAGGTCTACCAATTTTGCTAAACTCTTTAATAAACCTTCTGTAAAAATCAGCGTGCCCTAAGAAAGATCTGATGTCTTTTAAGCATTTAGGTTCAGGGAGTTTTGCTATCACCCCCACTTTGGATTTGTCAACCTCAATTCTCTACTCGAAATCTCAAGCTCAAGGACGATTCCGTGTTTGACCATGAAATGACGCTTTTCCCAGTTAAGTGTCAAGTTCTTTTCCTTTCATCTTTAGAAGACCAACTTTAGATGATGCAGGCATTGGTCAAAGGAAGCTCCATATATCAAAAGATCATCCATAAAAATCTCCAAAAATCTTTCTATCATGTCTGAAAAAAGACTAAGCATGCAACGTTGAAACATTGCAGGAGCGTTGCATAACCTAAATGGCATTCGTCGGTATGCAAATATTTCAAATAGACAGGAGAAAGTTGTCTTTTCTTGATCCTCGAAAGCAATTAGAATTTGATTGTATCCTGAATATCCATCCAGGAAACAATAATATTCGTGTCCTGCCAATCTCTCGAGCATCCGATCTATGAAAGGAAGAGGGGAGTGGTCTTTACACATGGCAGTGTTCCGCTTACGATAATCAATACAAACTCGTATCTTCGTCGAGTCTGTAGTAATTCTTTTTTGTCATTCTCTACCACGATAAAGCCAGCTTTCTTGAGCACAACATGGACTGGACTCACCCATTGGCTATCAGATATGGGATAAATTATCCCATTGTCTAGCAGTTTCAGGATTTCAGCACGGATAATCTCTTGCATAATGGGGTTTAGTCAACACTGTGAGCCTCTTTTATTAGATGAATCCTATGTTGCATAATGGATGAGCTAATCCCTTTAATATCGGCCATAGTCCAACCAATGGCCTCTCTGTTTTTTCTTAATACAGCAAGAAGATTCTTTTCTTATTGTTCCGTCAGATGGGAAGCTATGATCACAGGGAAAGCTTCTTTTCCCCAAGTACTGGTACTTAAGATGACTAGAGAGAACTTTCAGTTCAGAAGAAGGGATATGATCTATCAAAGGTTGTTCTTCTTGCAAGAGAATGATTGGGATTACATTTGTTGCCCACTAAACTATTGAGTCTACAATCTGGTCAAGATTGAAGTCATTTGACTCCAAATCAAATTCATGGTCAGACTTATACTCTAACTCCTTGTGAGTCCTTCAATCAATTTCACCTCAAATGATTGGTCATCCAAGTCCCGAGGCTATTTTTTCAGGTAGAAAACATTCACCTCCTTCGTCATGTCACCGAAAGTCAAGCACATAGACTCGTTCTTACAATTTATGATTGCATTTACAATTGCTAGAAAAGGTAGTTCTAAAATGACTGGGGTTTTAGCTTTCGGGTTTTGCACGGGTTGTGTCTCCAGAATGATGAAATTTAAAGGGTAGATGAACTCCCCGACCCGTATAAGGACATCTGTAATTTTCCCTTGGGGTCCTTTACAGAATGATCAACTAATTGTATAATAACCCGTGTTGGACGGAAGTTGCCCAGCCCGAGTTGCTGATACACGAAAAAGGAGAGCAGGTTGATACTTGCTCCCAGATCAAGCAGTGCCAGGTTTATGGTGGTCTGTCCTATGATATATTAAATGGTTAGACTCCCAGGGTCTTTATATTTTACAGGGATGGGCCCGATTAACAACTCACTGATGTTGGACGCGAAGAAGACCTTTTTGGAAACATTTGTTTTTCCTTTTCTTGGTACACATATCTTTTAAAAATTTGGCATATGATGGGACTTGTTGAATGGCATCAAGAAGGGGCACATTTATCTGGACTTGATTAAACATCTTCTAATCTTTTCCATTTGAGCATTAATCTTGTTGTTTGCTAGCCTATTAGGGAATAGCACAATAAGCTTGTGAGTTTGCTCAGCTGTTTCATCTTTTTCATTAGACTTGAAAGTGGATGGTTGTGAACTTGATGATGAAGATGGATCATTTGAAACTGGTGGTGTAGTCACAGGAGGATTAGACACTGGATTGTTGAAAACTGAGGGATTAGAAACCTTGTTATCAACTTATTTTCCTGATCTTAGAATATGAACAGTGTTGCATTATTTTGGAGTTATGTCCTCAGCTTCATTAACAGGGAAGGGGTTCTTGGGATTAGGCAATGACTGACTAGGCAATATTCCATTTTGTCTTTCATTAAGTGAGTTAGCCAATTGACCTATTTTAACATCTAGCCTATTTATAGCTTGATGATTGGTCGCTAATGTTGCATATTTAATATCATATGTCCATACTTATCTTAGAATAAAAGCCTGCATTGTCCTAATTAAATGCTAAATTTATTTGCAGGCCCAATCTTTAAGGAGATGAAGAGAAATGAGCCCAAAGCCCACCAAAATTCTGAATTAAATCAGAATAAATTCGCACTCAGTAAATCAGGGCAAAATCAAGAGGTTGAAAACTGGTTGAGAAGAATCCTCTCAGAATCGATCGGTTAAAGCCAAGAATCAAAGGCCATTTCGTCAGAATCCGGAACTCAAACGAAGAAATCAACTAAGGATAAATGCAGAAGAAACTCCCAGAGAGACCCACCAACAGGGTGTGGCCATCTGGCCACACCCTGGCCGCGGAAACGCGGCTTGGGCCGCGTTTCCGCGGCAAAGTTGGGAGTTGGGGGAGCGTTTGCTCCCCCGACCTCCCCGGGATCCTATAAATTGGGTTTTTGCCTATAAAAGGTCTGTACTTGCGCTGAAAATGGGACGACCATGTAGAGATAGGACTTAGCCAAGTTTTTCATTTCTTAGTTTAGGTTTTTCTTTTCTTTTCATGTAAATTGTATGTAGGCTTAGGTTAGATGATGATTCATGTAAGTAAGAGAGAGAGGCTGATGTTGAGAGTGACACCGATGTACCCTCCTCCTTTCTTCCATTGTTTCAGTAAGTAATAAAGGTAAATGCTTTGTTTTTATGTTCTGCTTTACTTCACTTTTCTTTTGCTTTCTTCTTCCTCCTTCTACTTTACCTCGTTTGTTTTTGTTGAGTTTACAAGTGAATTCCAAAGCACAAGTATAACGATGTTATGTGAGTGCCAACGATAGTTCATGAAGACGTTCTCCTCCTCAAGACGTATCACTTCATGCTTGTGCGAGACTTGATGATATAATGTGAACGGGGACTGAGCTCGGGCTTATGATCCATGCGTTGAACGCCTCCTAAACAAAGGTAGAACATGCAAAGGTTTTCAGGTAAGTCATCAATCAATCTAGGTAAGTATTTCTTCATTCTTCTTTCTTTCTTTTCTTTTATTTCTGTAGTATAGATCACCACTTCTTCCAACTCTCTCTTTCCCAATTCATTTGTACATAGTCGCTTCTATCGTTTTCTGATTTTTCCCACCTTCTTCATCTCTCATTTTCTTCTAACTTTAACATAATTCTTTTCCATTTTTTCTTTTTAAGAAACAAAGAAGAACTTTCGTTTTGTTTTCTTAACGATTTCAATAAAGAACGTAAACGCTTCTATCGCAAAACCCTCCTTGTGGATCACGACCCGCATAGCCACTTGCTATAGCGGAAGAATTGAGCACTTGCACATTTTTATTATATGTTCTGAAATCTCGTATTTTGTGTGCAGGTTTAGCCTCAATCAAATTTTGGCGCCGTTGCCGGGGAGGGTAACGTTTTTATTGAAATCTGAATTTTTATTGAAAATTTTTTAGAACTAAACGAATTTTCTTCTCTGTTGCAGGTTAAAGGGCAATCAAAGTAGGAAATTAAAGTTGCAGTAATATATAAGTGGCCTTGGGCCTCTGCTCTAGAAAGCAGAGACCAAGTGCCCTCTGCTTTGCCGCGGATCCGCGGCCAACGCCGCGAAAACGCGGCAAAAAGGAGTGGACTACTAACTGTCTTTTTGCAGGGCTTCTTGCTTTGCAAATTCTAGTTTTCTGCAGCTTTACTTTTTCTTATATGCCATCACATAAGCCTGCTAATAATCAATAGTAAAACATTTGTTGAAAGATAAAAAATTGATTAGACGTTTGCATTTTAGGCACGTGTCTTTTCAATTCATTTATTTTTACTGTTGAAGAGTGCTGGAGCAAGGTACGTTCGCATTGCATGTAGAATAGGACTCATCTCTTGGTTGATTTTTATCGCTTTGAGTGAATCTTATTTACATATCATGTACACTTGCACAAACTGATCTTAAGGGCACCACCCATTAACAAGATAAGGTGGGGATTTAATCACCCTTCCTTAGCCCAAAAATCAGATTCCAAGCACTCACTAACCCAAGCCTAACTTAAAATGAGTAGACGTTGGCCCTAGGGACATCTCGGACTCAATTAGGAGATTATCCTAAGGGGAAAGGTGTTGGAATTTGACTCTTATAAAATCAGTGTCTAGGAAAGGGATTAAGGGCCGAAAGCCCGAAGGTTGGTGGTTATTTAATTAAAGAACGTCTTTGACAGAAAACCTCCCACCAACCTTTCCCTGACCTGGCTGATTAGCTTGTGGTCAAAGTCTGCATTAAACCTCCCGTGGACAGTCTAATCAGTTAGGAGTCGTCTAGGTCATAGGTCTACCCTAACTTAGGTTAGAATTTTTTTCTTTTTCTTTGTTTGTTTATTTGTTTGTTTTTCTTTCTTTTTGTTTGTATTCCATTGTGTGATATGGCCTATAATAACAATTTTTTCAACTTCAATAATAATCCATATTACACATCAAACTCTTTTTCGGATATTACCAACCCGGCATATCATGACTTTAACCAACCTAGTGTGCCGGATTGGTCTTATCCGAATCAATATAACCCATGTCCCCCATCGTATGACTACAATTTCCATAACGATTTCAACTCTTCACAGAGTGAGTGGGGATTCATCTCCCCCGAGCATAATTATCAACCAACTTGTCCTCCTTCTCCACCTAGTCCACAATATTTTCAAGATCATACTCAGTTCCACCCGTCCAAAATAGGAAACCATCAATTTTGGAAATGAGTATGCGTGAGTCCAAACACAAATCCCAAAATCTGATGGACTCACAATTTCACTACCACTTCCAAGATAATTCTTCATCTTTTCATCAAAACAATGAATCTATCAACTATGAAAAGATGCTTGAAGCCATGACTCAGGCTCAAAACACTCGTAATCGTGACATAGATATGATGGTCGAATCTCTACATTCTCACCGTTGGACCAGTTCTGATGTCACTAACCATTCTGTTAGAGCCGAAGAGTCCTGTAGTTTTGGAAATCAAGATTCAATTTCAGAACAACCATTTGAACTTGCCCAAACTCCAAATTTTGAAAAAGATATTGACAGTTTAGCAAGTTATCCTTTTCCTGAAATAGAACTTGAAAATGAATATGATCCTGAACCCCAACTGAGTGATTCAATTCTACTTCCTGATTCGATTATGACTCCGGTATCTTCACCTGATTTCGATCTTTTCCCCGAGTCAACGTTGGATCCTATGCCTATTCATCATGAAATTGAATCCCCCATCTTTGAGGATCATATTGAACTTGACCAATTATACAATTTTGAAAATCCTATTGACAAATTGGCAAGTTCTCAATTTTTTGATATTGAACTCAATGAGATATGTGACCTAGATTCTCAACTCTGTGATCCAGTTCACCTTTCTGAATCAATATTGACTCCTGTTTTGTTACCAAACTTGAGTAATATTTTAGAGTCAGTTTTGATTCCCCCACCTATCATTCATGAACTTGAATCACCAACACTAAGTCACATTCCATTGTTGGAAAATAATTGTGGACTTGAGTTTCAATTTCTTGACTTGGACCCAATTCCTGAACTTATTTCGACTCCTGAACCTTTACTTGACTTAAGTCACCTTCCTGAGTCGGTATTAGTTCCTGTCCTTCCTGAGTCCAAGTCAATCATTCTATCTTTTCACACTCCATTCTGGGACGAGGTGGTTGACAAATTTGACTCTGAAATCAGTTATGGAATTTGGAAATTAGATGGGGTCAAATATTTAATAAAAATCCTTCATGGATTCATCATTTTAATGGGTTATATTAGTGAAATTTCTGGTGGATTCCCCCGAACCCAACGAAAAGTCGATTGGGCCGCGTTTCGTGGACCAATCAGACCACCACCGGAACCACCACCTTAAGGTAACATTTTCCTTCCCTTTCTTCTTTTTCATGCATCTATGCATTAATTCATACATTGAGGACAATGCATGAGATAGGTGTGGGGGAGGGTCTAACATAACTTAGGTTTTCTTTTTTTTTAAACTTTTTGAAAATAGAAATAATATTTTGACATATTTTTTGTAAGAAATTAAGTCAATTTTAAGGAATAGGAAAATCCAAATTAGGATTTCTTATACTTGGTCAAAATAAGATTATTTGTTTGATTTTTAGGGTTAGGAAGATAATTTGTCAAAGTAATTTAGTCTTGATCTTTGCCTTGATGAAATATGCACACAAAATACACTTACACACTTAGGGTTTAAAAACAGAGACTCTTATGCCTTATAAAAAGAAATATAAAAAAAGAAAAAAATAATAAGTCTAATTATTGATTAGCTAAGTGCTTTGGCCTAAGAAAACCTTAGTATTTATGCAAAAGATAATTAGATAAGTTTGAAAAAAAAAGATGTATCCTCTGATTAAGCTGGGTATTTATGCCTCATGAAGCATAAGTGTTCACGCCTAAAAGGGGTGCATCGTATAAAAAAAAAGTATCCTCTGATTAAGCTGGGTATTTATGCCTCATGAAGCATAAGTATTCACGTCTAAAAGGGGTACATCGTATAAATAAAAAACCTTAGTTTCGTGGCCTTATCTGCTCGAGTGTTTAAGTCCTTAGGGGTGTTTCTCACCTGGTGCCCTAAAACCGTCCGGTTTGGGTGTCACCGACTGAATGCTCGTTACATGGGCAGATTAGAAAGCCTAATGAAATTGAGGAATAAATCTAACCAAAAATAAATATAAGGCATGGGAGTTAATGTTGAAAAACCCTTAGTAAACTTCACAGTCACGATGGTGCATACGACTTAGGGTAAAGTAATAGACTAGATGAGAAGTACAATTTAACTCCTTACCTTGATTGATAACAAATTTTTGAATAGAGACTAAGTTTAGGAATAAAAAATTCAGTCTTCCTATAACTTATAGATTGCTTAGATCTTACAATTATATTTCAAATATTTTTCTCTTTCAAAATGCCTTTCGAAAATACTAACTCTTTATTTCTCTTTCTTTATGGATTTTGTGGTTGCAATCCGCTGAAAACCCTCACGAGACAAAACTCGTCCTCTAGGGGAAACCTAGAGGTTTAACGGCTTGTTGCACATGCTCAGTGCAATCGCGTGACCTGCGAAAGTGGTCTAATAATTCTTAGTATAGTTTAGTTGTTTTGCTCGAGGACGAGCAAAAGATAGGTATGGGGGTGTGATTGGTCGCTAATGTTGCATATTTAATATCATATGTCCATACTTATTTTAGAATAAAAGCCTGCATTGTCCTAATTAAATGCTAAATTTATTTGCAGGCCCAATCTTTAAGGAGATGAAGAGAAATGAGCCCAAAGCCCACCAAAATTCTGAATTAAATCAGAATAAATTCGCACTCAGTAAATCAGGGCAAAAATCAAGAGGTTGAAAACCGGTTGAGAAGAATCCTCTCAGAATCGATCGGTTAAAGCTAAGAATCAAAGGCCATTTCGTCAGAATCCGGAACTCAAACGAAGAAATCAACTAAGGATAAATGCAGAAGAAACTCCCAGAGAGACCCACCAACAGGGTGTGGCCATCTGGCCACACCCTGGCCGCGGAAACGCGGCCCAAGCCGCGTTTTCGCGGCAAAGTTGGGGAGTTAGGGGGAGCGTTTGCTCCCCTGACCTCCCCGGGATCCTATAGATTGGGTTTTTGCCTATAAAAGGCCTGTACTTGCGCTGAAAATGGGACGACCATGCAGAGATAGGACTTAGCCAAGTTTTTCATTTCTTAGTTTAGGTTTTTCTTTTCTTTTCATGTAAATTGTATGTAGGCTTAGGTTAGATGATGATTCATGTAAGTAAGAGAGAGAGGCTGATGTTGAGAGTGACACCGATGTACCCTCCTCCTTTCTTCCATTGTTTCAGTAAGTAATAAAGGTAAATGCTTTGTTTTTATGTTCTGCTTTACTTCACTTTTCTTTTGCTTTCTTCTTCCTCCTTCTACTTTACCTCGTTTGTTTTTGTTGAGTTTACAAGTGAATTCCAAAGCACAAGTATAACGATGTTATGTGAGTGCCAACGATAGTTCATGAAGACGTTCTCCTCCTCAAGACGTATCACTTCATGCTTGTGCGAGACTTGATGATATAATGCGAACGGGAACTGAGCTCGAGCTTATGATCTATGCGTTGAACGCCTCCTAAACAAAGGTAGAACATGCAAAGGTTTTCAGGTAAGTCATCAATCAATCTAGGTAAGTATTTCTTCATTCTTCTTTCTTTCTTTTCTTTTATTTCTGTAGTATAGATCACCACTTCTTCCAACTCTCTCTTTCCCAATTCATTTGTACATAGTCGCTTCTATCGTTTTCTGATTTTTCCCGCCTTCTTCATCTCTCATTTTCTTCTAACTTTAACATAATTCTTTTCCATTTTTTCTTTTTAAGAAACAAAGAAGAACTTTCGTTTTGTTTTCTTAACGATTTCAATAAAGAACGTAAACGCTTCTATCGTAAAACCCTCCTTGTGGATCACGACCCGCATAGCCACTTGTTATAGCGGAAGAATTGAGCACTTGCATATTTTTATTATAGGTTCTGAAATCTCGTATTTTGTGTGTAGGTTTAGCCTCAATCACTTGATTATGACTATTCATCATTGAGGCTTGATTTTTGGACAAGTTTTCTATTTTTATTTTCAAATCTATCATTTTCCTATCTGGATGATTTTGTTGCTGATGTTGGTAAGCGGGCTAGAAATTCTGTTGGTAAGTCGGCTGAAAATTGGGTTGATTTTAATAGAAATTTGGTTGATGAGTTTGAGCAGCATATTGATGTGGAAACTGTTGTCTTGACTGCTCAGGACCAGACTGACTCCAAAAAAATTGGAATGATTCCTCTATCCCGAGTTGTATGTCTTGGAGTAAGGATTGTAATTGGGTTTGGTGTAGCTGCTTTCATACTATCAGGGAACATCTGTTGAGCCTGGTATATTGGATACTCCTCGAATGGTGGGTCAAGGCATGGCAATAGGTGCAACCCGGACTTGACATTTGAGTTGGGTTGACCTGGTTTACTGAGTTTGGCTCCCTAGCCTCAAGTAGCTCTAATCTCCTCATCAGTTGTGTGATTTTAGCCTCAGAAGCTATAGAGACTCAATTATGTGCATACAGGTTCTGAAAGTTATGGGGATGATCTTTTCAGGACAAGACTCCCACTGAATGATTTTTTCAACTAAGGCTTCATATAAATCCCAACCCTGGTTCTCATTTTTCTTTAAAAATGCTCCTTGACCCATAGTCTCAAGGAGCGTCTTGGTTTGGTAATTTAACCCGTCATAGAGAATTTGGCACCGCCGCCACTTCTCTATTCCGTAGTGAAGACATTGGGCTAACAAATCCTTAAACCTTTAAAATACTTTCAGAATGGTTCATTGGTTTCCTGTCTATACTGCATAATATTCTTCTTGATAAGGACAGTCTTATGGATAGGTAGAATTTCTTAAGGAACACCTTAACAAAGTAATCCTATGATGAAATAGAACTAACAGGCAAGTTGTATAGCCACTTCTTGGCTATGTCTTTAAGTGCAAAGGGTATAAATCTCAGTCTAACAGCATCTTCCCCCAGTTGGAAAATTCTCATCATCAAGCATACTTCTTCAAACTCCCAAATGAAGAAGTACACATTCTCAGATTCTAAGTCATGGAACCTAGGGAGGGTGTTTATAAATTGTGGTTTTAGCTCAAAATTTTTTCTATTAGCTTCGAGTAATAAAAAGCAGGAGGGAAGTGAAGTATGAATCGGGTAAAACTTGTTCTGAAGTGAAACGTGATTGGCTATAATTGGATCTATCTCAGGAGGTGGTGTAGGTTCAAGTGGAGTGTTCCTAACTAGTCTTGATGTAACTGGATCCCTAGAGCACTCTTGCATGCACGACACAAACAACGTTCACCCAACAAACAAACAGAAAAAGTAAAATAACAAACAAGAATAAAGAAAAACAATCACCAAGCCTATCTAGGATACCTGAACCTAGACGACTCCTAATTGGGCAATTCTCTGAGGAAGTTGTTGTTTGAATCAGACCACCAGCTAATCAGTCACGTAGGCGTAAAATACGGTGGGAGGTATCCATGTGTAAGCAGTGAGCCTTAATTACGCCAAACCACGATATCTTCGAGGCTTAACCTCTTAATCCCCAACCTTAGACACTGATTTGACTGGAGTATAATTCAAAACAAGTCCAACCCACAGTTAATCTCCTATTGAGTCCGGATGTTCCTAGGGGCCAACATCTATCAATGTTTAGATTAAGTTTGGGATTGTGAATGCTTGGAATGTTATTTTTTGGCTAAGGAAGGGTGATGAAATTCCCACCTTATCTTGTTTATTTAGGAAATGCCCTTAGAATCAATTTGTGCAAGTGTACAAAATATGCAAACAGGTTTCACTCAAAGCAATTAAATCAACCAAGAGATGAGTCCTATTCTATATGCTATACGCACGTATCTTGCTCCGGCACTCTTCAACAGTAAAGTAAAAGAATTGAAAAGACACGTGCCCTAAGATGCAAATGTCTAAACAAATTTTTAACTTTCAACGATCTTTTTACTGTTGGTCATTAGCAGGATATGAGTGTGGCATACAAGAATAATAGTAATTGTAATGAGCTAATTTTTACAAAACAAGCGACCCTGCAAAAAATAATGTCAGTAGTCAACTCATTCTTTCCGCGAAAAACGCGACAAAAGCCGAGAAAATGCGGTAAGTCTAAGGGTGCTTGGTCTCTGCTTTCTAGAGCAGAGGCCCAAGACCACTTATATGTTAATGCAGCTGATAATTTCTTGTTTCTAGAACCGATAACTTGCAACAGAGAAGAAAAATTTATTTAGTTCCAAAAACAAACAAAATCTGTCACCCTTCCCTGCAACAACGCCAACAATTTTGTTTGAAGGTAAAAAAAGCAGAAGTTTAGAGCAAATCGTGCAGGTCCATATGTCAATATTCAAGCTCTGAATATGTATGTAATGTTAATGTACTTCTTCGAACTATCATTTTGTAGCAAAAGTTATAACGGGTCGTATCGCAGGGAAGGTATGCGATGGAAGATTTCTTGGTTTTTGTTGTTCTTGTTTTTGGAAAGAAAACGAAAGTTCTTCTTTGTTTTAGAATTTAAAAAGAAAAGAAAGTAAAAAGAAGATAATGAATTTGTGGATTGTTTTTGTGTTAAAAGAACATGAAAATGAAAACAAGGAAGGTAGAATGAAAACAGTGAAGAAATGGCGTTTGGAAAAGTAGACAAGAGAATAGACTTTGCTTTAGAAAGAAAGATCTAGAAATAAGAAAAGTTTTTATCAGATAGAAGGAAAGCCATGACTATCTAATAACTCTACACTACTAACTTACTAATCTCCTGAATGAATTGTGCCTCATGTAGATTCATTGGCATATTGTCCATCTTGATTCATCAAGTCTAAAAGTTGGCCTAATTTGTTGAAGTATTCCTCTCTTAGTTTTGTTATGTGGCCTCCTTGAATCATAGGCTCCCATTAGTTTCACAAGAATGGAATATAAGAATTGTTGGCCCGGAGGCCTTCCTCTCTAGTTTTGATGATGATTAACTCATGTAGTTATGTTTACTAATAATCTTGTGATTTTAGTTACAGATCATTAATCAAGATATTAGTTGGTGATTGCTTCAAAAAGAGGAGTTTGGAAGCCTTCACTTGGTGATTCCCGAGCCCGAGCGTCAAGATGATTCATAGCCATGCTCGTTGGATCACGGTGTTTGGACCAAGTCGACTTGAAGATGAAAATCGTCAAGAAGACTTAGGTATCCATAGTTTTAGTGTGTTTAGATCCATGTGTAAAGCTTAGAATAGTTGATATGCTCAAGTGCACAACACACACAAGATTTATGCTTAGAATAGTTTGATATACCTATTCATGTGTTTTAATGTTTTGGTATTTTTAACAAAACATTATTTTGGAATTAAAGACAAAAACTATGATATATATTTGTTTCTTGTATTTTGGACTTATGTCCATATGCAACATGCTTCAATGTGTTTAAATATCATATTTTTGTATTTCAATGAGTTTAGGAAAAATCAGATTTCTTATTGAAAAATACAAGTTTGGTAAAATACATGTTTTGGTTTTTGATAAAAATGATAAGACACAAAAATAGTTCAAATTGCTTGATATTTGAGTTGAAACTTTTATCACATGTTTATATATCAATGCAAAATGTTAAAACTATTTTGGGTATTTTTAGAAGAGTTAAAAGAATTTTTAGAAATATTTTAACATATTTTTCTGACCCAGGTTCTGACCCAGAACTGTGCTGACAGGCCAGGTCGGTCGACCGCACGGTCGACCGAACCATGGGCCGGTCGACCGTTATGGTCGACCGACGTGCACAGTTTTGTGCACGTCTGGCAGACACTGGGACGGTCGACCGGACCAGAGAGCTCTGCTCTCTGTATCTGGGCGGTCGACCAGATTCCTCCAACGGTCAAAAATTCGACCGTTGGCGGTCGACCGCCAGCCTGTCAGGCTGCCAGATCAGCCTAACGGCTAGTTTCTGATTTGGGCTATATAAACCCCAATTGCTTGGGATTTTGGCCAAGGTTTTTAACAAGAAAAATTCCCAGTTTCTCCAGAGTTTAAAAGAAGTTTTCAAAGTGTTTTAAAGCTTAAAGATTTCATCTTTATTGTTTTCAAGGGTTTGGAAAATTCAAAGAAAAATAGTTTTTTGGGATATTGCTTTAGATCTTCATTTCTATCATATTGCAAGTGTTTTCCCAAGGATTTTTCTTTGTTATTTGATTTCCAAAACACCTTGATTTCCACACTTGAGCTATATCTTCTATCCTAATCTATTAGGATCTTTGTTTTAAGGAAAAGAGGAAAGAGAGATTGTTTGTGGTTGAAAGAAACCACTAGTTGTAAACCCTCCTTTATTTGTGTATCCCTCTTTGGTAGAGGTTGATCGGAGTGGTGTTTGGATCCCTCTTCGGTAGAGGTGATTGAGATTGTATTGGCTACGGGCCTTATCCCTCTTCGGTAGAGGTGGATTGTGGTTGTATTGCCTCGGTGACATTGTAAGGTTGAGAGAGGAGTTCGGTACTCCTTAGTGGATTAGAAATCCTTCTCGGTGAAGGCGGGGACGTAGAGCTAGGGGCTCAACCTCGGAACATATCTTTGTGTTTGCGTTTGATCCACTTGTCTCTAATCTCTCTCTCTTTACTTTTGTGTTGTGCATAGCATCATTCATTTATATCTTGTATGCTTGTGTTGTCCTTGCATTTGATTCATATTGCTTATCCTTATATGCTTGGATTGTTGTGTGTGCCTCACTTGTACTTAACCACAAGAGCTTCATATAGCACCTCAACCCATATCTAGGGGAATCACGAGGAGTTAGTTCAGAGCCCTTCACGGGGAATTCGGCTACACTTGTGTGTTGTACTAAGTGTGTTGCAAATAGTTTTTAAGCTTCCGCATTTAGCGCATTTAGTTTCTAGATTAGCATATCACCTATTCACCCCCCCCTCTAGGTGATTTCAATTGGTATCAGAGCCTACGCTCCTGATACTTAGGCTTAACATCCTAGGAGTGAGATCCTTTGTTTTGCTAATTTATCATTTGCATTTGCACACTTTTATTGTTTGCACACATATAGTTTGGACCCATGGACTTCATGACCCCACCAATGTTTGACCCTTCCAACATCATTGTTTGGAAGACTAGGATGTCCGTTTATTTACTAACCCAGGATATAATGTTCACCTTGCCATTACCAAGGAATCCTTTCGTAGTGATAGCAAGCATATAGGGGCCAATGCACAAGCCCTTGAGGCCATTAGAAGCACACTTCCTAAAGAATATCTTTTGCTTGCTTCTAACTTTGATTCCGCATTTGCAGTGTGGAACGTGTTGACAACCACAACCACCTCCAAGCTTCAATTGCCAATCCAACTGGAGGAATCTAGTGGAGAATCCGAGTCTCAAAGCTACATGGTCCAAGGGAATGACTCCCTTGAGGTACAATCGGAAACTCAACTAGATAGTTTTGATTCTAGTTCTTCATGTGATGAATTTGTTGATGCACATGCTTTGAATGAAGAACTATCCATTGTGTGTGAAAAATTGATTGAAAAATATAACATTTTGAAAAAGAAAAGTCTAGGCCTTAATAAGGAAAATAAGAGTTTGCATTCTAGACTTAACAATATTTTACAAGAGAAGGTGGAGATCTATAATGAATGGGATTCATTGAGATCTCAATTAGAACTTGCACTTAAAGAAAATGAGTTTTTAAAATCTAAAAATGATTGCCATGTTGTTTTAAAAATAATGATGTTTTGTCTTCAAAAGTTGAATTTGTTTTAAAAGAAAATGATTCTTTAAAAAGAGAAATTGATTTCATTTCTAAAGAGTTAGAAATTTGTTTAAATAAAAATAATACTTTGAAAAATGATATTGTTTCCCATGTTTGCCATGCTAGGGTGGTTTCACCTAGATCACCCCTTGCATGTTCCATCTCTTCTTTAATTAAAAAGATATATCTATGCTTAAGAAGAGTGTTGATTGTTTGGGCTCCACTTTAAGCCATTGTGCCAAGAGCCATACACGTTTGGAATCTTTGTTTCGAAAGAAACAAGTTCCATCTATTCATGCACACCCCCCACGGCATACACATGCTCCTCACGGGCACCATCATCACATGTATGCTCATGTGTACACTTGTACACATTGTGGACGTAAGGGCCACCTTGCTAAATTTTGTTATGATAGATTACATACTTCAAATTTAGCAAATAACTTTGTTTGGGTTAGAGAAGGTACTAACCCCCATGGACCCAAAAGATTATGGGTACCAAAGACCACCCCTCTTGCTTATAATGTAGGTGTGGGCTCTCGCATGACGTGAGAGTGATGGTACCTTGGAGTGGAAGCGTTCCGTGCTTAAAGGAAATATTTTGTATGCATCACTTTCAAGGGAAGTTTGGTGGAGAGGACCACCATGTTTTGGAGACAAGGAGAGTTGCCTTCTAGGTTTTTGGTAACGATTCCTAACTCCTATTTATTGTTTACATGCTTTCCATTCTATTCATTTTAGCATGTTTTATTGTTTATAGATTATTATGAAAATGCCATGTTTATTAGACCCTTGACATGCATGAATAGCCATTTTGAGACACCCATGTTTAATATGGACTATTATTTTGTGTTCTCACCATTTGTTTAGCTATCATGTTTATCATAGGTTGAATAACATGTGGATTTCCATAGTAATCATGTTTAGGTTTATCATGATAATTTTTATCATATTTTGATGCTTCATGTTTTGAATATATATTTAAATGTTAGTTTTTATTAAAACTAGGTATATACTTGTGCATATAGTGGGCCACAAATAAATCTATATATGTTTGAGCTTGAATGCTTATTTGAACCCATTAGATGTGCTAGTATAGTCTAGTTTGATGATTCATGCACTTTAAACTTGTATTCCTATTTTTGGATTTGTTTCATGAGTTTTCATTTCATGTATATGTTTATTTTGCCAAACTTTAAGATGTACATGTATACCCCTTGAGTCATTTGCTTTTCATGTAAATCCTTATTTATGGACTCAATTGTGTTTAAGGATATGTATGTATACTTCTTGTGTTGACAAATCATACATATACCTTGAAATGAAATTTGTTTTAATGAAAATTTAGTTATTCATATTTCATGTTTTTGTGTTTATGTTTAACTTCATGTATATGTCTATTTTATCCAAACTATTTATTATACATGTATATCCTTTTGAGCCACGTGCCTTAATGCATATATCTTTGTGGACTCGTTGTGTTTGGATATGTATGTATACTTTAGTTTGTATAAGACATACATATACCTTGAAGATTAAATAAGTTTAGATGATTTTCATGTTTTCTTGTTTCAAGGAATATTGAGCTAAATTGAATACTTTCATGATTATGATTTTCACATTTTACTTGTACACTCACCATTTCTTGTTTACTCATGTTTTGTTTTCATGAGTCATATTTATGCTTAATTGACTTGAGTGTTGGATATCATGTGGATTTCTTGTTTCATGAAAAATAATTTTATTTATTCCTTACTTGAAGGATTTCGTACTAGTTTACAAATTTTTCCATTTAACTAGTTCGTATTCTTCATATGGTAGATGTTTTCAAACATACTTTTATTCTAAAAACCTATTTTTGAAAACCCCTACCGTCCACGGGCGGATGGATGGGCGATCATGCTCATGTATGCTTTATAATGAAAATCATTTTTAACTTGAACATGAATGGGAGGATTTGTTATATGATGTATACACTTGATCATTATTGTTGTTTCAATTGGTATCATTGAATTCTTTCAATTGGTATCAATCTTGACATTTCTTGTATACTCATATATGTTTGTATGTATGTATGTTTTCAATTCCTATAGTATCAATTTCGATTGGTATTAACACTTTCATACATATATATTTTGTTTATGCTAGAGCTTGAGTTTCAACTTTGTTTCAATTGATTTAGCTTTCAATTGGTATCTTATTTCGAGCCTACGCATTGTTTTTGTTGGTATTTCATAAAGGGAGAGAAAATTTGATTTTGTATTTCAATTGGTATTTTGTTCCCTTACTTTATGATAGAAAATAATAATTTCAATTGATATCATATGTTTAAAATGAACAATTATTTCAATTGGTATCAAGTTGTTTTCATTTTTTTTAAATTGGTATCAAGAGGTACTTCTTTGACATTAAACATGATATCAATTATATTTTTAAAGTCACCCCTTATTGACTTTGTTTTTGTTTTACATAAAAAGGGGGAGAACATTGTTTTTATTGTTTTAATTTTTACCCCTTTGTTGATGATTGACAAAAAGGGGGAGAAAGATTTTGAGTTTGAGTTTTATATGCATAGTTATGGTTTTACATATATTAAGTTTAATTGGTATCTAGAAGATGTTTATTTGTTTTTGAAAATTTCATTGGAAAATTCCATTGGTATCTAGAACCTTTTATTGTTTATACATATCTATGCATGTTTCATGTTTTATAATTTCATTGGTATCTAGAACCTTTATTGTTTATGCATAATATTCATTGCATATTTATGTTTATGTGTTTATGCATGAGTTAAGGGGGAGCTACTTTGAAGCTTAACTTTAATCCATGCATATATAACTCCATGAGTTTTGTCATCATCAAAAAGGGGGAGATTGTTGGCCCGGAGGCCTTCCTCTCTAGTTTTGATGATGATTAACTCATGTAGTTATGTTTACTAATAATCTTGTGATTTTAGTTACAGATCATTAATCAAGATATTAGTTGGTGATTGCTTCAAAAAGAGGAGTTTGGAAGCCTTCACTTGGTGATTCCCGAGCCCGAGCGTCAAGATGATTCATAGCCATGCTCGTTGGATCACGGTGTTTGGACCAAGTCGACTTGAAGATGAAGATCGTCAAGAAGACTTAGGTATCCATAGTTTTAGTGTGTTTAGATCCATGTGTAAAGTTTAGAATAGTTGATATGCTCAAGTGCACAACACACACAAGATTTATGTTTTGGATTTGGTTTTCATGAATAGTTTAGATCAAAACAAGTTTAAATGGTTTTTATGTATATTAGATGTGTTCAATATACACACATGCTTAAACTTCTTATACAAACTTAGTTTGATATACCTATTCATGTGTTTTAATGTTTTGGTATTTTTAACAAAACATTATTTTAGAATTAAAGACAAAAACTATGATATATATTTGTTTCTTGTATTTTGGACTTATGTCCATATGCAACATGCTTCAATGTGTTTAAATATCATGTTTCTGTATTTCAATGAGTTTAAGAAAAATCAGATTTCCTATTGAAAAATACAAGTTTGGTAAAATACATGTTTTGGTTTTTGATAAAAATGATAAGACACAAAAATAGTTCAAATTGCTTGATATTTGAGTTGAAACTTTTATCACATGTTTATATATCAATGCAAAATATTAAAACTATTTTTGGGTATTTTTAGAAGAGTTAAAAGAATTTTTAGAAATATTTTAACATGTTTTTCTGACCCAGGTTCTGACCCAGAGACAGGCCAGGTCGGTCGACCGCACGGTCGACCGAACCATGGGCCGGTCGACCGTTGCGGTCGACCGACGTGCACAGTTTTGTGCACGTCTGGCAGACACTGGGACGGTCGACCGGACCAGAGAGCTCTGCTCTCTGTATCTGGGCGGTCGACCGGATTCCTCCAACGGTCGAAAATTCGACCGTTGGCGGTCGACCGCCAGCCTGTCAGGCTGCCAGATCAGCCTAACGGCTAGTTTTCTGATTTGGGCTATATAAACCCCAATTGCTTGGGATTTTGGCCAAGGTTTTTAACAAGAAAAATTCCCAGTTTCTCCGGAGTTTAAAAGAAGTTTTCAAAGTGTTTTAAAACTTAAAGATTTCATCTTTAATGTTTTCAAGGGTTTGGAAAATTCAAAGAAAAATAGGTTTTTGGGATATTGCTTTAGATCTTCATTTCTATCATATTGCAAGTGTTTTCCCAAGGATTTTTCTTTGTTATTTGATTTCTAAAACACCTTGATTTCCACACTTGAGCTATATCTCCTATCCTAATCTATTAGGATCTTTGTTTTGTGGAAAAGAGGAAAGAGAGATTGTTTGTGGTTGAAAGAAACCACTAGTTGTAAACCCTCCTTTATTTGTGTATCCCTCTTTGGTAGAGGTTGATCGGAGTGGTGTTTGGATCCCTCTTCGGTAGAGGTGATTGTGATTGTATTGGCTACGGGCCTTATCCCTCTTCGGTAGAGGTGGATTGTGTTGTATTGCCTCGGTGGCATTGTAAGGTTGAGAGAGGAGTTCGGTACTCCTTAGTGGATTAGAAATCCTTCTCGGTGAAGGCGGGGACGTAGAGCTAGGGGCTCGAACCTCGGAACATATCTTTGTGTTTGCGTTTGATCCACTTGTCTCTAATCTCTCTCTCTTTACTTTTGTGTTGTGCATAGCATCATTCATTCATATCTTGTATGCTTGTGTTGTCCTTGCATTTGATTCATATTGCTTATCCTTATATGCTTGGATTGTTGTGTGTGCCTCACTTGTACTTAACCACAAGAGCTTCATATAGCACCTCAACCCATATCTAGGGGAATCAAGAGAAGTTAGTTCAGAGCCCTTCACGGGGAATTCGGCTACACTTGTGTGTTGTACTAAGTGTGTTGCAAATAGTTTTTAAGCTTCCGTATTTAGAGCATTTAGTTTCTAGATTAGCATATCACCTATTCACCCCCCCTCTAGGTGATTTCAAGAATTTGAGATTTGCATAACAAGAATATCAAATTCTTTATATCATCAAAGCCATGGTTTAACTAGCATGAAATAAGAAGCTAATGCATTAATTTGTTAGCATATGAAGGTGAACCCATCATCATATTCCATCAAGGCTCTTGTTAAAGAAACAAGGCTCTAAATGAGGCACACATGAATTATATGGAAGGAATCACCAAAACTTCATTAAGATCAAAACAACACTCATCTTCAATGGAAATCAAAGAGACTTGTCAAGCACAAGACTAGAAATTATAATCATCCAATGAATCATATGAGTTAGCATCATCCAAGAGTTAGTAGTTAGTAGTGTTACAGGTTAGTTAGTCATGTTAGAAAGTTAGTTAGCCATAGAGAAGTAAAGTAAAGAAGAAAGCATGGTAAACTAAAGTGCAAGGAATTAAAAAAGTAAGAATTAAAAGAGCAGGAAATTAGAGGCGGAAGATCATGAACTTTGCATTTAATTGTCGCTCTCAATTACAAATATTTCACTCTCATCCTCTCTCTTTTCAAAAATCTAAAAGGAGAAAATGAAATTACAAAAGATTACTAAAGAAGAACCTAAAGAAATCCTAATCTTTCTCCTAAAATTTATGGCTATCCCCAACATTCATCAACAGAGACCCTGGGGGTTTTATATAGTCATCAGGAGACTCATCGCTTTCAATCACAGCCGTAGGATCGGACCCTTCATCAATGGTCAGAGGAGTACCTCAGATCCACGGCCAAAGTCGCGTTTCCATGGCAGCATCTTGGCCGTTATGCCAGCGATCGCGCTGACAGGCTGTCTTTACCCAGGTGTACTGTGGAGTTTCTAGAACCTAGAGAATATTCTCTGGTTCATTGCAAATGTGGACTTCTTTAACTTGGGCTCTTTTTAATCTCCTTTAAATCTCTTAATTGGCTTAGATTTGGGTCTTATTCTCCATTAAAGTGTGAACCTGAAATTTAAGAGAAAAAATCATTAAAAACCTCATTTTTATTGATAATATGCATGAAAATGTGATGAAAAATGATACAAAATTAAACACTAATTACACATCCCCACCATCACCCTCTTCCCCCATCATCTACATCCCCATCTCCCCCAATTTCTCTACCACCCAAATCATCATCACCGTTAGAATTCACCTTCATCCCACCACCAAAATGTTGGCCTAAAGGCCCATCACTCTAGTTTTGATGATGATTAAATCATGTAATTATAGTACTAACGATCTTGTGTTATTTAAGTTTCAAATATTCAATCAAGATCTTAGTTGGTGACTAGCTTCTTTAAAAGACTCAAAGTCAAGTTTTGAAGCTAACTCAAGTTTATTCAAGAGCTCAAGATTCAAAAGAACACATCAAGCACTCAAGGATGGAGTCGAAATTAAGGAATCATGGATGGATGCATTGAAGCACCACCAAGAAGAAAAAGAAAGGAACAAAAGAATTTTTTCTATGTAAGATTTAGTTTTGTTAAAATCAAGTTTAGAGATTTGGATTGCTCATGAGATACACGCACACACAAAAGAGTTATTGTGTTTTGATTCCAAAATCTTGAAAAGATTTTTGATAGTTTAGATCATTTACAAAATCGTATTCTGGATTTATGGATATTGAAAAGAATATTTTGAAAAGAATATTCTGAAAAAATATTTCAAGTATTTACAAACAAGTTCAGCTTCATTCTTTGTGTTGATCTATGATCCACACGTATTTGTACTTCAAAGATCTACGTGAACTTATTTCTGTATAGATATTTCAAAGCATTTAAATATAAAATCAAAATGGATTTCCAAAATGTTTTTATTTATGTTTTTGGCCCTGAGCCGGTCGACCGATAGGTAAAGCTGTTTGCTCTGTTGGTCGACCGTCTGATCGACCGGTTATGCACGACTTGCACAAGAACAGATTGTGATTATCAATTGACCGAATGTAGGGCTTGCATTCTGTTTGTCTTCATCGATCAATCGAATGATCGGCCGACTGAGACACAGGAAGTCTGTTGGAATCGGTCGACCGTCCAGTCGACTGGTGTTCCCCAACGATTAGAAATTTGACCAATGGCAGTAGACCGCCCTGTTGATGACAAGCTTGTTAAGCTGGATTAATCCCAAATGGATATTTTGTATTCTGTCTTTTCTGGGTTAAGCCATAATGGCTATTTTGGGTTTCATCAGTTTTTTCCATTCCCTATGTTGCTGAGATTCTAGAGAAACCCCAAGAACAATTATTAGTGATAAAAAAAACCTATTTTCTCAAGATTCCAAAAGATTGTTAATAGTTTCTCATGTTGAGCCAAAAATTTCAAATCCCTTATTTTAGCTTTGAGCATTCCTTCAAATCTCTTTAAGTTTTGCTCACTACACAATCTCAAGAGCTTCATCAACTCCAACTTGATTATAGGGATTGTTTGTGAGCATTTGTGATCTAGAAAAAAATCACCACTTTCTTGTATTTGAGAAGTCGCAGAGGTTACGGCCTTGAGTGAGCTTGCGGGCTCGATTGTAGGTGTTGTGAAACCGAGTGATCTTGCGAGATCGATTCTGTTTTCCATTGATTTGCAAAGGGGAAAACTTACAATAAAAAGAGTTGAGGAGCTAAATTACAAGTATTCTTAAAAAGATTACAAGTAGATCTCCTCAGAGATTCTGGAGAAGTGTGCCGATAGGAGTATGGTCAGCGCGCGACCACTTTGTCCCTTTGACGATGCGAGAGATGAGATTCCCTCTTGCCGGGTTCGGGGAATCAGAGAACAGAAGGTTGGTAGAACCCTCTTGCTACTTCTCAAAACCGCCTTCAATTAGGAATTCTTCTCGCCTGGTTCCGGAGATTTCTTGAGAAGAAGGTATTAGGGTATCAGCACCCTGAATAGAGAAGCAATTCTCTAAAAGTCTCTGAATTCAAGAGTGCACGGTGCGTCGTGAAGAAGCCTCTGCTTGTGGAGTCCTCTCTCTTGCGTATTGCCTCTTCAAAGCCTTTTCGTGGTCTTCTTTTTTCCTTGTACCCCTGATGGGCTATTTATAGGGAGAGCAAGGGTATAATCGTCCCTTCAAGATATGGAAACAGATTGAATTAAATCTGTTTAAATCTGGAAAGTAGCCTTGCTGCGAGGCTAGGATCAGCTTCTGCGAAGCTAGAAATGGCAGGTCGGTTGATCCTCTTGATCTGTTTTGATCCTTTCCATATCATTGGAGGATTTCCCCTGATCTTCTTACTCGTTTTAGAAGAGTCAAGAGATTGTGGCAATCAACTGCCAAATTTGATCTCAGATTTGATCTTGATTGGATTTGATCTTGATCCTGATTAGATTTGATCTAATCTAGAGATTTGATTGGTCAAAGGTTGACCATAGCAGACCGCAGTGGCGATACCCGCTTTAAACTCACAGCGGAGCTGGAAGCAGTATCTGGCGAAGTTAGAAGAAAGCTCTTCAGTGGAGCTAGATGTCGTCTGTTACGAAGCTACCGTATACCTTTTCTGCGCAGTTGCATGTGGCTTCAGGCGACGTTAACTCTCTCTGCGGAGTTGCGCTCTAGCAGTTCAGGCGAAGCTATAAGTTAGCTTCCTGGCGGAGCTTTGAATGGCTCCAAGGCGAAGTTGGATGATCTTAGCCTCTCAGGCGAGGCTATCCCTTTGGGCTCATGTGATGCTAAGTGCTAGCATCTTAGACCTGCTGAGGTCTGTTCAAAAACAATCCAGGTTCACTGTCTGCTTGCTGGATCAGTGGAGTCCAAGTTGCTTCCTTGTCCCTCGGAGATGGGTGAAAACTGGTTTTCAGCTCGTCTGTCACTTGTCTTTTGTAAATGTCAACAAGTTTAGACATTGTTCGGACCAATAAGAATCTTGTCTTTTTTAAGTGTCAACAAGACCCCCTTCAAAGTTTTCAAAAGTCTGTGATGGCTCACACTTTGAAATACTTTGAACTCTTTGATTGGTGGTGTGTGGAGTATGAACGTCGCCATGATGGTTGAGTTCAGCTTCGCTTAGAATCCTGCTTTAGGATGTAGATTCGCCTAGGAATCATGTAGACTCGCGTCTGGGTAGCTTCGCGGCTAGGTAGGTTCGCTCTGGAACATCTGTTGCTTTCCCAAGGCCAACTGTCGTGGGTCGGTTACGAAAAGGATTACTTCTTCTCTCGCACTGATCGAGGGAGATATTCTCCCCTCGCGCGTTTCCAAGGGAGGATATTCCCTTTCTTCAAGGCGTAATAAGTGCCTTTATGAGGGAGACGCTTCTTCCTTTGCACGGTTCCAAGGAAAATCGTCCCTTTTCTCAAGACGCAATAAATGCCTTAAATGTGCTCGTGCTTTCACGGTTGAGGCGGCAGCGCTCAGGCCATGGGGCCTATAAATAGGACACTTGAGGTCCTCTGAAGAGAACTAATCTGCTCTTCTTCTCTTCTCTTGGTTGAGAGAGATACTCAGATCTCTGAATTAGTGGGAATGCCCACTTTGGTTATTACCCGGCCAAGGTCCGGTAAGTCTTGATCATTCAACAACTTCACCAACTTTAGGGAATTCATCTCCCTTAATTTAGCTTTAACAGCTGCTTCAGGGATTAGTTTCCCTTGTTCTCCATTTTGCAATTGGTTGCTTGCATGTTAAGGATTTCAGCATAGCTTTCCAGCGAAGCTATCATCTTGACTTGATCGGAGAGAGATCACTGCATGTTAAGTCCGCTGCACAGGCAGAACTTGGGACTTAGTTCTTCAATGTTGAGCCAGTCTTGCCATATAGGTGGGGCTAAGACTGTGTCCCCCAGGATCAGTCTGGCTTAGCCATATAGGCGAGACTAGGACTTGGCGTTTGCTGAGCTAGCCCATCACTGCTGTGCAAGCGAGGCTTATCCTCTGCTTTAACTGAAATCGGATTGCTTCGCCTCAAAGAATTTGACTTAGCGTTTTTACAGCTTCTCCGGTGTTTAACTGCTAATCTGTTCCGATTTGCATTGCAGTGAGCTATGTTCGCCAATCTTGTGACTTGATGAAAGAGACCGAAAAGTTGCCTTATACTTCCCCGGTTGAAGATTTACTTTTAAGCAGGAGGAACAAACTAGGGCAGCATGCGTGTCCCAGAGGCTGTTGGCAGTCGCTTATCCGAGATGATCCCTTTTGAGGCGAGGCTGGTGGTCGCTTATCTGAGATGATCCACTTCGGGAAAGCGGACATCACCTGTGAGATCACTGACCTTGTCCTGGTGGCACCATCTGTCCTGGTGGCACCATCTATCCTTATGTGAAGGATTACAGCCTTGTGCGGGAGGAAGGCCTTTCGTGTCCAGTTGGTCTGGCTTGGAAGCAGATAAAACCACTTGTATGCCTTTTGCGCAAATGATCTTGCTGAGCAACTGAATCTGTTGTACGAAACACAACCTTGATGCAATATCAATGTACCTTTCCTTTTAAATCAATGAAAGTTCATTTTCTGCTCATTTGATTTCCGCCTTGCCTTCATCTTGAATTCGGCTATCGGAGGTAAACTCCATGTGAGATAGGATTAAAACAGGAACGAGCTTCTAGCGAAGCTAGCATATCTGCGAAGTTCGGCCTATGCCTTTAACAAAGCTAAGGCAATCCTGTTGTGCGAAGTCCGCATTTGACTTGTGGCGAAGTTAGCCCTTAGTGGCTGAATCAGCGCTTCTCGGGAAGGCGCTTTAGGCGCCGTTTCAAATTAATTTTAAACGACAGCCTGTACTGTTTACAAGGCATCGTTTCAGGTGCTCATTGGCCTATAAAAGCCCGATTGGGCTGAGAAAGAGCAGACCTCTTTATTTGAAATTTTCAGAGAACTTTGACTCTTTCTTCTCCTTCTTTCCTTCTTATTCAAGAATTCAAGAACTTCCATAGTTCTTCAATGGCGCCCAAGAGACAAGCGGGAAAAGAGGTCGCAACTTCTGCAGCGGAGGGTCCTTCTCCTCCTCCGGTCATCGAACGACCAATCGCCGGTAGGGATCTTTCCCTTTCGATTAGAGACTGCCGTCTCTCCTTTAAAGCCGATGTCTGGCTGTCTTTGGATGAACCCAAAAAATGAGCAAATTATGATCTGGTATTGTTAGGGAATCCATTTCCCTGCATTTTCCTTATTTTCTCGAACGGGAATTCAAGAACTGAAGAGTTCTTCTTTAAGCTTCTAGGCGAAGCTATCCCTTAGACTGTCTTCATCCTGTTGAACAACAGGATATGGGTCTGTCCCCTCAATCATGGCCGCAAAGGACTAATGATAATTTTTGACCATAATGCCCTTTTGACAAAGTTAGTCCTCAGGGCTGTGTCGCCTTCTGCTTAAGCTTTTCAAAGCGAAGCTAACACTTGAACATTTTCTGCGAAACGCGGACTTGACTGTGAGGCTAAGCTTTGTTGAAGCTGTTGCCTTGCTAGCTTCGCTCAAAGGGCGAGGTTATGCTTTGGTGAAACTTGTATCTTTGCTTGGCTGATGAACTAATCATGATTCTTCTTTGCTTCTGCAGTGCACTACACTCCTGGTTCTCAGAACAGCTTATTCGGGATGACCAGGGGATTGGACGGCAATATCAGCCTGCAATTTCAAGGGCAGGCTTCTCTGTTTAGTGAGGGGAGCTCTCTTGTCCTAGACACGCTTATTTATGGTGGTGATCAATACACCACTTGGAGTATTTTGACTACGGCTCCCCTTGAAGATATTAACCGTCGAACTTATAGGAAGCCCGACTTCATGTTCGGGGATGCCGCAACAGACCCTGATCACCAACTACTGGCAGGGGAAGGGCAGTGGATTTTCCAGTTTGATGGTGAGAAGTTCTACCTTCCATCCAACAAGCGACATTTTTCTTTGTCTTCCTTCCAGTGCGTGACGCAGGCTCAGAAGATGTCGTGGGAAGTGAGCCGGAGTACTGACTCTGTCCACATAGGAAAATTGATGCTTCAGTCTCCTGGTTATGCAAGAGCGGGGCCTCCTTGTTGCATAATGGGTCTACATCCTGGGAATGTATCGCGAGAGATCCCAATGGGAGAAAATCCTGCAGTGGCGCTAACCTTTGGCAACCAATTCTGCAAGGTCAATGGGAACTACCCAGCCACTGACTTCAGGACTCCAGGCTGGATTCACCCTCCGAAGGCATGGTGGAGGGATTTAACTGTATACATCCTCGCTCATTTCGAGGAGGATTTGGAGAGGCTGAACCTCCATGAGGCCGTCAGGGCGACCTGCTACGGTATTGAGATGAACGTGGCGTGCTTCTACGCCATCTTTGAATTGTATTGCCCAGCTTCAGGGACTTTCTTCACCCCTGTTGGCGAATTGGGTATGGCCTTGCATGAGATGTGGGAAGTCTCTGCTCTGCCTTTTGGGTCTCTTCCATATGAAGAATACTTCTCGTGCGAGGCAGAATTGACGCTTCTGGAGAAGCAAGAGCCTGCTTTGTTTGAGACTTACCAGGAGTTAATGTGCCACTTATACATTTGCTCCTGTATGCATGGGGGCAGTAAGGGAACCTCCTGTAGCTTGAAGAGCTGGGGAGATTATTTGTTCCCAGATATGGAGAACACTCCTGAAGCGGCTCACTGTGGAGTTGCTGATGAAGACATCTTTGACCGGATGCAAAAGCACTTCCAAGGGGATCTAGTTGTGAAGGAAGACGATGGTCCTTATGAGAAGGGTGATGTCCTTCGGAGTTTCCATCATCAGGCTCGTCGGCCGATGTCCCGGAAGGCACTACTGGCTGGTTTCTTAACAGTCTGGCTGAAGAGGTGCGTGGTGCCGTCTTCTTCGGGTGACATCGTTCATCCGAATGTTTTGCTGCCCGCTATTCGTTTGGTTCATGGTCGTCCTCTGGGACTTCTTTCGGCCATGGTGTGCTGTATCCAGAGAGGCCTTCGTGCATTGACGGAGGCTTTTTGCAGGCCACCAACGACGAAGCGTGGAAAGGGGACCATTTCGCCCCGCGACGGACCTAATCCCAGAATAGGTCTGCCGTATACTTACTTGATGGCGTGGTTCGCCCTGCATTGTCCTTCTTTGATTGAAGCTGGAGAGGACCCCCTGAAGGTGTTCGAATGGCGCTTCTCCGCCGATTCGAAGGATGCTCATGGCAGAAAACTTACGTGGCTGAGGCTCGTAAGTTGGTACGTCGTTATGACGTCTACAGTCTCTTCCGCTGTTTTCCCAGTATTCGGGACGCAGGTTATGAGGAAGAGTTCAAAGATGCGGGAGAGGGGCAGTCGTCCCTGAGCCGGGGAGTTTTTGAGTGGCTGGTCAGCATCCGGCCTTCACATCTATTATACCGGAGCGGTGATACCTGCTACTTGGAGCCTTATGTTCCAAGTCGGTTTGCTCGACAGTTTGGATATGACCAACTGTATGTGGGCAACCCAAATTTCAACCTGGCTTTCATGGGGAGCCTTATTGATGGGACCCGTGCTTGGCAATTCTTCATTGCGGGCTGTACTGGGGCGCGGCTGCGTACGCCGTTGAGGACTCCCAATCTTCTAATGACCCTGAGCTTCTGCCAGTGGTATGCAACTTCTAACTCCACACCTCTTGGATTCAATGCTAACAGCTCTGGTGTGAAGTTAATTTCTCAGCGGTTGAAGCAAAAGGTCTCTGAGAGAAGGGAAGGTAAGAGGGTTCGCGTCCCAGGCATGGAGGAATTTGTTGCTGTGGATGACAGCGAAGCCTCGGATGCGGAGAGTCCTCGCTTTGAAGCGGAGACAGGTGTCGGGACTCCTGCAGCTGGTTCTGCCGTGATGGGGACAGTTCTCCCAAGACATGTAGAAGAAGTAGAGGAGGAGCAAGGTTCTGATGTCCCTCTCAAGCGCAAACGGACAAGTGAGTCCCGTAGGAAACAGTTGGTGAAGAAGCCCCGTCGCCAAGCTCCTACGGTTGTCGTAGAGGTGAACCCTCTGCAGCGTTTCCTTCGGCTGCCGCATTGGTAGTTGAACCGTCGGTTGTTGGACCGGTTTCTGGTGAAGTTACTCCGGATTTAGGTAAGATTAGCTTTGTCTTTGTAATATATCTTCTATGTGTTCCGGACCGCTTATTATCTGCTTCATGATGTAGGAGCTGAGGCGGTGACGAGCCCGAGAGCTGAGGCCGTCGGAGAACAAGGGGAACATTATGATCCTCTGTTCGCTTATCACGAGGGTGATGAGGCCGGCTATTTTGCCGTCCCGGAGGAATCCGAAGGTGATGTGGCTGACGTTGGTCCTTCGGACACTGGGACTTTCAAAGGAAGTCCTGTAGCTTCAAGCTCTTTTGGGTGGTCCACGGAAGATTCGGTAAGCGAAAGCGGGCTGGCCATTCGTGTTGACTCCGCAAAGGACTTTCCAATGGAGCCCATGGAGACTGATGCGGCTGCCAAGATGTTTGAGGTGACATCATCCTTTGGTATTGTTGCTACCTTTTGGCTTTCACTATTTATTGTGTCTTGCCTAAACATAATTTTGTTGCAGGTGTTCCGCCTCAAGGTGCGTCAACTTCAAGGGAACCAGAGGATCTTCCCGAGGGGTCAAGGGGTGACATGAGCACTTCGACCGCGGCGGATGCTGCTGTGTTGGACGCGCTGTATGGTGACCTACCCCCATATCAGCCTGAGCTAGCCGAAGGAACGGAGGTTGAAGGGGTGGTAGTCCCGGAGGTGTCCTCACTCCCAACTATATCAACGAGTGAGGCGCCGTCAGTTATGCCAAGTGCGGAGCTGAGAGTGATTACAAGCCCTACTTCCCCAACCCTGGTGGTTGAGCCTGCTGTTCAGGAGATGGTCACTAGTCCTACCTCAGCGGTGGCTAGTGTACTGATTTCAATGAATACTCCGCCGAGATCATTGATGACCTGTCGTGCTGCTACAGCCAGTGTTCCCGCCATTCCTTCCACAGTAGTGTCAACCAGGCTGGTGAATTTTCCTGAGGTTGTCCGTCTACCAGAAGTGGCCGAGATTGAAAATGATTTTATAGGTGACATAGTCGATAGCTTTTATAAAGGCTTAGGGCGATCCATCGATCTGGTCTTGAAAGGTTCGACTATGTCGTTCTCAACGTTAAAGGTGGTCCTCTCCCGTAGTATTGAAAGTATTCGGGACCTTGAAGGGTATCACCAGGCCACTGCCTTGGAACTCCTGGTAGATCAATTTGAGAGGGACGTAGAGGAATGGCGCCGTCTTAGCCGCTCAGACCTGGAGTCTTCAGTTAATGAGCAGCTTGCGCATCTTGTCACTCAAATGCATGAAGCCCGTCTTGCTGCTCAGAAGGTTGCTAAGGCTATTTCTTCTGACTTGAAATCCTTGGAGACAAGGAAAGTAGAGGTTGGGAATGCCATTGATGCCTCCACCAGTGCTCTTCTTGACGCTAAAGACAAAATTGGGAAGGCCAAGGAGATGATCAGGAAGGCAAATCTTCTCTTATCCAGGGCTGAATAGTGCGTCTTGAAGAGACTACACGGCTTGAGCAGCTTAAGGCCCAGAGTGACGAACTCTCACGGCAGGAGTTAGCACAGAGGGCAACTTTGGCTGAGGTCGAAGCTCGTTTGGCCCAGGCGACGAACTTTAATGAGGCTGAGCTGAGGTCGCAGGCGCTTGTCCGGGCTGCTGATGACAGGAGGACGAGGCTGGCTTCCCTTGAAAAGCGAATCAGATCTTATAATATACACCCGTAGGTCGTAATATATGTGCCTCCATGTATCCCATCCTTTTGGAATCAATGAAAATAATAATTTTTGTTTTGACTCCCTGTCGAATCCCCAAATTGTTCCACTTTCTGAATTGTTGGTTCCAAATTATATTGGTGCCATTTGAGAGAATAGTCCTTTGCTGGATTGAATGCTGAGACTTGGCAGTCTGTCAGTTCAGAGGTCGCGATGACATAACTGGTTGAGGAGCCACCAAGCTTCAAGGTTGGTGATACTTGTCTTTTGTAAATGTCAACAAGTATCGAGACCTGTCTTTTGTAAATGTCAACAGGCTCAAGGTTGAGACTTGTCTTTTGTAAATGTCAACAAGCTCGAAATTGAGACTTGGCTGTCTGCTGGTTCAGAGGTCGCAATGACATAACCGATTGAGACGCCACCAAGCTCAAGGTTGGTGATACTTATCTTTTGTAAATGTCAATAAGTATCGAGACCTGTCTTTTGTAAATGTCAACAGGGCTCGGGTTGAGACTTGTCTTTTGTAAATGTCAACAAGCTCGAAATTGAGACTTGGCTGTCTGCTGGTTCAGAGGTCGCAATGACATAACCGATTAAGACGCCACCAAGCTCAAGGTTGGTGATACTTATCTTTTGTAAATGTCAATAAGTATCGAGACCTGTCTTTTGTAAATGTCAACAGGGCTCGGGGTTGAGACTTGTCTTTTGTAAATGTCAACAAGCTCGAAATTGAGACTTGGCTGTCTGCTGGTTCAGAGGTCGCAATGACATAACCGATTGAGACGCCACCAAGCTCAAGGTTGGTGATACTTATCTTTTGTAAATGTCAATAAGTATCGAGACCTGTCTTTTATAAATGTCAACAGGGCTCGGGGTTGAGACTTGTCTTTTGTAAATGTCAACAAGCTCGAAATTGAGACTTGGCTGTCGCTGGTTCAGAGGTCGCAATGACATAACCGATTGAGATGCCACCAAGCTCAAGGTTGGTGATACTTATCTTTTGTAAATGTCAATAAGTATCGAGACCTGTCTTTTGTAAATGTCAACAGGGCTCGGGGTTGAGACTTGTCTTTTGTAAATGTCAACAAGCTCGAAATTGAGATTTGGCTGTCTGCTGGTTCAGAGGTCGCAATGACATAACCGATTGAGACGCCACCAAGCTCAAGGTTGTAATGGAATTTGGGACAAGTCTCATTTTCACGGGGAGAAACGAGGGAATCACTGTCATAGGTTTAATGTTAACGTAACAGCGAAATGTATATGTGGTCTTACCATTCTATGGATGAGAATTGGTAAGTGATTTTGGAGGTCTCGTTTTCGCGGAGAAAAACGAGGGAATCACTGTCATAGGTTTAATGTTAACGTAACAGCGAAATGCATATGTGGTCTTACCATTCTATGGATGAGAATTGGTAAGTGATTTGGATGTCTCGTTTTCGCGGGGAAAAATGAGGGAATCACTGTCATAGGTTTAATGTTAACGTAACAGCGAAATGCATATGTGGTCTTACCATTCTATGGATGAGAATTGGTAAGTGATTTTGGAGGTCTCGTTTTCGCGGGAAAAAACGAGGGAATCACTGTCATAGGTTTAATGTTAACGTAACAGCGAAATGCATATGTGGTCTTACCATTTTATTGATGAGAATTGGTAAGTGATTTGGAGAGGGAATCAAATGGGAACTGGTCCCTTAGGATTTTTAGCAAATCCCCAGCTGTCAACGGGTTTGATATGCCTTTACCAACTACCGTTTGAATTGGGCTAGCCATGCTATTCCCCTCAGCATGATGAGTTGTCGAGGATTTATGTTGGGCTTAAAGGCCAACATTTTCCTCTATCCTTAATCGTTAAGGATGTTGGATCATCTGGTTAACGTATGTGTAACCTTGATTCTCCTTTAAGACAACCAGTGTATGGCCAGGCTCCTACTGGTTTATGGTTGTATGATCTCGCTTGGAGGAAGAGAAAGGCTCTCTTTGTGTGTACTTTGAACACGAAGGTCTTGATCAGAGGTGTAATGTTAACTTGATCATGAGAAGGATCCTTGATTAAGGATAATACTTCTTTAAGAACTTGCCATTGAACGGCATCATGAGTAGGTCTCCATCTGAAGTCATAAGGCGGTATGCTCGTTTGAATAGACTATTTCTATGACAAACGGTCCTTCCCATTTAGGCTGAAATTTGCCTTTGGTCTTATACGTCATAATCATCGGTCGTCTGACGGCTAAAACCAGGTCTCCTTTCTGGAAGACCCTCTGTTTGACTTTCTTATTGAAGGCTTTTAAAATTCGAGCTTGATACAACTCGATGTGTTGCTGAGCTTGTAGCCGCTTCTCATCTATGTTGGCCCATAAGGTTACACTCTCCATTTGTTTAGAGTTTTGATGATAACAAACCAAATAGGAGCTATATGGTACTAATTAGTTTGTTAAGATAAGTTTCAGGTTTGTACCATATTTGGAGGCCATTGCTTAGCTATTGCAAGAAATTCTAGGTTCATAAAGCAAAGAAGGCTTTTTGCACATCAAGGAAGGAAACATAGAAGAGAAGGCTCTAGCAAGGCATTGCATGGCTCAAGACTTCAAGATTGCTCAAGATAATTTATTAGATTTGTTTTTAGTTTAGAGTTTTGTTAAAGAATAGTGAATAGGTTTGAAGCTCTATCACACACGTTTTTGCGCACATCTTGTTTCCAAAAATATTTCCTATAATATGTACAAAAATAGTTTGTATACAATCTTCAGCCTACAAACTCATTTTTATCCATTATATATATCCCTATTCAAAACTATTTTGTTAAAAATAGATCTCTCCTCAAAATTCCGTTTTTGTTTTGGCTTTTGACCTGAGCCGGTCGACCGCCAGGGTCGACCGACCCTATGTCAGGTCAAGCCGGTCGGCCGACCCAGTCGACCGGAGTTCTGGTAGCAGTGTGTATTGATTGTTCTACATATTTACATATTTTACCACTTCCATACTATGCATTTTGTAAATAATATGTGATTTCTTACCATTTTCTCTCTATTTTTACAGGTCCACAACTTAAAAGAGAAAAGCCAATTAATCACTTTAATTAGCAATAATTAAAAGTGATTAAATCCATAATCCCAAAAGAGCCAAGATTTGAATTTGGATTCAGTTGAGATCCGCGCGCCCATAGGATCTTCCAGAAGGCCACGTGGCTAACCAACTAACAACCAGATCACAACAGAAAATCTGGGCTCAACGGCCCAGATTTTGCCGCAAAAACTGCCAGATCCTTGTGGATCTGCGGCAGTTATGAGTTAGTTGGAGACCGGATTTTGCGCCAACGGCCAGGGCTCTAGATGCTTCTCTGGGATGGCTATAAATAGAGGACCAAGGTCTGTGCGTGAAGGGAGAGAAGAGAGAGAGAAGAAAATAGGGGAAATTGTTGTAATTTGTTTTAGCTTTCTCTGAGATTTTTAGACTTCATCTCCTTCCTCCTAGAGATCTTGACAAAGTGAGAGAGAGAGTGCTGTTTGAGAGCTTGTACCAAGGAAGTGACATTCTTGTGGCTAAGGATTAATCAAAAGAGCTCCATTCATCTCTTTGCAAACTCTAGTATGCTTTACTTTACCTTGCTTTAAATTCTTGCTTTGATTCTAGTTCATCTCTATTGCTTGTGTTTTGTTGCTTTACTTCATGAATAGTTGTGTTGTTTGTAGTGTAATGGCTAGCTAAATCTTTATTGCATGGCTAGCTAAGAACTTGCCTAGCTAACTTCTATCTCCTTGGATGATGCTATTCCTTATACTTGCATTGTGATTACTTCTATAACTTACCAAGAAAGTAGAGTTGATTTCTCTTGGCAATTGCTTGTTCATACCACCTATGACTCATGTGTGCCTCATTTAGAGCCTTGTCTAGAACAAGAGCCTTTGATGGAACATGAAGATGGTTCACCTACATATGCTACTTGTAAGAACAACTTCCCTACTTCAAGCTACTAGTTGTTGTTATGTCTTGAATGTTTGAATGAACGTTGTATCTTCTTTTAGCATCCTTGAGTGTCACTTCTAGATTTCATCAATTGAACATCTATCTAAGAGAGCCAATGACTCATTGTGAGGCTTCAAGCTAGAACAAGAGAACACTCATCTTCAAGAAGGTAAAGAAACTGAACAACAAGCAAGTTATATCAATTGCCAATGAGTCAATACGAGGCAATAAAGCATCACCATTGAGTATAGCAAGTTAGCAATGAGGTAAAGTTAGCTAGCCATGTATCTTATCATCTAAAAGTTTTTCAAACACTTTCTTTACTAGTTTCTCTTTCTTTACAACACACTTCACTCAAGTTCTTTTTTGGTTTCTTTTTCCATGATGCACACAACCACCACTTCTTTTCTTCTTGCACTTGTGTAATTACATAGAAGATTCTTCGTCTTCTTGCTTCACTTGAAAACCGTAACGCTTCCATCGCTAGCTCTCCCGGAAGATCGACCCGGTATAGCCATTTACTATATCGGAGATTGGAAAGGGTAAATCAATCTTTAAATACATTTGTGAAGTGGACTTAGCACCAAGGTGGATTCTAACCTTCATCTCTTTGTTACATATTTGTGCTAATACTCTACACAACTCTTTTCCCAATCAATATTTGGCGCCGTTGCCGGGGAGAGCAACGGTTTTTGGTTGAAAGGTGAAGAACTAATACGAAGTCTCTTCTCTGTTGCAGGTTACAGGTTGAAGAAACAGCAAATTTTGCATAGCAGTGACATATAAGTGGACCTGGGCCTCTGCTCTTGAAAGCAGAGACCAGGATCCCTCCAAATTGCCGCAATTTCTAGGCTTTTGCCACAGATTTGCGGCAAAGAGGAGATCACTACTAATCAGTTTTCTGCAGGGCTTGCCTCTCTGCAAAATACAGTTGCTGATATATTTTAAATCCTGTTTGCTTCACCTGATATCTGCTAATCAACAGTAAAAAATTGGTTGTAATTGTTAAAAAAATTGTTTAGACATTTGCATCTCTAGGCACGTGTCTTTCAATTTCTTTACTTTTACTGTTGAAGAGTGCGGGGGACAAGGTACGTAAGCATAGCATATAGACTAGGACTCACTCATTGTTTGATTTACTTATGCTTTGAGTGAACCTTGTTTGTTGATATCGTACACTTACACTAATTGACTCTAAGGGCAAATCCCATAAAAAAGATAAGGTGGGGATTTTATCACCCCTTCCTTAGCCCACAAACCATCTTCCCCACGTACTCACAATCCTAAGCTTCTAAATAAAAATTGCTAGACGTTGGCCCTAGGGACATCCGGACTCACTTAGGAGATTATCCTAAGGGGGAAAAGTGTTGGAAAGTGACTTTCGTAAAATCGGTGTCTAGGAAAGGGGTTAAGGGCCGAAAGCCCGAAGGTTGTTGGTTACTTAATTAAGGAACGTCTCTGACGGAAAACCTCCCAACAACTTTACCCTTCCCTGGCCGATTTGCTTATAGTCAAAGTCCACACCAAACCTCCTGTGGACAATCTATCGTTAGGAGTCGTCTAGGTGCAGGAAACCTAGAAAGCTTGGATTGATTTTTTTTCTTTTTTCTTGATTGTTATTTTTCATTTTTCGCTTGTGTGATTGGTGCACGTTGATTGTGAAATTGTATGCAAGAGTGGATAGAGATCCAAATTCTGCGAGGCTTGTGAGAGTTTCTACACTGCCATACACCACCACTCGACACAATCATGACTACCAACGTGTCGCTGCAAGACAAGTTCTATCCTATCCGCACATCACTTCCATCTTGCATTCTCCTCCCAAACACAAATGGAAATAACTTTGAGTTGAAGCCCCAGTTCATAAACACTCTTCCACAATTCCATGGCCTTGAATCTGAGGATGCCTACTTCTTCATCCGAGAGTTTGAAGAAGTATGCCTTATGATGAGGATTTCCCAGCTTACCGATGATGCTGTCAGACTTAGGTTCATACTTTCGCATTAAAGGATATTGCTAAGAAGTGGCTTTATAATCTCCCAGTTAGCTCTATTTCTTCTTGGGATGATTTCGTTAAGGTCTTTCTTAAAAAGTTTTATCCTATTCATAAGACAGCCTTGATGAGGAAAAATATTATGCAATTCAAACAAGAAGCAAATGAACCGTTTTGGAAGTATTTTGAGCGCTTCAAAGACCTAGTAGCCCTGTGTCCCATCACGGTATAGAAAAATGGCGTCAGTGCCAGATTATCTATGATGGGCTTGATTATCAGACTAAGACTCTCCTAGAAACCATGTGTCAAGGAGAATTCTTAAAAAAGGATGAAGATCAGGGTTGGGATCTTTTGAGGCTCTAGCTGAAAAGACAATTCAGTGGGAGTCATGTACTGAGAAACCTACACCCACAACTTTCAGAACTGGTTTACACTCTATAGGATCCTCGATAGCTGCAGAAGCTAAAATCACACAGTTGATGAAGAGGATTGAATTGCTAGAATCCAGGAAAAATTTCTGTTGTTAATCAAGTCAACCCATCGTCAGTAGCTAGCCCATCACCTATGGCTAGCCCTGCACCTATAATCCACCCGGGTTGTACTTACTGCCATGATTTGAATCATGTGTTGGAAGAGTGTCCAGTGTATTACTCTCAAAATTTTCAGGAGAGTACGAATGCCGCTTACACCAGACCCACTTACAACCCTTACTCCAAAACCTATAATCCTGGATGGCGTAACCATCCAAACTTCTCTTGGAGTCAGTCTGGACCTGAGCAGCCGAGACAACCATATCCACAACAATACCCTGCTCAGTCTCATCCACCGACTTACCACCAGAACCCACCAAATGTTCATTCATACCAGAGCCCCCCAAGATTCCAATCCTATCAAAATCCTGTGCCATATCAAGCAAGTTTTCAGCCCCAGTATCAACATCATCCACCACCCAATCCTTCAGACAAAAGACTTTCTGATTTGGAGAAAATGATAGAGACCTTATCTAAGAACCAAGCTTCTATGATGAACAGTCAGCAGCAGGACATGAATAAATTGCAAATTCAAATAGGGCAGTTGGCTAACTCTTTGACTGAAAGACAAAAAGGAATGCTGCCTAGCCAACCTGTGCCAAATCCCAAAGCCCATTTTCCTCTGCATGAAGTTGAAGACTTGGGACCCAGCCAATGCCAAGCCATTCAAATCCTTAGATCTGGGAAACGTGTAGATAATAAGGTTTCAAATCATTCTCCCAAATCTGTGCCAATGCCACCACCTTCTGTTCCAATCCAGCCTATGCAAGACATTCCTTCATCAAGCACACATCCATCCACTCCCAGTCAAAAGGAAAAGAGAAAGTTGATGAGCAAACATATAAGCCTGTTGTTCCATTCCCAAATAGGCTTACAAATCACAAGATGAATGCTCACATGGAGAAGATAAGAGAGATATTCAATCAAGTACAAATCAATGTCCCTCTCTTAGATGCTATTCAACAGGTCCCATCCTACGCCAAGTTTCTGAAAGAAATGTGTACAAAAAAGAGAAAAGCAAGTGTCCCGAAGAAAGTCTTTCTGGCTTCCAACATAAGTGAACTACTCAATGGTCCAATCCCTGTGAAATACAAAGATCCAGGGAGCCCTACCATTTCTTGTATCATAGGGCAGACCACCATAAATAGGGCTTTGCTTGACTTGGGCGCGAGCATAAATCTTCTCCCCTTTTCCGTCTATCAGCAGTTAGGGTTAGGCAACCTTCGTCCTACCCAGATGACAATTCAATTGGCTGACCGCTCTGTAAAGATTCCCAAGGGGGAAATTACATATGTTTTGATACGGGTCGGGGAATTCATTTACCCCGTGGACTTTGTTGTTCTTGAAACACAGCCCGTACAAAATCACAGAGCGCAAACACCTGTCATTCTCGGACGTCCTTTCTTAGCCACCGCAAATGCAATAATCAATTGCCGAAATGGATCGATGCGGTTAACATTCGGAGATATGACGAAAGAGGTGAATGTCTTCCATCTGGGGAAGCAGCCAAGGGATGTGGATCATGATTCTTTTGAAGTGAACTTGATTGAAGGACTGACCAGTGAACATGTGGAGGAAATTGAGTATGCGTCTGAAGAGGAGTTTGAGTTGGAGTCGGATGACTTCAACCTGGATCAGATTGTTGGATCAAATGTTGAACAGACCTCTAATTCCACACCTATTCTTCCCTTGCACCATGAGCAACCAGTTTTAGATCCTGTCCCTTCTTCTGAGCTTAAAACTCTTCCCAATCATCTTAAGTACAAGTACCTGGATGAGAAGAAATCCTTTCCGGTAATCATTGCATCAAATCTTACTGAGCAACAAGAAGAGGACCTTCTGAATGTGTTAAGGGAAAATAAAGAGGCCATTGGTTGGACCATGGCTGACATCAAGGGAATTAGTCCTACCATTGTTCAACACAGAATTCATCTGACGGAAGATGCTAAACCGAAACGAGACCCACAGCGCAGACTTAACCCCATTATGCAAGAAGCTATTAGATCTGAGATTTTGAAACTATTAGACAATGGGATTATCTATCCTATATCTGATAGTCAGTGGGTAAGTCCAGTCCATGCTGTGCCTAAGAAAGCTGGGTTTACTGTGGTAGAAAATGAGAATAAAGAATTGATACAAACACGTCTTCCAACGAAGATTAGAGTTTGTATTGATTATAGGAAGTTGAACACCGCCACACGTAAAGACCACTTTCCACTTCCATTCATTGATCAAATGTTGGAGAGATTGGCGGGACACGAGTACTATTGTTTCCTGGATGGATATTCAGGATATAATCAAATCCCAATCGCTCCCGAAGACCAAGAGAAAACGACCTTCACCTGTCCCTTTGGAACGATTGCGTACCGAAGGATGCCCTTTGGCCTTTGCAATGCTCCTGCAACGTTTCAACGTTGTATGTTGAGCCTATTCTCGGACATGGTGGAGAAATTTTTGGAAATTTTCATGGATGACTTTTCGATCTATGGGGATTCTTTTGAGCAATGCTTGTACCATCTGAAGCTGGTTTTACAACGATGCATGGAGAAAAATTTGACACTTAACTGGGAAAAGTGTCATTTTATGATCAAGCAAGGAATAGTGCTTGGGCACAAGGTATCAAGAATAGGAATTGAGGTGGACAAGTCGAAAGTGGAAGTCATTACAAAGCTCACTGAACCTACATGTTTAAAGAACATTAGATCATTCTTAGGGCACGCCGGCTTCTATAGACGATTCATTCAAGGGTTTAGCAACATTGCAAGACCCTTGACAAATCTCTTAGGAAAGGATGTACCTTTATCTTGATGAAGAATGTCAAAAATCTTGGAGAGAGCTTAAGGATAGACTTGTCTCAGCACCGATCATCTCTGCACCAGATTGGACCAAGCCTTTTGAGATTATGTGTGACGCCTCAGACTTTGCTATAGGCGCTGTTTTAGGACAGCGTATTGATAATAGGCAACACGTGATCTATTATGCTAGCAGAACGCTAAACGATGCCCAACTCAATTACACGACCACTGAAAAGGAATTTTTAGCAGTTGTCTTTGCGTTGGAGAAATTCCGTCAATATCTGCTAGGGTCCAGAACTGTTATTTTTACTGATCACTCCGCCCTAAAATACTTGATGCAAAAGAAGGATGCTAAGGCAAGATTGATTCGTTGGATACTTCTTTTGCAAGAGTTTGATTTGGAAATAAAAGATAAAAAGGGCGTTGAGAATGTGGTTGCGGATCACTTGTCGAGAATCCCGAACGCACCTAAGGAGAGTATACCGATTAACGATGATTTTCCTGACGAGCATATTTTTGAGATACATGGAGAGCCCTGGTATGCTGATATAGTAAACTACCTTGCTACCAGGCAAATACCTTCCCATTGGTCAGGACAAGAAAAACATCGTTTTCTGCGCCAAATGTGATTCTTCTTTGGGATGAACCATATTTATTCAAGTACTGTCCTGATCAAATTATACGTAGATGCCTTCCTGAGGATGAACATCAGAGTGTATTGACATTTTGTCACAAGTTAGCTTGCGATGGACATTTTGGTCCACGGAAAACTGCCGAGAAAGTGCTTCAGAGTGGATTCTATTGGCCCACTCTCTTTAAGGATGCTCATAATTTTTGCAAGCTTTGTGATAAGTGTCAGATGACGGGTCGTATCACACAGAAAGACATGATGCCCCTCACACCCATCTTGGAAGTCGAAATTTTCGACCTCTGGGGCATCGATTTTATGGGACCCTTTCCTCTGTCTTACGGTAACCAATACATTTTGGTAGCCGTAGATTATGTTTCTAAATGAGCTGAAGCGATTCCAACACGGACTAATGATAACCATGTTGTCATCAAGTTTTTAAGAGACTACATCATCTCTCGCTTTGGAGCCCCCCGTGCGATAATAAGTGATAATGGGAGTCATTTTTGCAATAGGGCTTTTGAAGTCCTGATGTGCAAGTATTCTATCACTCACAAATTATCCACGGCTTACCATCCTCAAACCAATGGGTAAGTTGAAGTAATGAATAGACAGATAAAACTCATTTTGGAGAAAACCATAGGACAGAACCGTAAGGATTGGTCCATCAAACTCACTGATGCCTTATGGGCATACAGGACCGCTTACAAGACTGTCCTCGGTATGTCTCCATATCGAGTTGTATTTGGGAAACCTTGTCACTTGCCTGTTGAATTAGAACACCGAGCTATGTGGGCTTTAAAGCAGCTAAATTTGAATTTGGATAAAGCCGGTGCTTTAAGGAAATTACAAATATCCGAGCTTGAGGAGCTGAGAAATGAGGTATATGACAATGCTCGGATCACCAAGCATAGAACCAAGCTGTTTCAGGATAGATCCATTCACAGGAAAAATTTTGTCACTGGACAAAAGGTTCTATTATACAATTCACGGCTCCATCTTTCCCTGGTAAACTGAGAACCAGGTGGTCAGGGCCATTCATTGTGCAGACTGTTTTTTCCCATGTGCAATTGAGATTCTTGACCCGAATAATGGCAACAAATTTACTGTGAACGGTCAACGTCTCAAGCCATTCTTTACCACTGATTCTTGTCACACGAAGTTCATGAACTGGATCTTTGTGACCCAGTTTATTTGTGACAATCCCATCTGTATAGTTCCCAAGCATTTTCTTGGATATCATTTTTTGGGACCATACTTGTAAATAATTTTCTTTTCCACTTTTTGTAAATAATAAAAAAAAATAAATAAATAGGGATTTTTGTGCATATAAAGTTTCACATTCCTAGGAATTTCTTTTCCCTAGGATTCCTTTCACTTTCAAATTCCTTTGACCTAGGGTTGTAAATAGAACTTTGACCTAGGGATAAAATTGGAAAAGTCCTTTACCCATTCCCTATAAATACTCTCCTCACTTACTGTTCTCCCTCAAACGCAGACATCTTTCAAGATCCAGATCTCTCCTTCCAGAGCTAACCTCTGCAAATTTTTCCCTTCTCCAAATCCTCAAATCTGCCGCAAAAATCCTTTTCTGACCGCAAATTTGCGGCAATCCGGCCATCTCTGGTGCCCAGAAAAAGTCTACGGGGTTGATTTCTTTTGTTAGTGGCAGATCCAGAGCAACACTTCTAGAATCTGTCCCGGGTGCCTTCTGCACAACTGATTTGGATTTCCCCCCACGATCTCCGGGGGTGGTTTGCATTTTTCTTACTCAAATCCATTGTTTAAGTTCAATCATCATACATGGCCCCAAGCTTGTTTGTAGAAAGGGATTTTTCAGTGCTTTTGAATGATATTGGGGGATATGGGCATATCTTTGTGGATAGAATACGTGCATGGAATTGGTACTCTTTGGTTTATAGTCACAATGACCATGATGCATATTATTGCCCGGATATTGTCACTACTTTTTACAACTCAGTTGACCATGCATCAGTAAATCATGACATGTACCAATTTGTATCTCACATGCCATTCGGTGATATCTTTGTCACCATCCCACTTATTGCTGAAGTTACTAATGTCCCCAGTTATCCCCACCATACGGAACCCTTGCCATTGATTGATTATATGCCCATCATGGGGATCCGTTGTACCATTCAGGACCGTGGGCTCAAAGCCAATACGGCCTTCCGAAATGTTCATTGCATTGGACGCTGGGTCCAACGCAATATTTTAGGGCTTGAGCACCAATCGTCCTTTAATAGACCTGTGTTGCAAGTAATCCATGATTTAATGACACATACCCACACGGTCTGTTTAAATAGGGTCATCTTCCGTGCCATTATTGACAATTCCTCCCGCACTCGGGTGCAAAATATTCCCATGCCATATTAATCACACGTCTGTGTAAAAATTTTATGTCAGACGATGTCTTTAATACCTTTGACCGAGTGCCTGTTACTATAGAAAGACCCACAAGCTCGTATAATGGTTGTTTGCAGGCACTATGGACACCTATTGCACAACCTGAAAATGAACCTGTGGAGGTTGATTCGGAGGAAAGTTTAGAAGAAATTGATGATCCCGAATTTTGGAGGCAGGAACCCCCCACTGATTCACGATCCTTCATGTCCACCATATGGAAGGGCATGAAGAAGATTTTTAAGGGACAGGTCCGGCTCAGGAAGAGGGTAGAGGAGCAATCCTCTCGATTAAGTAGTATAGAGGCTGCTTTGCGGAGATCACAGTCAGCTGGACCTAGCACCCCTGCGGGTCCAAAACGACAGAGGGAGTAGTTTTTCCATTACCTATTTCATGCATGGTTTTCTCTTGCATGCATTGGGGACAATGCATGAGATAGGTATGGGGGGTAGCTAACATAGGATTTTCACTTATTTTTTTTTAGTTTTTTATTTTTTTAGGATTTTTATTTTCTTTAGGTCTTTTTATTTCTAGATGTTTACTTTTCTTTTAGATTTTTCACTTTCTTTTTAGATTTTACTTTTTCTTTTAGAAAAATAAAAAATATAAAAAAAAAAGAAGAAGAAAATCTTTGATCCATGTCTAAAGAATCAAACTTGAAATTAGGGATTAAGGAAGCTCTAAATTAGGATTTCTAAATATAAGTTGAAAAGAGGAGTTTTGTTAGATTTTTAGGTTAAGTAATAAAAGGATTAGAAAAATTACTAGATTTTAATTCTTTCTTTAGGATATAAACATTGAACATATTGAAGGATTAATCAAAGACTTTGTGATTTTAGTTACACATATATATAAAAAAAATATGAATATAAATAAACCACTAATTAAGCTGGTAGGTAGTGCCTTAAGAAGCATTACCCATCACGCCTAAAGGTGGTCAAAAAAAAAAAAAAAAAAACTTAACTACTGATTAAGCTGGTAGGTAGTGCCTTAAGAAGCATTACCAATCACGCCTAAAGGTGGTCAAAGAAGAAAAAAAAAAAGATACTTAACTACTGATTAAGCTGGTAGGTATTGCCTCAAGAAGCATTACCAATCACGCCTAAAAGTGGTTAAGTCCTTAAATTCCTAAGTGGCCTAGTTTACTCGAGTCATCGAACCCTTAGGGATGTTTTCTCATCTGATGCCCTAAAACCATCTGGTTTGGGAGTCATCGGTAAGAGACTCGCTACATGGGTAAACTAGAAAACCTAAGGATGCTAAGGGAATGTAAATAAATAAACATTGTAAATAAATAAAAAAAAAATTTATATATATTAGTAAATAAATGAACTTAGTCTAAGAAAGATCCTTCATATTCATAGATGTATATATCCTAGGATTGATGCAAAATCCGGTTTTTGATCTTTTCCCTAAAATCTTAATCTAAGATGAAAACATAACTCCAAATAGATACTTATAAGAGGAATGAAAAATTTAGAATAACCTAAAACCTATAGATCAAGTTAGAATCTTTAAAATATGGATCAAAAATTTCACTAACCCTTTTCTTTTTCTTTATGGATTTTGTGGGTGCAATCCGCTGAAAACCCTCAGGAGACAACACTCCTCCTCTAGGGTAACCTAGAGGTTTAACGGCTTGTTGCACGTGCTCAGTGCAATCGTGTCACCTACGAAAGTGGTGTAATAAATTAGTTAGGATTTTTTCTTTTTTCTTTTCCTTTCTTTTTGCTCGGGGACGAGCAAAAGCTAGGTATGGGGGTGTGATTGTTCTACATATTTACATATTTTACCACTTCCATACTATGCATTTTGTAAATAATATGTGATTTCTTACCCATTTTCTCTCTATTTTTACAGGTCCACAACTTAAAAGAGAAAAGCCAATTAATCACTTTAATTAGCAATAATTAAAAGTGATTAAATCCATAATCCCAAAAGAGCCAAGATTTGAATTTGGATTCAGTTGAGATCCGCGCGCCCATAGGATCTTCCAGAAGGCCACGTGGCTAACCAACTAACAACCAGATCACAACAGAAAATCTGGGCTCAACGGCCCAGATTTTGCCGCAAAAAACTGCCAGATCCTTGTGGATCTGCGGCAGTTATGAGTTAGTTGGAGACCGGATTTTGCGCCAACGGCCAGGGCTCTAGATGCTTCTCTGGGATGGCTATAAATAGAGGACCAAGGTCTGTGCGTGAAGGGAGAGAAGAGAGAGAAGAAAATAGGGGAAATTGTTGTAATTTTGTTTTAGCTTTCTCCTAGATTTTTAGACTTCATCTCCTTCCTCCTAGAGCTCTTGACAAAGTGAGAGAGAGAGTGCTGTTTGAGAGCTTGTACCAAGGAAGTGATATTCTTGTGGCCAAGGATTAATCAAAAGAGCTCCATTCATCTCTTTGCAAACTCTAGTATGCTTTACTTTACCTTGCTTTAAATTCTTGCTTTGATTCTAGTTCATCTCTATTGCTTGTGTTTTGTTGCTTTACTTCATGAATAGTTGTGTTGTTTGTAGTGTAATGGCTAGCTAAATCTTTATTGCATGGCTAGCTAAGAACTTGCCTAGCTAACTTCTATCTCCTTGGATGATGCTATTCCTTATACTTGCATTGTGATTACTTCTATAACTTACCAAGAAAGTAGAGTTGATTTCTCTTGGCAATTGCTTGTTCATACCACCTATGACTCATGTGTGCCTCATTTAGAGCCTTGTCTAGAACAAGAGCCTTTGATGGAACATGAAGATGGTTCACCTACATATGCTACTTGTAAGAACAACTTCCCTACTTCAAGCTACTAGTTGTTGTTATGTCTTGAATGTTTGAATGAACGTTATATCTTCTTTTTAGCATCCTTGAGTGTCACTTCTAGATTTCATCAATTGAACATCTATCTAAGAGAGCCAATGACTCATTGTGAGGCTTCAAGCTAGAACAAGAGAACACTCATCTTCAAGAAGGTAAAGAAATTGAACAACAAGCAAGTTATATCAATTGCCAATGAGTCAATACGAGGCAATAAAGCATCACCATTGAGTATAGCAAGTTAGCAATGAGGTAAAGTTAGCTAGCCATGTATCTTATCATCTAAAAGTTTTTCAAACACTTTCTTTACTAGTTTCTCTTTCTTTACAACACACTTCACTCAAGTTCTTTTTTGGTTTCTTTTTCCATGATGCACACAACCACCACTTCTTTTCTTCTTGCACTTGTGTAATTACATAGAAGATTCTTCGTCTTCTTGCTTCACTTGAAAACCGTAACGCTTCCATCGCTAGCTCTCCCGGAAGATCGACCCGGTATAGCCATTTACTATATCGGAGATTGGAAAGGGTAAATCAATCTTTAAATACATTTGTGAAGTGGACTTAGCACCAAGGTAGATTCTAACCTTCATCTCTTTGTTACATATTTGTGCTAATACTCTACACAACTCTTTTACCAATCATGTATCAGTGTGCACGTTTCACGGTCGACCCGGACGGTCGACCGAGACATGCCTGACTGAAAGACTTCTGCTCTCTGTATTTTTGGGTCGACCGGGCGGTCGACCGTTAGCCTGCAACGGCTATTTTTTTGAACTAGCGGTCGACCGGGCCGGCCGTTTGAACAGTAACGGCTATTTCCTAAGCTGGTTTATTTTTTGTCCTTTTCTCACTTAAGTGTGTTAAATGACATGTTTTGGTTTAATACTTTCTGATTAGCCTTAAATATGTTGTCTCTAAACCCTAGCCCTCTCCTATAAATAGGGGTGTTTAGGGAGAGATTGGTTACTAGAAAAATTATCAAAATTTCCACAAGTTTAAGGCATTCAAAAAGACTTGGTTTCTTGTTTTTGTGCTGAAATTCTCTCTCATTTTCTGAAGTGTTTTCAAGAACTCTCTGATTTTTTTTCTTTTCTCCTTGTACACAAGAGCTTCATTCCTACTCATTGTTCTCTAAGGACCTTTGTAAGGGAAGAGAATTTTGCAAGAGAGAGTTTGTGGTCTTTTGACTACTAAGAGATTTCTTGTACTTGAGATTGTGGAGTTGGGTACTCCGGTGAATTTGTAACATCTTTGTGATAGTGGAAGTGGTTGGAATCCTTCTGGGGAAGGCGGGAAAGTAGAGCTGGGTGCTCGAACCTCGATAACAATTCTCGGTGTTTGCGTTTGGTTTACTTGCTCTTATTCCTTGCTCTATTTTCATTGCTCTTATTACTTGCTCTCTACATTCATTGCTATATTCACTTGCTTTGTGAGATTGTTGCATCATAAATTTTAAATTGTGCATTGATTAGCATTATCACCTATTCACCCCCCCTCTAGGTGATTTTCAATTGGTATCAGAGCTTGGACTCTAGGTTTTGGCTTAACATCCATAGAGAGATCCTTAAAACTTGCTAATCAACATTTGCATTCCATTTGTCATTCACTAGTAAACATGGCCGATAACATCAAAACCCCTCCTAAATTTGATGGACTCAACTTCCCTATTTGGAGGTTAGGATGACTATCTTTTTGCAATCTTTAGGTAGCTTAGTAGCTAAATCCTTGACCAAACCCTATGTTGCACCCTATAGTGATGAAAGCACATGGACCGACTTTACCTTTAGAGAATATGAGGCTAACTCCAAGGCCCAAAACTCCCTATTAACCGCCTTGAATGAGGATGACCTTACACGGGTAATTCATTGCCAATCCGCCTATGAGATTTGGAACATTTATTGGTCACACACGAGGGGACTTCACAAGTTAAGAGAGCTAAGATAGATCTCTTAAGGTCCCAATATGAATCCTTTAAAATGATTGATGATGAATCCATTGATTGCATGATTATAAGGTTTACTAAAATCACCAATGCTCTTTCTTCTTTAGGTGATGATATTTCCAATGATCAAAAGGTGCGGAAAGTGATTCGGGCTCTTCCTACATCATGGGAGATAAAGGCCACCACCTTGAAAGAATTGAACGACAAGGATGAAATGGACCTTATTAGTCTCATTGGGAACCTAAAAACCCATGAGATGGAAAAGAAAGCAAGAGAAGAGGCCGCTCCACCAAAGAAGAAATCCATAGCCTTCAAGTCTTCATCCACTCTTGAGGAAGATGAAGAAGATGAAGAAGAAGATGAGGAGCTCTCCCTACTAGTTCGTAATGTGAAGAGAATGTACCGGAGGAACAAGCTCAACTTCCGAAGGAAATTTGAAGGCAAAGAGGAGAGAAGAATTATATGCTACAATTGCCGAAAACCCGGACATATCATGGCCGATTGCCCGGAGTTCAAGAAGAAGATGACCTCCTCCTTCAAGCCAAAGAAACCGGAAGAAAAGAAAGCGTACAAAGCAACTTGGGATTCAGAAAGCGAGTCCGAGGAAGAGGCGGATATAGCGAATATGTGTTTCATGGCAAACACACCAAAGGTAACCCCTCAAACTCTTGATGATGAAGATGATGAATTAAGTAAAGAAGTTCTTGTTCATGCCTTTGTTGAACTTTCTGAAACCTATGATAATAAAAAGATTGAATGTTCTAAATTGGAAAAGGAAGTTGCTTTTCTTAAGAATCAACTTGCTATTATTTCTAAAGAAAAAGATGAAATTTCTTCAACTCTCATTTCTACCCAAAATGAATTTAGTGCTTACAAAGTTGCTTGTAAAGCAAAATTTCCTAAGATTGATGAAAAAGAAATTTCTTCTTTAAAAACTAGAATTGTTGATTTTGAAAAGACTTTAAAGGATTGTGCTTTTAACACTAAGAAACTTGAAGAAATATTTTCTAAAAAGCACACCTCTCATGCTAAAGATTCACATGTTAAGATTCCTCATACTCACACTACACATAACACTTCTCATGCTAAATCTTCTCATGCTCACAAATCACACACTCACTATGTCTTTAAATATGGTAGAGTGTATAGATGCACATATTGTGGTAAGGATGGTCATTTGGCTAAATTTTGTTATGACCAAGTAAATAGATCAAATAATCTTGTTTGGGTTAATGAAACTAACTCTTTAGGACCCAAGAAAATGTGGGTACCAAAATCAAGTCCTAAATTATTTGATGTAGGTACACACCAAGGCTCCAAGACGTAGGGAGCGGTGGTACCTTGATAGTGGTTGTTCAAGACACATGACGTGGGACATCAAAAACTTTACAACCCTATCAAGGTACGTGGAAGGTGGCTCCGTCACCTTCGGGGATGACTCCAAAGGCACTATCATCGGTATAGGTAACATTCAAATTGGTGCATCTCCTACTATAGAAAATGTTGTACTTGTTGATGGTTTGAAACATAATTTGCTTAGCATTAGTCAATTTTGTGACCGTGGACTTAAGGTTGTTTTGATGATTCTTCTTGCAAAATCTTTGATGTTAAAACCAATGATTGTATTCTCACCGATTTTCGTGATGATAATGTTTATATCATTGACATGCTTAATGTGGAATGTTCTACTAAATGCTTAAATGCTTTTGATGAAAATTCTTGGCTTTGGCATAAAAGATTAGGACATGCATCTTTTGACCATCTTTCTAGGATTAATTCAAAGGAATTGGTGAAGGGTATTCCTTACTTGAAGTTTGATAAAGACCGCATTTGTGGTGCGTGCCAACTTGGGAAACAAACCAAGTCTTCCTTCAAACCAATCAAGGATATCATGTCAACTAGGCCTTTAGAATTAATTCATATGGATCTTTTTGGACCAACTAAAACTAAAAGTATAAATGGTAGTAGATATGCATTTGTTTTAGTTGATGATTTTTCCCGTTTCACTTGGGTTTTCTTCTTGGAACACAAAGATCAAACTTTTCTCGTTTTAAGATTTTTCGAAAAAGAGTTGAAAAAGAAAAGGGTTTTTCGATTTTGAGAATAAGGAGTGATAGAGGTGGTGAGTTTGTTAACCAACTCTTCAAGACTTATTGTGATGAAAAGGGAATTAAGCATGAAATGTCTTGTCCTAGAACTCCACAACAAAATGGAGTTGTAGAAAGGAAAAATAGAACACTTCAAGAGATGGCTAGGACAATGATAAGTGAGTATGACCTCCCTCAATATCTATGGGCCGAGGCCGTAAACACCGCATGCTATATATCAAATCGTATTTATTTATGTAAAAATTCTTCCAAAACATCTTTTGAAATGTATCATTCTAGAAAACCTAATGTTGCATATTTCAAAGTTTTTGGATGCATGTGTTTTATTTTGAACACTAAAGATAACTTGGGTAAATTTGATACTAAGGCTTGTGAAGCAATCTTTGTTGGATATTCTACAACTAGTAAAGCTTATAGAGTATTCAATAGATCTTCACTTACCATTGAAGAATCCATGCATGTTAAATTTGAAGAATCTAATGTGGTTGTTAAGAATATTGTAGAGATTGACCCATTAGGTGAAGACATAGAGAGACTATCTTTGAAGGACTCACGCGCTCAAGATGATAAGCAAGAACCAATTGGTGACGTTCAAGAGGATAAAGAGGAAAGCTCTCAACCGCTTCCTAAAGCTTGGAGATATGCCACAAATCATCCCAAGGAGCTCATCTTAGGTGATGCATCTAAAGGGGTAACAACTCGCTCCAAACTCCATGACCTATGTGGTAACTTTGCTTTCATTTCTCATTTTGAACCCAAAAGCATCCTCGAAGCCGAGGCGGACTCATATTGGTTGCTAGCCATGCAAGAGGAACTCAATCAATTTGAGCGCAACCAAGTTTGGCACCTTGTTCCTAGGCCCCATGATAGACCAATAATTGGTACTAAGTGGATCTTTAGAAACAAGATGGATGAGTCCGGAAATGTGATTAGGAATAAAGCTAGGTTAGTGGCCCAAGGTTACACTCAAGTTGAGGGAATTGACTTTGAGGAGACCTTTGTACCCGTAGCACGGCTTGAAGCCATACGGATGACACTAGCTTTTGCATCTTTCAAAAATTTTAAACTTTTTCAAATGGATGTGAAGAGTGCATTTTTGAATGGTTTTATATATGAAGAAGTTTATGTTGAACAACCTCCCGGTTTTATTGATCATGTTCATCCTAATTTTGTTTTTAAACTTGATAAAGCTTTGTATGGATTGAAACAAGCTCCAAGAGCTTGATATGAAAGGCTTTCTAGTTTTCTCATTTCAAATGATTTTATTAAAGGCAAAGTAGATACAACACTATTCACTAAGCATGTTGATAATGACATTTAATTGTGCAAATTTATGTTGATGATATAATTTTTGGTTCTACTAATGAGTTTTTTATGCAAGGAATTTGAAAAGGTTATGCAATGTGAGTTTGAAATGTCTTCAATGGGTGAGCTTAATTTCTTTCTTGGACTCCAAATCAAGCAATTGCAAGATGGGAACTTCATATGTCAAGCCAAATACGCAAAGGAACTCGTAAAGAGGTTTGGACTTGAAGACTCAAAGGTTTGCAACACTCCCATGGCAACTACCACCAAGCTTGATAAGGATGACCAAGAAAAAAATGTTGATATTAAATTATATAGAAGCATGATAGGTAGTCTTTTGTATTTGACGGCAAGTAGGCCGGATATCATGTTTAGTGTGTCTTTGTGCTAGATTTCAATCGTGTCCCAAAGAGTCCCATCTTATTGCGGTAAAACACATTATTCGTTATATTAAGGGAACGATTGGAATGGGTCTATGGTATCCGAAAACCGGAGATTTCTCAATGATGAGTTATTCGGATGCCGACTATGCGGGTTGTAGAGTAGATAGAAAGAGTACTAGTGGGACATGTCAATTTCTTGGTAATTGTCTTGTTTCATGGTCCTCTAGGAAACAAAATTTCGTAGCTCTCTCAACCGCCGAGGCGGAGTATGTTGCCGCGGGGGCTTGTTGTGCACAAGTCCTTTGGATGAAACATACTCTCCTTGATTATGATTTGCATTATAACCATATAAAAATATTTTGTGATAATACTAGTACTATACATATGATAAAGAATGCAAATCAACATAGTAAGACCAAGCACATTGAGATTAGATATCACTTTCTTAGAGATCATTTTGAGAAAGGAGATATAGATATTGATTATGTTTCTACGGATTTGCAACTAGCCGATATTTTCACTAAACCACTTGATTTTGCTAGATTTTCCTTCATTTGTGGTGAACTTATTGTTTGTGTTATTGAATAAAAATATTTTCATAACCCTTTTTGATGTATGACAAAAAGGGGGAGAATGAGTTTTTATGATAGAATTATGAGTTCATATGGTTTTGGTTCCATATGAGTTTATACATGTTTAATTAGTTTTCATGATTTCTATTTCTTGTTTTTGAGTTTCTTGTTTTTGAGTTTAAGTGTTTTGCAAGCATATTTTGAATTTTTAGTCATATGGTTTTTCGTTTGATGGTTTTTGCTTGCACCTTACATTGTTTTTATGATAGCATAATTTGAGGGGGAGCTTACTCCTCCTATATATTTTTGCTTATAGCCTATTTGTTTTGTCATCATCAAAAAGGGGGAGATTGTTGGCCCCTAAGATTACACTCTCCATTTGTTTAGAGTTTGATGATAACAAACCAAATAGGAGCCATATGGTACTAATTAGTTTGTTAAGATAAGTTTCAGGTTTGTACCTTATTTGGAGGCCATTGCTTAGCTATTGCAAGAAATTCTAGGTTCATAAAGCAAAGAAGGCTTTTTGCACATCAAGGAAGGAACATAGAAGAGAAGGCTCTAGCAAGGCATTGCATGGCTCAAGACTTCAAGATTGCTCAAGATAATTTATTAGATTTGTTTTTAGTTTAGAGTTTTGTTAAAGAATAGTGAATAGGTTTGAAGCTCTATCACACACGTTTTTGCGCACATCTTGTTTCCAAAAATATTTCCTATAATATGTACAAAAATAGTTTGTATACAATCTTCAGCCTACAAACTCATTTTTATCCATTATATATCCCTATTCAAAACTATTTTGTTAAAAATAGATCTCTCCTCAAAATTCCGTTTTTGTTTTGGCTTTTGACCTGAGCCGGTCGACCACCAGGGTCGACCGACCCTATGTCAGGTCAAGCCGGTCGGCCGACCCAGTCGACCGGAGTTCTGGCAGCAGTGCGTATCAGTGTGCAAGTTTCACGGTCGACCCGGACGGTCGACCGAGACATGCCTGACTGAAAGACTTCTGCTCTCTGTATTTTTGGGTCGACGGGCGGTCGACCGTTAGCCTGCAACGGCTATTTTTTTGAACTAGCGGTCGACCGAGGTAGCCGTTTGAACAGTAACGGCTATTTCCTAAGCTGGTTTATTTTTTGTCCTTTTCTCACTTAAGTGTGTTTAAATGACATGTTTTGATTTTAATACTTTCTGATTAGCCTTAAATATGTTTTATCTCTAAACCCTAGCCCTCTCCTATAAATAGGGGTGTTTAGGGAGAGATTGGTTACTAGAAAAATTATCAAAATTTTCACAAGTTTAAGGCATTCAAAAAGACTTGGTTTCTTGGTTTTTATGCTGAAATTCTCTCTCATTTTTTGAAGTGTTTTCAAGAACTCTCTGATTTCTTTTTCTTTTCTCCTTGCACACAAGAGCTTCATTCCTACTCATTATTCTCTAAGGACCTTTGTAAGGGAAGAGAATTTTGCAAGAGAGAGTTTGTGGTCTTTTGACTACTAAGAGATTTCTTGTACTTGAGATTGTGGAGTTGGGTACTCCGGTGAATTTGTAACATCTTTGTGATAGTGGAAGTGGTTGGAATCCTTCTGGGGAAGGCGGGGAAGTAGAGCTGGGTGCTCGAACCTCGATAACAATTCTCGGTGTTTGCGTTTGGTTTACTTGCTCTTATTCCTTGCTCTATTTTCATTGCTCTTATTACTTGCTCTCTACATTCATTGCTATATTCACTTGCTTTGTGAGATTGTTGCATCATAAATTTTAAATTATGCATTGATTAGCATTATCACCTATTCACCCCCCTCTAGGTGATTTTCAATCTAGGGCTTCGAGCTCTTGAAGACGTAATCGATCATTGTTCTCTGATGTGATCTTAGTGGTCAGAGCAACTCGTAATGACGGCATCTGGATTTCCAAAGGTATGACTGCTTCACACCTGTACACCAGGGAAAAAGGCATATTGCCTGTCGGTGTTCGAACCGTGGTTCGGTATGCCCAAAGACATTCACCAAGCTTTTCGTCCCAATCTCGCTTATTCGAGGAGACAAACTTTTTGAGTAGCTTGATGATCGTTTTGTGAATGCTTCCGCCAAGCCATTAGCGGTGGGGTTATAGGCAGTTGATGCCACATTCTGAATTCGGTATTTATCGCAGAATCGATAGAATACCTAGCTTATGAATTGGGGACCGTTGTCATGGATGATCCACCTAGGGACACCAAATCGATGAATGACATGGTGTTTGATGAAATTAACCACATTAGAGGTTTTGACTTCAACCAGTGGTATGGCTTCTGCCCACTTTGAAAAGTAATCGGTTATTGCCAGGATAAACCGGTGACCTCTTGTCGAAGAAGGGCTGATTGGCCCTACGACGTCGATTCCCCATGCTTCGAACGGCCATGAAGCAACAGTCGGGTGGAGCAACTCCGAGGGCTGGTGTATGAAGTCCGCATGAATCTGGCATGCTTTACACCTTCGTGCATATTGGATGGCATCGGCTATCATGGTCGGCCAATAATATCCAAGCCTATGCAACCTGTCTTTAAGTTTTAGGCCTGGCTGATAAGCTCCGCAAATGCCGTCGTGTGCTTCTTTAAGCACTTTCTGTGCCTCTGAATTGGAAAGACAACGAAGGAGGACACCGTCATATGAACGATGGTAAAGTGTCTTCAGGGTTGGATCGTAATGGAAATGGAGAGACCTTCGTCTGATAGATGTCGTTCCTTTAGGATCGTCTGGCAGCAGACCATGTAAGGCATAATCGATGAGAGGAAATCGCCAATCTCTCGGCTCAAGATCCGTGGAGACGTTATAGACTTCTCGGGTTCTCAGCATATGCTTAGAGCATACAAGGGTCGAGTTGCCACTATGAGGTGATACTCGGTGTCGACCGGTAAGGCTAATGTTGTTGCTAATGCAGCAAGAGCGTCCGCCCTGGTATTCTGAGATCGAGACATGTGCCCGATGTAGAAACCTTCAAATAGATTAGCCATTCGATGGCTGTATGGTAATAAGGCACCAAATCCTCGTGGCAAACTTCATATTCGCCTTTAACCTGATTGATAATTAGTTTTGAATCGCCATAAGCTTCAAGGTAGCGTACCCCCATTCCGTGGGCGAGCTGAAGACCAATGAGCAGAGCATTATATTCCGCTACATTGTTGGAGCATGATTCTGTCAGAGAGAATGCTCTAGGAAGTACGTGATTTTGTGGAGAGATAAACATAACCCCCACGCCGGCGATGATCCTGCCCTTAGGACCTCTTCGTGATGCTCCATCGAAGAACATCTGCCACACTTCCTCTTCTGAGGTTGTATTAGACTCGAAGACTTCATCTGGAATATCTTCGTGAAGTTTTGAGTGTTCCGGAACTGGATGGGCAGCCAAGAACTCTGCAAGGGCCTGGCCTTTAACCGCCTCCTGAGGGTAAAGATCATGTCGTATTGAGACAAAAGGAGCGCCCATTTAGCTAATCTCGAATTCAATGATCCTGGCTTCGTCATGAGAAGACACAAAGGATTTACTCTGGAGATGACATGTATGGTTTGGCCGACCAAATAATGTCGTGTCTTCTGAACAGCAAAGACAAGAGCTAAGCACTCCTTCTCGATAGGATTATAACGAGATTCCGCCCCTATCAAAGTCCTGCTCAGATAATAAATGGCCTGCTCGTGACCATTGTCGTCCTTTTGAGCGAGGAGGGCACCAAGAGAATGGTCCAGAGCTTTCGCATAAAGGAAGAATGGCTTCCCTGATGTAGGGGCCACTAAGACTGGAGGCTTCGTGAGGTATCTCTTGATGTCTTCATAAGCTTCTTGACAAGCTTGATTCCATACAAAGGAGGCACCTTTTTTCATAAGTCGGGTGAACGATTGACAGCGGCCTGAGAGATTTGCGATGAATCTTCTGATATAAGCCAGTCTGCCTTGCAAGCCTCTAAGCTCTTTAAGATTCCTCGGTGGATGCATGCTCTGAATGGCTTTGACTTTGTCTGGGTTTAGATGAATCCCTTTTGATGTGACAATAAACCCAAGGAACTTGCCACTTGACACTCCCAAGAAGGATTTCGTCGGATTCATTTTCAGTTGATGAGCCCGCATTATGTCGAACATCGTTCTCAAATCACGAAGATGGTCATCTTTACTGCGGCTTTTGACAGCAATGTCGTCGACATAGCATTCTACCGTTTTTCGGAGATGATCGCGGAAGATTGTACTCATTGCCCGCTGATAGGTTGCTCCGGCGTTCTTTATGTTGGAACTTATTTTGATGAAGACTTATGTGACGCATGTCATTTGGAGCTCTAACACATGACGAATCAAGAGTTCTACATGATCAAGATGTCCCAAGGAGAGTTGATATGATGTATTTTGTAAAGATGAAATAGCATATAAAAAGCCTTGACACATACACTCATATCACAATCCTGTTAGTCGACTAATACCTATCTCAAGTCGACTAATCACTCGTATAGTTTACTTGACAAAAACTATAGTCGACTAATCATGTGTCCAAAACAGACCCAACTCTCTATTTCTGCATTAGTCGACTTAACAGTAAAACATAGTCGACTAATAGCATTTGTAGTCGACTAATCCCTTGCCCCTAGTCGACTAATAGCTGGTCCAGTCGACTTATAAGTAGTTGCAGTCGACTTGATTCAGTTATCCAGAAAACTGTCAGTCCAACGTATCTGACCCTAGTCGACTTATAGTCATACCTAGTCGACTTATAGTAGAAAAATTGCCTAGTCTAGTCGACTAACTCCATAGGTAAGTCGACTATAGGCAGTTTCTGACTGTTGGACAGTTTTCGTTATCTGGTCTTTTGTGCAACGAATTCCAACGTTCCAATTGTTTGAATTGCTCCTATAACTACCCTAACTTACCCTAGTCTTCAGCTCTATAAAGGGTAGTTAGTCCAAAGGCCAAATACTAAGAAAAATCTTCAGTTTTCCAAAGCCAAAATTCTGTTAAAATCTGAAAACTGATTCCAACTTCTGTTCTTCACCAAAAGTCATTTCCATTGTGAAGTTCTCTGAAGTTTCTCCTATACTAGACCTTGTCCACGTTCATACACAATACCAAGGCTTATAGGAAAGTTGTAATACTCAAAGTAAGCATTGTACACGGGTGGCTTCTTGGTGTAGAGGCAGTTGTACAAGGTGAAATTTATTCTCTTGGTGGAAGAGAAGGTGTTCTCTTGGATGTAGAGAAGGTGTACACATTTGGCAAAGGGGATTTGTCAAGTGGTGTGCATGGTTGTGATTTTGGGTGTACAAAATCAAGGATAAAGGAAAATCTCAAGTAGGTGGCTTGGGGACTGGATGTAGGTCACGAGGACCGAACCAGGATAAATCTCTCTTGTTTGCGTTTGTCTATTTTCTGAGATTTGTTTTCCTTTTTGCAAGTTTATTTATTAGCTTAACGTTAATCCTTCTTGTTTTAGTTTTGTGTTGACTTGGGTATTTTTAGATCTATAATTGCCAACAGAGATAGTTCCGCATTTGACATCATCTCGGGACCAACAATTGATATCAGAGCGGGTACAAGTCAACAACAAAGATGGCAACGGAGTTTCATCATCCCAATTCAAAGAAGGACATTCTACACAACGTCCACCGCTATTTGACGGATCCAACTACAACTATTGGAAGTGTAGAATGAAGATCTACTTGCTATCGCTCAACTACGACCTTTGGAACATCGTAGAAGCATCGTACACAAGCCAACAACCAACTACAACGCTTGAAGTGAAGATCAAAAGAAGAACGCGAACCTTGACGCCAAAGCGATGAATGCCTTATTCTGTGCCTTAACCAAAGAAGAGTTCAACCGTGTGTCAACAGCCACTTCTGCACATCAAATATGGCATACTCTTCAGGTAGTTGGGCTTTCACTTATGAAGATGGGCTTAGGGTGATCTTGACTACCCAAGTTGACCTGCATCTCCTTGTCTTCAGTAGGTGGTTCGCGCAATTCGAATCGCTTTTCCCATTGGAGATCTAATCGCTGAGCCCATGGTTCCTCATCAGTAACTTCTGCAGGCTCCAATTGATTGCTCGAAATCATATTAACGATGAGGTTTTCGAACATCATTCCCACACTGACGTCTGAGTCCCACTCGGAGGATGAGGTGAATGTGATGGAATTGGTTCATCGTCTGTGAATTGTGAAAAGTCACCTAGAGGGGGGGTGAATAGGTGACAATGCTAATCTATGAACTAAATGCGAAATTTAAAAACTTAATGCAAATTACACTCAAGTTCTATCAACAAGTGATGCACACAACCAAGCCAAGCAAATATGAATGAGCAATGTAAATAAATGCAAGGCACAAAGTAAAGAGAGAGTAGAGAGAGCCAATGGATCAAGCGCAAACACAAAGATATGTTATCGAGGTTCGAGCACCCAGCTCTACATCCCCGCCTTCGACACACGAAGGATTTCCACTAGCTTGTCCACCTAGGACCCTTTACAAGGAGTACCCAACACTCCTCTCTTTACAACCTCCTCCCTGAGGCAAACTCCAACAATCACAACTCCTCCTTGAGGCAAATATACAAACCAATACAACAAACTCCCAATCACCAACACAAGGATCACCTCTCAACTAGAGGGATACAACCCAAAGCACAAAGCTAAGAAAAGATTGGGTTACAACTTGGTGGTCACAACAACAACCACAAACAACTTCTTCTTCCACACAAATAACCTATAGATATAGATAGTAGATTTATAGCTTAAGTGTGGAGAAAACCAAGGGATATGAAACCAGCAACTCAAAGAAAAACCTTTGGGAAACAATGAAATCAAGATATAGAAGTTCAAACAAAAGCTTTTCCCAAAATCCCTTTTTTTGGTTTTTTCAAACCCTAATCAAAAACACAAAAGATTGTTCACTTTGAATCCAAAACCTATTTTTTTCTTGCAGCAAAAACACCAGAGAGATAGAAAATTTTAGCCCAAAAATTCTTAGAGAAAAACTCTCTCAAATGGGGTATTTATAGGCAATTTAGAAAACTAGCCGTTTACAGAATATTTGCCAGATTTACCCTGCCGGTCGACCGGCCGGTCGACCGCCCAACGGTCAAATTTTGAACCGTTGTGGCTACCGGTCGACCGCCTCGGTCGACCGAGAATTCCTGAGAGCCAACAGCTCTCCGTCGGTCGACCGGATACAGAGTCAGCCAGCGTGCACGTATCCGTGCACGTCGGTCGACCGGAACGGTCGACTGGCTTCTTTGGTGCGGTCGACCGTACCAGTCGACCGGCCAAGCCTGGGCAGACAAAAGTCAGGTCTGAAATCTGAGGAAAATTAATGTCAAATAAATTCTTATAAATTACTAAAAATCCCCAAAAATAGTTTTAGCATTTTGCATTGATATATAAACATGTGATAAAAGTTTTGACTCAAATATCAAGCAATTAAAACTATTTTTGTATCTTATCATATTTATCAAAAACCAAAACTTGTATTTTCTAAAACTCGGATTTTGAATAGAAAATACACATTGTCTAAAACTTATCCATGATACAAAAATATGATATTTAAACACTTTGAAGCATATTGTATATGAATAGAAATTCAATATACAAGAAAATATATATATCATGATTTTTGTCATTAAGTCCAAAAATATGTTTTGTTGTGTAAATACCAAAACATAAAACTCATGAAATAGGTATATCAAAGTAAGTTTGTCTAAGAGTTGAAGCATGCATGTATATAGAACAAATCTAATATACATTAAACCATGTAAACTTGTTTGATATAATATCTATTCATGCAAACCAAAATCGGTTAAACCTAAACCGAAAAACCAAAAACCAATATTCAAAACATGAAACGTGTGTGTTGTGAACTTGAGCATTATCATACTATCTAATCTTTACAATTAGGTTCTAAACACAAACTAAACTAGGGATACCTAAGTCTTCTTGTAGAGCGCCGTCTCCAGTTGACTCGGTCCAAACCGTGATTCACCAAGCAAGTGCTATATATGATCTTTGACGCTTGGGCTCTTGAATCAACATGTGCAAGCTTCAAAATCATCTTGTTGAAGCTAAACACCAACTAATATCTGATTAATAAACTGAAACTAAAATCACAAGATAATTAGTACACATAACTACATGAGTTAATTATCATCAAAACTAGAGTGAAAGGCCTTTGGGCCAACAATCTCCCCCTTTTGATGATGACAAAACTCATGGAGTTATATATGCATGGATTAAAGTAAAGCTTCAAAGAAGCTCCCCCTTAACTCATGCATAGGAATAAACAAACAATAAGATGCATATAAACAGGGTTCTTGACCTAAAATGAATATGCATATGAAACATGCTATTGATTCCAATTAAAACAAAACAACTAAATTACCAAAACATGCTCTTGATACCAATGGATACTAAAAAAACAAAACTCATAATGCTCTGATACCAATACCAATGGAGATGAAAAGAACATAAAACTGAAAACTCATGCATATCAACTCCAATAAATCTTCTCCCCCTTTTGTCAATCATCAACAAAGAGGTAAAAACAAAAAGATATGAATCTTCTCCCCCTAAATATATGAAACAAAGAATAAACAAACTACTTCAAGGGGTGAAACCAAAAATGATACCAATTAAAAAATGTGTCAAAGAAGTGCATTATGATATCAATAGAAAGTGATCATAAAAACATTTAAGAAATGCCTACCAATTACCAATTGAAAGTAAGAGGGGCATTGAAAACAAATATGATCCCAATTGAAATTAAAACATATTGAAAATAAAACACATGATACCAATTGAAAATAAAACACATGATACCCATTAAAAAAAAAACACATTGATACCAATTTGAGTAAACAAATACCAATTTAAAGTTCACCTAGATACCAATTGAAGATATTTATCTTTATAAGCATATGATACAATTAAAAAATCAATAATCATTCTTAAATCATTTTTTTTCCTCATAAAGTTAGGGAGTGGGAAACAAAACAATGGTAAACTAAATACCAATTGAAAAATTGAAATGTGAGTTTTCTCCCCCTTTATGAAATACCAACTAAACATATGCTTAAGCTAGAAATAAGATACCAATTGAAAACTAAGTCAATTGAAATAATGTTAAAGCTCAAGCTTAGCATAAGCAAGATAATGATAATGCTTGTATAAAGAAACCAATTGAAAATTAAATCAATTGAAAATGATGGTCATTAAAAAAAATCAAGCTTATCATAAGCAAAATTGTGCATATATCTTGAAGCACAAATAAATCATCTATATATGTATGTAAAAAAATAGATACCAATTGTAAATTGATACTATATGAAGTGTATGCATACATATATATAAAACAAAACATATATGAGTATACAAAAGGATGTCAAGATTAGATACCAATTGAAAGAATTCAATGATACCAATTGAAACAACAATAAGATCAAGTGTATATCTCATATTCACTATACCTCCCAATCATGGTTCAAGATTTAAATGATTTTCATTATAAAGCATACATGAACATGATCTCCCATCCAACCACCCTAGATGGTAGGGGTTTTCAAAAATAGGTTTGAAAATGTAGTATGTTTGAAAATCTCTACCAAGGAAGAATATCATAACTAGTTATATGAATCAACTAGTATGAGATCCAAAAAAATTTTCATGAAGACACATGTAAACCACATGGCACTAAAACACTCAAAATCCATATAGCATAACTTGTACTCATGAAAACTAAGTCATGAGAAAACATAAATAGAGTGAGTGTACAAGTGTTGTGAGAAACATATTAACATGAAAATGGACAATCAAGCTCAAAATTAAAAACATGAAATTCATGTGAAATCACTAATTGAAATCATCTTAAAAATATGAGATTCATTATACATGTGAAATCGCTTAGCAAACATGAAATTCATCCAAACGATTTAAACTTCAAGGCATATGTATGTCATGTACAAACTAAAGTATACATACATATCCTAAACACAATGAGTCCACAAAAGTATATGCATGAAGGCACGTGGCTCAAGGATGTATATGTATAAATGATAGTTTGGACAAGATGGACATATACATAAAGTAAAAACAAAATATGATGAATACAAGTCAAATGCAAGAATCATCAAAACTAGACTATACTAGTACATCAAGTGAATACAAATGAGCGTTTAAGCACAATCATATATAAAGGTCTATTTGTAGCTCACTAGTTGTACAAGTATAAATCTTAGTCTTAATGAAAACTATCATTCAAGCAAGTAGTCAAAACATGAAGCATAAAACGGGTCAACAATCAACATGATCATGATAATCAAAAACATGAATTATTAAATAAAAAATCATAGTCAACCATATGATTAGCATGACAAAGACATGTGCATTAGAAACTATGATAGCTAAACATAAAGAGAACACAAAATTAGGGTCCATACTAAACATGGGTGATCTCATAAGCTAAACATGCATGTCAAGGGTCTAACAAACATGGCATATATCATACTAAAACATGAGTCATCAAAAACAAATCATCATATAATCATAAACATCCAAATGGTCATAATGCCAAATGTATGTGCATTAGATCTAGGGCATACATGTTAGTTCTAAACAAGGTGAGAACACTAAATATAGATCCATATGAAACATGGGTGCTCAAGTAACTAAACATGTATAACACTAATCTAACTAACATAGCATAAGCATAAGAACAATGAAACAAAACATGCTATGAATAGATGAACATGAAAAGTATGCAAATAAAAATGGGAGTTAGAGAATGATACCAAAACCGATGAAGGTGCATCTCTAGTTCTCCAAAACATGGTGGTCCTCTCCACCTAATTTCCTTGAGAGTGAAGCATCCAAATGGTTCTCCTTTTAGCTTAGAATGCATCCACCTCAAGGCACCAATACCCTCACGTGACGCGAGAGCTCCCACCTACATCAAAAGTCAAAGAGGTGGATCTTGGTACCCATTTCTTTGTGGGTCCACGGGGGTTAGTATCTTTTCTAACCCAAACATAATTAGTTGCTAAATTTTCATGATAAATGCGATCATAACAAAATCTAGCAAGGTGGCCTTTTCGACCACAATGTGTACATGTGTACACGTGAGCATACATATGATGGTGGTGATCATGAAAAGCATGTGTATGCCTAGATGGGTGTGCATGCAAGGTTGGAACTTGTTTTCTTGCGAATCAAGGTTTCCAATCGTGTGTGATTCATGGCACAATGGCTCAAAGTGGAGCCCAAACAATCAACACTTTTCTTCAAATTATTTATATCATTTTCTATGCTAGAAGATAAAGTGGAGCATGCAATAGAAGTGCTAGAGATAGAAGCAATGCTAGCATGGCAAACATGCAAATCAATATCATTTTGCAAAGATTCATTTTTAGACAAAACCAAATTCATTCTTTAGTAATAGAATCAATTATTTTTCAAAGCAAGGTTTCCTTTGAAAACACGATCCAATCTTGAGGATAAAATCTCATTGTGTTCTACAACATCATCAAAACATTTTGTTTTTCAAATCTTCAATCTCTTTAAGTGCAAGTTCAAGTTGAGATTGTAGTGAGTCACGTTCATAGTGATCTCTTCTTTCTCTTGCAAAATCAATTCAAATTAGAACATAAATCCTTTAATTCATTTTTCAAAACAAGATTATTCTCTTTCAACAAATTATGTTTTTCTAAGAATTTTCAAGCCTTTGAGTAAGTTCCATATTTAAAGTTTGAACCTCAAAACAACCATGGCAATAAGAATTAGAGCTATCATCAAGAGGGGAATCCGAGTGTACCTCAAGGGAGTCTTTCCCTTGGACCATGAAGCATTTATCTTTGGACATGTCTCTCTTGGATCTCCTCAAATTGTTGATGATCCTTGGAAGCTCGGAAGACGTTAAGATGCTCCAAACTGCAAAAGCCGAATCATAGTGATCAAAAATGGGTAATAGAAATTCATTTAGAGATGCTCTAAGTGCTCTAAGTGCTAATGCATGGCCTTCTTATGCTTGCTACTGTTTGGGAGGGTTTCTATAGTGATGGCTTGATAAACTAGATGACCTAGAGTTTTTAAATGCCTAGTCATGTCCACCTTCCAAGCATCAAGTCTAAAATGGTCAAACATAGGAGGGCTAGCCATGAGTGCAAACTAGATGAGTGCAAAAGAAATGCAAATGAAGATTAGCAAACCAAGATCTTAACTCCTAGGTGGTTAAACCTAAATATCAGGAGCACTAGCTCTGATACCAATTGAAAAGTCACCTAGAGGGGGGGGTGAATAGGTGACAATGCTAATCTATGAACTAAATGCGGAATTTAAAAACTTAATGCAAATTACACTCAAGTGTGATCAACAAATGATTCACACACAACCAAGCCAAGCAAATATGAATGCACAATATGAATAAGGCAAGGCACAAAGTAAAGAGAGAGAGATAGAGAGCCAATAGATCAAACGCAAACACAAGGATATGTTATCGAGGTTCGAGCACCCAGCTCTACATCCCCGCCTTCGACACACGAAGGATTTCCACTAGCTCGTCCACCTAGGACCCTTTACAAAGAGTACCCAACTCCTCTCTTTACAACCTCCTCCTTGAGGCACAAAACCAAGTCAACCACCACAACCTCCTCCTTGAGGCAAACTCCAAAATCACAACCTCCTCCTTGAGGCAAATTCCAAACCAATACAACAAACTCCCAATCACCAACCAATACAAGGATCACCTCTCAACAAGAGGGATACAACCCAAAGCACAAAGCTAAGAAAAGATTGGGTTACAACTTGGTGGTCACAACACAACCACAAACAACTTCTTCTTCTCCCACACAAATATCCTATAGATATAGATAGTAGATTATAGCTCAAGTGTGGAGAAAACCAAGGATTTGAAACCAGCAACTCAAAGAAAATCTTTGGGAAATAAATGAAACCAAGATAGAGAAGTTCAATTCAAAAGCTTTTCCCCAAACCTTTTCTTTGATTTTTCAAACCCTAATGAAAACACCAAAAAGATTGTTCAATTTGAATCCAAAAACCTATTTTGATTGCTGTAAAAACACCTGAGAGAATGGAAAAATTCGCACAAAAATTCTTAGAGAAAAACTCTTGCAAATGGGGTATTTATAGGCAATTTAGAAAACTAGCCGTTTACAGAATTTATGCCAGAAATAGCCTTCCGGTCGACCGGCCCGGTCGACCGTCCAACGGTCAATTTTGACCGTTGGCAACTAACGGTCGACCGGCCGGTCGACCGAAAAATCCCGAGAGCAGATTATTCTGCTCCGGTCGACCGTCCGGTCGACCGCTGACTGTGCCAGAACGTGCACAGGTTTGTGCACGTCGTCGGTCGACCGTGACGGTCGACCGGCTACATGCGGTCGACCGATACGGTCGACCGAACTAGCCTGGCAGGCAGCAAATGGGTCAGAAAACTGAGGTAAAAAATATTCCAATAAATCCCACAAAATCTCTAAAATTCCACAAAAATAGTTTTATTATTTTATATTGAAATACAAACTTGTGTTAAAAATCCTAACACAAATTTCAAACATTTTAGACAATTTTTGTGTCATAGAAATTTTGCCAAAAACCAAAAACCGTATTTTCTAAAACCTTGTATTTTGAATAGAAAATACACATTGTCTAAAACTTATCCATGATACAAAATATGATATTTAAACACTTTGAAGCATATTGTATATGAATAGAAATTCAATATACAAGAAACATATATATATCATGATTTTTGTCATTAAGTCCAAAAATATGTTTTGTTGTAAATACCAAAACATAAAACACATGGAATAGATTATCAAACAAAGTTTGTCTAAACAATTAAAGCATGCATGTATATAGAAAAAATCTAATATACATAAACCATGTAAAACTTGTTATGATAAAAAATCTATTCATGAAAACCAAGATCGGTTAAACCTAAAACCGAAAATCAAAACATGAAAGGTGTGTGTTGTGAACTTGAGCTTATCATACTATTCTAATCTTTACAATTAGGATCTAAACTCAAAACTAAAACTATGGATACCTAAGTCTTCTTGTAGAGCGCAATCTCCAAGCTAGAGCGCAATCTCCAAGTCGGCTCGATCCAAAAACTCTTGATTCACCGAGCAAGTGCAATGTATGATCTTTGATGCGCGGGCTCTTGAATCAACATGTGAAAGATGTGTGGAAGCTTTTACCAACTAATATCTTGATTAATGATCTGAAACTTAAACATCACAAGATAATTAGTACACATAAGTACATGAGTTAATCATCATCAAAACTAGAGTGGAAGGCCTTCGGGCCAACAATCTCCCCCTTTTGATGATGACAAAACTCATGGAGTTATATATGCATGGATTAAAGTAAAGCTTCAAAGAAGCTCCCCCTTAACTCATGCATAACAATAAAACATATAAGATATGCAATGAATTATATGTATTTAAAACAATATCAAAACATGCTCTTGATATCAATAAAAAATAAAAATGAAACATAAAACATGCACATAAAACATGCATAGACATGCATATAAACAAGGCTTCTTTTCATCAAATGTAAACTATATGCAAACACAAATATGCATATAAAACTCAAATTCTTCTCCCCCTTTTTGTCAATCATCAAAAAGGGTTAAAAATAAAAGCAAAAACAATAAATTTTTCTCCCCCTTTTTTGTTCAAAGCAAAGAACTAATGAAGGGTTAAATCAAATATGATACCAAAAAAAAATGTGGCAATGGAGTGTATATTGATGCCAATTGAAAAACAACAAATCAATTGAAATAAAAACGAGAACATATACCAATTGAAAACACAAATAAAATGAAAATCTTGATACCAATTAGTAAGTAAACAAATAATCTACCAATTGTAAACAAACAAACTAGATACCAATTTGGAATTAAACAATACTAATCTTGAATTTCCTAAAAACAAATCTTGATACCAAATGAAACTATTATTCTTTAAAAACACAAGATACCAATTGAAAATTAAATCAATTGAAAATTTGCTTTAACATTGTTTCAATTTGAAAAGTTCAAGCTAAGCATAAACAAAATTTGTGATATCTTGAAGCACAAATAAATCATCTATATATGTATGTCAAAGATAGATATCAATTGAAATTTGATACTATATGAAGTGCAAGCATACATATATAAAATACAAACATATATGAGTATACAAAAAGATGTCATATTGATACCAATTGAAAGAGTTCAATGATACCAATTGAAACAACAATAAGATCAAGTGTATATCATATCAACTACCACCCAAATGGTTCAAGATAAAAGGATTTTCATTATAAAGCATTCAAGAACATGATCTCCCATCCAACCGCCCATTGATGGTAGGGGTTTTCAAAAATAGGTTTGAAAATGTAGTATGTTTGAAAATCTCTACCAAGGAAGAATATCATAACTAGTTATATGAATCAACTAGTATGAGATCCAAAAAAAATTTCATGAAGACACATGTAAACCACATGTCACTAAAACACTCAAAATCCATATAGCATAACTTGTACTCATGAAAACTAAGTCATGAGAAAACTAATAAGGTGAGTGTATAGGATATATGTGAAACACACTTATCATGAAAATGGACAATCAAGCTCAATATTGAAATTCCTTTAAAACATTTACACATGATAAATTAAATTACTTTTACCAAAGAAATTTCCAAAAACATGAAACCTATCTAAGATGTGAAATCACTTATTGAAATCATCTTAAAAACATGATATAAACTTCAAGGCATATGTATGTCATGTACAAACTAAAGTATACATACATATCCTAAACACAATGAGTCCACAAAAGTATGTGCATGAAGGCACGTGGCTCAAGGATGTACATGTATACTCAATAGTTTAGACAAGATAGACATATACATGAAGTTAAAACAAAATATGATGAATACAAGTCAAATGCAAGAATCATCAAAACTAGACTATACTAGTACATCAAGTGAATACAAATGAGCGTTTAAGCACAATCATATATAAAGGTCTATTTGTAGCTCACTAGTTGTACAAGTATAAATCCTAGTCTTAATGAAAACTATCATTCAAGCAAGTAATCAAAACAAATCATCATATAATTATAAACATCCAAATGGTCATAATGCAAATGTATGTGCATTAGATCTAGGGCATACATGTTAGTTCTAAACAAGGTGAGAACACTAAATATAGATCCATATGAAACATGGGTGCTCAAGTAACTAAACATGTATAACACTAATCTAACTAACATAGCATAAGCATAATGAACAATGAAACAAAACATGCTATGAATAGATGAACATGGAAAGTATGCAAATAAAAATGGGAGTTAGAGAATGATACCAAAACCGATGAAGGTGCATCTCTAGTTCTCCAAAACATGGTGGTCCTCTCCACCTAATTTCCTTGAGAGTGAAGCATCCAAATGGTTCTCCTTTTAGCTTAGAATGCATCCACCTCAAGGCACCAATACCCTCACGTGACGCGAGAGCTCCCACCTACATCAAAAGTCAAAGAGGTGGATCTTGGTACCCATTTCTTTGGGGTCCACGGGGGTTAGTATCTTTCTAACCCAAACATAATTAGTTGCTAAATTTTCATGATAAATGCGATCATAACAAAATCTAGCAAGGTGGCCTTTTCGACCACAATGTGTACATGTGTACACGTGAGCATACATATGATGGTGGTGATCATGAAAAGCATGTGTATGCCTAGATGGGTGTGCATGCAAGGTTGGAACTTGTTTCTTGCGAATCAAGGTTTCCAATCGTGTGTGATTCATGGCACAATGGCTCAAAGTGGAGCCCAAACAATCAACACTTTTCTTCAAATTATTTATATCATTTTCTATGCTAGAAGATAAAGTGGAGCATGCAATAGAAGTGCTAGAGATAGAAGCAATGCTAGCATGGCAAACATGCAAATCAATATCATTTTGCAAAGATTCATTTTTAGACAAAACAAATTCAATTCTTTAGTAATAGAATCAATTTTATTTTTCAAAGCAAGGTTTCCTTTGAAAACACGATCCAATCTTGAGGATAAAATCTCATTGTGTTCTACAACATCATCAAAATCATTTTTGTTTTTCAAATCTTCAATCTCTTTAAGTGCAAGTTCAAGTTGAGATTGTAGTGAGTCACGTTCACTAGTGATCTCTTCTTTCTCTTGCAAAATCAATTCAAAATTAGAACATAAATCCTTTAATTCATTTTTCAAAACAAGATTATTCTCTTTCAACAAATTATGTTTTTCTAAGAATTTTCAAGCCTTTGAGTAAGTTCCATATTTAAAGTTTGAACCTCAAAACAACCATGGCAATAAGAATTAGAGCTATCATCAAGAGGGGAATCCGAGTGTACCTCAAGGGAGTCTTTCCCTTGGACCATGAAGCATTTATCTTTGGACATGTCTCTCTTGGATCTCCTCAAATTGTTGATGATCCTTGGAAGCTCGGGAGACGTTAAGATGCTCCAACTGCAAAAGCCGAATCATAGTGATCAAAAATGGGTAATAGAAATTCATTTAGAGATGCTCTAAGTGCTCTAAGTGCTAATGCATTGGCCTTCTTATGCTTGCTACTGTTTGGGAGGGTTTCTATAGTGATGGCTTGATAAACTAGATGACCTAGAGTTTTAAATGCCTAGTCATGTCCACCTTCCAAGCATCAAGTCTAAAATGGTCAAACATAGGAGGGCTAGCCATGAGTGCAAACTAGATGAGTGCAAAAGAAATGCAAATGAGATTAGCAAACCAAGATCTTAACTCCTAGGTGGTTAAACCTAAATATCAGGAGCACTAGCTCTGATACAATTGAAAAGTCACCTAGAGGGGGGGTGAATAGGTGACAATGCTAATCTATGAACTAAATGCGAAATTTAAAAACTTAATGCAAATTACACTCAAGTGTGATCAACAAATGATTCACACACAACCAAGCCAAGCAAATATGAATGCACAATATGAATAAGGCAAGGCACAAAGTAAAGAGAGAGAGATAGAGAGCCAATAGATCAAACGCAAACACAAGGATATGTTATCGAGGTTCGAGCACCCAGCTCTACATCCCGCCTTCGACACACGAAGGATTTCCACTAGCTCGTCCACCTAGGACCCTTTACAAAGAGTACCCAACTCCTCTCTTTACAACCTCCTCCTTGAGGCACAAAACCAAGTCAACCACCACAACCTCCTCCTTGAGGCAAACTCCAAAAATCACAACCTCCTCCTGAGGCAAATTCCAAACCAATACAACAAACTCCCAATCACCAACCAATACAAGGATCACCTCTCAACAAGAGGGATACAACCCAAAGCACAAAGCTAAGAAAAGATTGGGTTACAACTTGGTGGTCACAACAACAACCACAAACAACTTCTTCTCCCACACAAATATCCTATAGATATAGATAGTAGATTATAGCTCAAGTGTGGAGAAAACAAGGGATTTGAAACCAGCAACTCAAAGAAAATCTTTGGGAAATAAATGAAACCAAGATAGAGAAGTTCAATTCAAAAGCTTTTCCCAAAACCCTTTTCTTTGATTTTTCAAACCCTAATGAAAACACCAAAAAGATTGTTCAATTTGAATCCAAAAACCTATTTTGATTGCTGTAAAAACACCTGAGAGAATGGAAAAATTCGCACAAAATTCTTAGAGAAAAACTCTTGCAAATGGGGTATTTATAGGCAATTTAGAAAACTAGCCGTTTACAGAATTTATGCCAGAAATAGCCTTCCGGTCGACCGGCCCGGTCGACCGTCCAACGGTCAATTTTTGACCGTTGGCAACTAACGGTCGACCGGCCGGTCGACCGAAAAATCCCGAGAGCAGATTATTCTGCTCCGGTCGACCGTCCCGGTCGACCGCTGACTGTGCCAGAACGTGCACAGGTTTGTGCACGTCGTCGGTCGACCGTGACGGTCGACCGACTACATGCGGTCGACCAATACGGTCGACCGAACTAGCCTGGCAGGCAGCAAATGGGTCAGAAAACTGAGGTAAAAAATATTCCAATAAATCCCACAAAATCTCTAAAATTCCAAAAAAATAGTTTTATTATTTTATATTGAAATACAAACTTGTGTTAAAAATCCTAACACAAATTTCAAACATTTTAGACAATTTTGTGTCATAGAAATTTTGCCAAAAACCAAAAACCGTATTTTCTAAAACCTTGTATTTTGAATAGAAAATACACATTGTCTAAAACTTATCCATGATACAAAAATATGATATTTAAACACTTTGAAGCATATTGTATATGAATAGAAATTCAATATACAAGAAACATATATATATCATGATTTTTGTCATTAAGTCCAAAAATATGTTTTGTTGTAAATACAAAACATAAAACACATGGAATAGATTATCAAACAAAGTTTGTCTAAACAATTGAAGCATGCATGTATATAGAACAAATCTAATATACATAAACCATGTAAACTTGTTATGATAAAAATCTATTCATGAAAACCAAGATCGGTTAAACCTAAAACCGAAAATCAAAACATGAAAGGTATGTGTGTGAACTTGAGCTATCATACTATTCTAATCTTTATAATTAGGATATAAACTCAAAACTAAAACTATGGATACCTAAGTCTTCTTGTAGAGCGCAATCTCCAAGCTAGAGCGCAATCTCCAAGTCGGCTCGATCCAAAAACTCTTGATTCACCGAGCAAGTGCAATGTATGATCTTTGATGCGCGGGCTCTTGAATCAACATATGAAAGATGTGTGGAAGCTTTTACCAACTAATATCTTGATTAATGATCTGAAACTTAAACATCACAAGATAATTAGTACACATAACTACATGAGTTAATCATCATCAAAACTAGAGTGGAAGGCCTTCGGGCCAACATCTCCAAGTTCTTCTTCCACTTCACAAATAATTCTAGGACTTCCCTTTGTGTCTCATAGTATATACCCAACAACGCTTAGAATAATCATCAATAAACGACACAAAGTAATGGTTACCTCCAATTGAAGCAGTCTTGGTAGGCCCCAAACGTCAGTGTGAACATAGTCCAGAATCCCCTCGGTGCAATGTGTTGCTATGCCGAACTTCACCTTGGTCTTCTTCCTGATGATACAGTGTTCACAGAATTCCATCTTGCAGTTCTGGCACCTTTCAATACCCCTTGTCTTGCAAGAGTTTGCAACGACTTTTCTCCTGCATGTCCCAGCCTCATATGCCATAGCCTGGTTGATCTTCATCTGAACTAGTAGAAGCCGCCACTTGTCCTGTAACAGTACTACCATTCAAGTAGTAAAGATTGTTCCTGCGAACGGCCTTCAATACCACCATCGAGCCTTTGGTCATTTTAAGGACTCCTTCCTTTATTGACACCGCAAGGCCCAATGTCTCCAAAGCTCAAACAGAGATTAGGTTTCTTTTCAGTTGAGGTACATACCTCACTTCCTTCAGTTCTCTAATCATCCCATCAAACATCTTGATCTGAATTGTCCCTACACCCTCCATGATACATGGATGATCATCGCCCATAACGACTGAACACCCCTCCAGCTTCTCAAGCTAGAAAACCATTCCCTATTAGGGCACACATGGTATGTAGCACCAGTATCCAAAATCCGCTCATTTTCTCCTGAGTAGCCAACGATGGGAATAGTGACAGAGAATGAGAAAACCGACGAGTCCGAGTCTGATCCACCTGCCTGTGAAGTACTGCTCTGAGTACTGGCCACCTTTGCAAGATTTGTCTCAGTCTTAGACTCCTTTTTCTTCCTTTAACCTTTGGACAGTCCACTTTTCAGTGCCCTAATTCTCTGCAGAAGGCACACTGGTTCTTCTTCAGATCCCTATAACCCGGCCTGGACTTCGATCTCCCTCTATCATCTTTACCCTTCCTATATGAACCCCTGCCTCTTACTGCTAGCACCTTTGCTGATGAGCTTGCCTGAGAAGGTTGTCTTTCCTTTCTCCTCGTCTCATAATTTTTCAAAGCAGACGATACTTCATGATAGTCAAGGGTCTGTCTACCATTTATGAAGGTTAAGGTAAACGTCTCATACTCTTCCGCAGGGAGAGAGTTCAAGAGGATTACCGCTTTGTCTTCTTCATCTATCTTGACATCCACATTGACCAAATCTGTAAGAAGCTTCGTATAGCGATTTAGATGTTCATTCATGGAGCATCCCTTCTTCATCTGAAACCCGTACAGCTTGCTCTTTAGCTGCAGTCTCGACTCAATACTCTTGGTCAGATATTTTCTTTCAAGGATCTCCCACAACTGCCTCACAGATGTCTCGTGTAACACAAGATATTTGATGTCTTGTGTTAGACACGATCTGATCAAACCACACGCAGATCGGTTCATCTTCTCCCACTCTTCTTCAGTGGTTGTGCTTCGCTTCTTCTCCAGAAGTAGAGTATCCTCAAGGTTAGATGCATTCAGGGCATCTATCACCTCGCACCTCCACATGCCAAAATTGTTAGTGCCGTTAAACTTCACCACGTCAATCCTCGGATGAGGATTCATGGTCCTCACTGATGTACTTTCTTCTGCCATCTCTCTAATTGGATCCTCTATGTAATGCGAAAATACCAAACGGAGATAGATAAACAACTTTGATAAAAATCAGATCTTTACCTTCTCACGAAACCCTAGATGAGTTTCTGACCAAATCTTCTCCTCCAATGATTCCTTGAGCACTCCTCGCGCTGTTCTGAGATCGACACACGATCCCACGAACAAAACCAACACTGATCTGAGATCGACACACAATCTCCACCAAATCAGTAACCGATGCCCTCTGAATCGCCAGATGATCCCACGACGAACCTAGGATGCTCTGATACCACTTGTTGCGCGCTGAACAACAACCACGTAGAGGAAACCCTAGATCCCAGATGCAAAAGAACAATACCACCAACAGCAAATAACAAACAATCAATGAGAAGAACACAATACCAGATTTAACGAGGTTCGGCCAATTTCGCCTATGTCCTCGGGCAAGGAAGAGAGAGTTTTTCTATTGATTGGAGAATCAATACAATATTTTCAGCATTACAATAAAGAGAGCTCTGCCTCTCATATATATACCCCCAAAGAAAACCCTAGGAATCAGTTTCCAAATAGAACTGATTTTCAAATCAGCAGTTTCCCGAAACAGCCCATCTCGACTGTCAGTCGACTGACCCCAACCAACGGTCGACCGCGCCGGTCGACCGTGCGGTCGACCATGCCTAACGAGAGTTAGGCACTTTCAGTCGGTCGACCGGGCGGTCGACCGCTCTCCTTCTGCAGTCGACCGGGCGGTTAACCGCTACGCCCCGTGCATGTTTGTGCACGACGGTCGACCGGACCGGTCGACCGTTCTGCTGCTTCTGCCGACGGTCGACCAGACCGGTCGACCGTTCTCCTGTTGTTGCTGCTGATTCCCTCTGCTGCTGTGCAGATTTCTTTGGCGATTGTCGACTTCCTCGACTTCCTTTCTCTTCCTACAGATTCTACAATCGTGTGTATCTCTCTCTGGTCAAAAGATGAAAGATGGGAAAGATCACAGATGATTTTCAAATTACTCATCTCTTCCCCCCTCAAAAGATGAAAATGAGATTATTTTTTTGCATGAAATATTCATTTTAATTCTCACTTATTTTTTTCTTTGGTCCATTCTTACCTTCACATGGAAATTTTAGTTTGCATATATTATTTTCCATCCCATTATATAAGGGGAGGGTATAAGGGCGTGTATTTTTTCATTTTGTAAGCTAAAGATTGCATTTTCTTTTGAACTTATACACATTTGAACTTGAAAAGACTCACCATTTATTATGAGAAGATACATATTGAATGCTCTCAAACTTTTATTTATTAAGAGAAGACCTCGTCTAATGGAAGGAGGTATGGAAAAAGAGAATAGATAACACAATATTATTCTTTTGTGTCAAACAGTCAACTTTTTATTTGATTTTATTTAAAATGAATTCTAATATTTTTATGATATATTCTTTTTTTTTTTTTGAGAAATGTATTTTTCTAAAATATCTAATAGAATACGAGAGGACTAGTTGAATCTATCAATTGAAGTTAGAGTTGCATGTGATTACAACTTCATCAAACAAAGCAGTCTTACAAGATTGTCTATCATTTTGGAAGTGTTTTCAATGTCAAATCCTCTTCTATTTTGGAGCTTGGTAGTCGGATTTTTCTCGTCGGTGACTCTTTATTAACAACACTTTTCTTTCCATAAAAGTCGCAAGCCGTCATAGTGTGTTGTTTTTCGATACCCTCGGTTTCTTTTAATGTATTATTTAGTTTTCTTGTAACTTCATCACTCTCCCCTGTAATCCATCATTCTTTATTATTTTCATAATATGGGAGCAAGGCCCCACTTTTCCCTAAAAAATGCAAGATTGTTTATCAGCTAAGCTTTATCAGCACTTGCAGCAAAACAAACAGTGTCCACCCCACTAAATAAATTTGCTCAACACTTAATCTTAATCTTAGTTTATTTCATACTACATATCATTGAAGCAAAGATTCATCCTCCCCTAAGAGAAAAGTTGAAACAAAGCATTGTACATCCTAGTAGCTAGCTAGCTAGTAGTGCCTTCGATGATAGTATACTTTGCAAAACCAAGAAAGCTAGTGCCTTGATGGTGCTCCTCCTTGTTACTATAAAACCTTCTGCCATTTCACTTGCCACTGTTACCACAAGGATTGTTATTTACCACTTCCCTTTGTTCCCCCTCTGAACCCTTTCTTTTTGCCTTGTTTTCACATTCACTTTCTTCTAGTGCTCCCATGCATTTTTACCACTTCTCCTCTTGCTTTTGCCTATGCACAAAGACACTATTGCATGTACAAATTGGAATGAAGTTGTTTGTTTGAAATATATATTTATTAGAGTGATCATGCTTGTAGTTCTGTCATTAACTTTTCACATTATAAGCTCACACATATAGATTAAGATTAAGTCTGGAACATGGTGTACAGCTAGCAATTGAAATTTTGTTGCAAGATTGGTTGTTTAAAATACATGAGATTTTGTTTATGTGCTTCATGAGATATGAGAGCTCATTGTACTTTTGGATTGAGTTACATATGAAACAATGTGGGGTTTGAAGAGCTAAATATGTTCAGATGACAAGAGAGACTCTCAGATAGTAAGGATTACATTTAGGATTCACAATTAGAAAAACTGAACTTACACCATGCAATCGAGCACTCAAGCATGAATTTTTATTAAACAAGAGCTAAAACTATTCATTGTCTTCTTATTTTTACCATTTTACAAATTTAGATCTTCTCATCTGCATCGGAATTAACAGATCTAAATTAAAAAATTTTCACAATTTACTATTCTATGAACATTTGTGATTCAATTTTTTCGTAACTAACATTATATTTTGTGAATTGCACTCATAATTGTTTATATTCATAAGAATTACAATCATTCACAACGTAGTGGACGATTATAGTATTGACTTAGATCAGGCACTAATTGAGGATTCCAATCAAGATCTACAATCTTAAAATCTTGCAGATAGAAAGCAATGCAAAGTAAAAATACAAACAAGCACAAAAATTATATTTTTTCTCAGGATGCCCTAGGACCACGGAATTAGGGACTACAGAATTGCGGAAAAGGGACCCACATTTCTCCGCACTAGAGGCCAGAAGGGCCCACGACGTGCTCGGAGGTGCGGCTCAGCCCATGTCCATTACCCGAACTTGGAGTTCACATTGACAAACGAAAAGGCAAAAAGTGGCCCAACAGAGATGGACATAAATCGATGAGTGGGCCTAACAAGGCCCGACCCAAAAATCCACTCGGATAAGGAATTAGGAGGCTGTGTCGGCAGTAACTTGGAATCAAACTGCATGATTGAAGGGAATTTACCAAACTAAGTCAATCCTTTTTTTTTTTTTTTTGATAGGCAAACAAGGAAAGAAAAAAACAAAAAGAGATGATTAATCACGGCCAATTGGCGATCCAAATCGCATTTCAATTTCTTCAGGGGTTAAAGAGCTATCAAGTAGAGAGACAAGAAAATGATTTGAACCCGAGGTGGAGCTGAATTTGGAAGTACATTTGTCTTCACAATAAACTAGGATTACTTGGAGGATTTCGTTGTTGGCTTGGAGATGCGCGAAAAAGATGGAAGCTGACTCTTTTCCCTTTCGCTTGGCCACATATGAAGCACCATAGGGTTCTTGCACCGACCCATCAAGCAACGGTACCTCAGCGGGCATGGCAACAGAGGTGGTTACAATGTTGGCCTTGGCAACTGCAATTTTCACCTTTTCAAAGTGTCACAATGGACAATGGTGGTGGTGGCCTCAGTCAGAGAGTCCTCTCTCCTAATCCTTGATTTTTTTTTCCAGCAGAAGCATGTGCCAAGTGGGATTGCAGTTGTGCAGTGAGCCCAACATCAACTTGAGCCTAATTCACTGCAAATACACCAGTTGACCCAAACCATGACTACCTGAATAAACTTTCGGGTTAAATAATGAGCCGTGAGGCCCATGAGCCCTCTAGGCTGGCCCAGAGGTGGGAGGGAATTGGGAGTCACGTGCGGGCGCACACAAGGTTGGTAACTGTGGATTCTTTGAGAAATCAACGGGCGACAGTCTCAGGTTCCCATCTGGTGGCACCACGACATTTTTAGGGTTACGGTGGTGATGCCTGACGTGAATCCATGGCAGCGGGAGGACTCCCACATCATCACTGGCCTGAGGAGTGGGTGAATCAACGATGGTCGTCTCAACATCCAGCTCATTAAGGCTGGAAGGAGTTGCCGCCGGTGATAAATGCGATTTTTTTTTAAGGGGGGGGGGGGGGGGGGTGCAGGATAGAGTTTGGTGACTAACTCTCCCACACTGATGATAGAAATAGGTGGATGTGCTCATACTCGAACTACTGCCAAAAAATGAAATCTCATCATTTTCATCAACAATGTCAGCACCAGGAACCAGTGGCTGGGAGAGATCAACCTCACTCGAAGTGCTACCAAAAAGTGGAAATCTCATCATCTTCAACAACGATATCAGCACCGGGAACCCGTGGCCGAGAAAGATCAACCTCCATTGCGACCCTAGCAAATTTTGTCCTTGGAGAGAAACTCAACCTTTTGATCAAGCGGCCTGCCTGTTCAATAATAAGATCGAGGGATTCTCGCGTTCATGGTGACTGCCAAAGGGAGGGCCTCTGGAGACGATCGAAAAGAAGGGGCCATGGTTGCGAGAACAACATCGTCAAGGACCCATGACCCCTCAAGCAAAACCCTATCACAGTCGGACGATGGCATGAATCAAAAAACAAAAAAACATGGTTCATGGGAAGCAACTTTCATTCCCCTGCGGCGACCATAGGGATCCAAGTCTTGGTTGACCTTCTCGGCCGAAAGGGAACACCTAAGAACTTGCCCACCAGCGAACAAGCCCACGACTTGCTAACTTCGTCAACAAAGAATTTTGAGGATGATAACCTTCTTTGGATGGCACAACAGAGGCACTTGATGTCCTCGTGAGAGAGGGGAGGTGGAGTGACTGGTGGAGATTGATGACTGAGATCATATCTATATGAGGAAGAACGAGATTCAGAAGGAGGGAGGACTGTGACCATTAGAGGTGACTCAAGAGGAGGTTAGTTGGGGTGGTTCCTAATTGGAACCCTAGCTTCCACGGCTGGAGAAGGGGTAGAAATATAGAATTCAATCCTTTTAATTTTTATAAATTGGATGGCCCACAAAAGATTGGCCTGTCTTATGTTTTGTTTGTTGAGGGGGTCGAAAGGCAAAATCACAAAGTGTACCAAAAGTCTTAAAAAATACTTGCATGATCATAAGGTTAGCCACGTGGACATGGAGCATTCAATTCTCCTCAACTTAATCCACACAAACCCTTGCCAGCTGCAAAGCATTAGTACTTCATTATATATTTATTTGCATATAAGCTTAATTGCTTTGTTATATATAATTAAAAAGTTTTATTGTGTTTTTCTCCCTTAAAAAAAAAGTTGTATTGTGTTTTGTTGTTGAGAGAGTATCAGTGCTCTCAGGCATCTGGTTAACTCTCTACATCGTTGCCTATATTGTTTGTCACCACAGTAACGTATTACTGATCAATTTTCAAGGAAGAATTCTTTCAAAATTATCTGATTATGAATAAAGAAAGTCAAACTCAAAACCAACCACTCAGAAAAGCAATAACTTGATCACTGCAATCAGGTACTCTGAATGTTCAAGCAATAACTTATCTAATTCGTCGCCAAAATTAAAAAAAAAATTGGCTCTCTCTCCTCTACTATTCTTTCTACTAGTAGCCCCCGTGGCCGAGAATGAGATATCTTAGGTTCTACTAAGAAAGTGACAATTGTGGGACTAAATTTGACTACAAAGGTGCCTAAAATTCGAGGCCACTTATTTGGCTCTATGTGGTCAAATTTTGTTGAGACTGTGATGAAATTATGATGCTCTTATACCAATTGTTATAACAAATAGGCGCTATGATACCAATTGTTACTCTCGTGATTGATGTTTGCGGAGCTTGGTAATATGATGATACTTACAAAGAGAAAAATGTTGTAAAGTAAACTAGTAATACCTAGACAAAAGAAATAACACGAAATTTAACGTGGTTCAGCTCAAACTTAATCTATGTCCACTGGGAGAGAACTTGAAAGAGATTTATTAATAACCTTAATACAAAGAGATCTAATGGTACAGGAGATCAAGGTAACAACAGCAGGCTCACGGCAGCAGAAACAACAGTTTCGATCGACCGCCGGTCGACCAAAATACCTAGCCAAAACAACGGTGGACCGCCTGGTCCACGACGTCAAAGCCGAGAGTTGAGACCTTACAGTTAGTCGACTGTCCAGTCGACTGACCCCCAACAGAGAGTAAAAGACTTTACAGTCGGTCGACGGTCCGGTCGACGGTCCCCCAACAGAGAGTAAAAGACTTTACAGTCAGTCGACTGCCCGATCGACCGACACAAACCGAGGCTAATGACTTTTACAGTCGGTCGATCGCCCGGTCGACCGACCTGCGCCTATTAGATGTATCCGAACCAGTTTAGGATTATTTAGTTTTAATTTGTTTCTTTATTTTTAAATTTTCTTTATTTTGAATTTAGAATACTTAGATAGATTAGGACTCCTTTAAATTAATTATATCTTTCTTTATTTTGAATTTAGGTTATCTAGATAGATTAGGAATCTTTTAATTCTTTTTATTTTCTTTTAAAATAATTTATAGTTTTCTAATAGGAGTAGCACTATTTTGTAAGCTTATAAATAGGCTTTTGTACTCTTTATTTTGGCATCGAATTTTAATAATAAAATTAAGATTTCTCTCTAAATTGTTTGTAGATTCGAGTTGTTTCTCTTTGGCTCATGGATTCAGATCGCTTGCTCATGGAGTCGAGTAGCTATCCCCTACCTAAAGGTTTCTTCAAGGTTCATCAGCGCTAGAAGGAGATTTAGCCCGCGTCGCTCGTCTTTTTCGCATCCTCATCTACGTCAAGTGGTATCAGAGTCTCAACAAACGTTCCGACGATGACTGAAAATGACGACGAGCAACCTAACCTATCCACAAGGATGGATACTTTTGAATAGAGGCTCCGCACTCTTGAATCAATCATAGACGTTGTGGTCCAGAAACTCAAGAAAATCTCTCTCAAGCTTAATGATCGTAAACTAACTGATGGTACGCACCAAAGGGAGTGGGATCATCCATCAGACAATCCTTCTCCACCACCTCCATTTTCATCAGATAATCCTCATCCACTAACCCCACCTCCCTCAAATAATTCTCATCCACAACCCCCACCACTAAACCATCCATCTCCAACTCAACCACCACCAGTTCAACCACCCTGCTACTATCACCCCATATCAACCACCCTCATATCAACCATACTCAAATTAACCACCCCTATACCACTCATATTAATACCCTACACCACCAAACTGCCCTTTATGACTTTCCCAAATTGACAAATTCTCCGACATAGAGTTCAACAATCCCACTTATTAGTATGACGACTTTGGAGATGACGACCTAGTCTATGGAGGCGTGAGAGATTCGCTAATCTTAATTCAAATAGGGGAGGCGAGTTTTCTAACCTCAATAGGAAGGCTAGAGTCCCTTACCCTAATCATGGTAGGTAAGGAAGATACTCAAATCCTCATGAGTACAGGATGAAAGTTGACATCCCCTCTTTTAGCGAGAATCTTGATATTGAATCCTTTCTGGATTGGATCTACGAGGTGGACAAATTCTTTGACATGGCTTATTTTCTCATGAAGAAACAAGTAAAATTTGTGGCATACAAGCTCAAGGAATGAGCAACTGCATAGTGGGATTAATTGCTAGTCTCACGAAGGCGTCAAAGAAAGCAACCTGTGATGACATGGAGGCGCACGAAGCAACTCCTACAAAGTAGATACCTTCCACCCGATTATCAACATATCCTCTACAATCAATTTGAGCAATGCAGGTAAGGTATGAGGACTGTGTTGACATATGCAGAGGAGTTCTATTGCCTCTCATCGCGATGTGATTTGTCTCTAACCGAAGAGTAGCAAACTGTGAAGTACATCCACGAATTAAACTATCCCATCCAGAAACGTGTGGCCATCTAAAACGTGTTCTCTGTCAATGAGGCTCAAAACAAGATCATGAAGATAGAGAGGTTACAAAGCAGAATTCTACCTTCCAGGCGCCAGTTGTCAATCGAAGAGCCTGTAGGAGGCGAAAGAGTCCAGCTGAGCTTCACGATGGCTAGTCAACCACTAGTACAACTAACGACCAAAGCTTCTACGTTGACACTAGTAACAACCGTCGCGATTGCGAAGAGCAAAGATAATCCTTACACCAAGCCTATGATTGACAAGTGTTATAGGTGTGGTGAACCTGGACACAAGTCCAACGAGTGCCGAAGAGGAGGCCTGCCACTATGGCAGATTATAAAGAAGAAGATATGTGCTAATTATGATAGAGCCGAAGATTCTGACTTCGTCAAAGAACATGGAGATCCTATCGCTTGTATCGTTTAGAAAGTACTTTGCAATCAAAAAGTCCTTGATACCATACGAAGACATCAAAATTTTTATTCTAGATGTTCTATCAAGGATAAGATATGCAATCTTATCATCGACAATAGGAGCTACAAGAATTTCGTGTCAAGGGCGCTCGTAGATTATTTGAAACTAAAAAGGAAGCCACATCCTCATCCCTAGGACATTGGGTGGATCAAGAAAGGCCCATGCATCAAGGTAACAGATAGGTGTCAAGTTTCTATCTATTGAAAAGTTCTATCGAGATCCTGTTACCTGTGATGTTGTGAATATGGACAAGTGTCATATTCTTTTGGGAAGGCCGTGGCAACATGATGTTGATGCTACCCAGAAGGGAAGGGATAACATATATCTGTTTGCTTTGAAGGGCAAGAGAGTTTCCATGAGGCCGATTCCACCACGTCTAGAGTCTACGAAGAAAGTATCCTTTCTTATATCCCTATACCATCATCTTGATAGGAATTCGAGGGCGAGTTCTTTTGAAGAGGGAAGGACTGATACAAGGAGATCAAGGCAACAACAGTAGGCTCATGGCAGTAGAAACAACAGTTTCGGTTGACTGCCCGGTCGTCCGAAATACCCAGCCAAAACAATGATTGAACTCCTGGTCAACCGGGCCAAAGCCAAGAGTTAAGAGAATACAGCCAGTCGATCGTCTGATCGACCGACCCCACAACAAAGAGTAAAAGACTTTACAGTCGGTTGACCGATAAAAATAGAGGCCAAGGACTTTTACAGTTGGCCGACCGCCCGGTTGATTGACCTGCGTGTATCAGCCGTATCTGAACCTATTTAAGATTCTGTTTAGTTTTAATTTGTTTCTTTATTTTGATTAGATTATCTGGATAGATTAGGACTCTTTTAAAGTAATTGTATCTTTTTTGTTTTGAATTTAGATTACCTAGTGATTGTGCACATGCATTGTACATTTTGTACCACATATGTCACATTTTCTTCATTTATTTTTAAATAAAACTCTGCTTTTTAATGTATTTTCATGTTCAGTGGTATGCAGTGTAATTAGCAAAGAAAATGGAGATATTGACAGATTTATCCAATTAAATTCAAATAATTCAAAAGATCAAGCAAATCAAGGGGATCAATTCAAATTCAAAGGTTCTAGAAGTTATCTTATCTGAAAATGGATATATCAGATAAGATAGTATCATCTAATTTAAAAGAAAAAATGGATTGTTTGAAGATCCTATGAGTTTCGCTAAAGATAAATGGATATCTTATCAATTCTAAAAGACAAATTAAAATCTTTGGATAAATGGATAGAGAAAAGATCAACGGATGAGATGAAGCAATTAGATTCGAATTCAGACTTGATATATTTTAGCATTTTAATCATAACGTTATCTACCGAAACTCAAATCTGATGATTCAAGATGATCCAGAAAGAAGACTTAAAAGGATACAATTCTTATGTTGATCACATTTTTCAATTCTATCATTTATTAAGTCATATTTAGAAATCAATATGACAACAAGCTGCAGATCAGAATTAAATTTTCACATAAAATTCTGAATAAATCAATCAACTTTGGACAAGAGGGGAGGATTCAAATTTAGAAATAATCAGCTCCCCTTATCTTCAAACACGTCCTATCTCTTTGGTTTTCTTCTATAAATACCCTCATACATCAAAGGCAGAAAGGGCACCATCTCAAAGAGAAATTTAGGTTAGTTTAGTTTAGCTTTTCTTTTCTTCTTAAATGTAATTTTTATTTTTTTCTTTTATTTATTTTTAGGTTAGAGAAAGTCACATGATTAAAAGAAAATAAGAGTTATTGTAGAGTGACACTATGTAATCTTTTCTTTACGAAACTTATATTAAAGGTGACAATCAATGGAGATTTCTCACTTTTCTTCATCGTACTCAATCTGACCAAGCATTGCTTTCATGTATTTCTTTCTACTACTTTACTTTATATTACTTTACATCTAATCATGATATGTTAATCTACAACAAAGGCAAATCTTCTTCCTTCATCTCTTTTCTATTTTTCTTTCTTAGTTTAATTTAATAATTTTCAATCAATACATTCTCTTTTAATTCATTTTCTTTGAACTTATTTTTCTTTTCTTTTGAATTAACAAAACCATCTTAAATACTCTTCTTTTATCTTTTTTATTTTTGATTTTTGTACCAACATTTTTCTTTATCTCCTTTGTTTTCTTTTTCTTTTATAAGTAGAATAACAACAATACCCACATCTCTTCTTCTACATCTCCTTCTTAACTTTTTTATTTTTTTTAAAACTGAGAAGAGAACTCTTAAATCTATTTTAGTTAATTAAAAGAAGAAACTTACTATAAAGCTTCCATCGCTATCCCTCCATGTGAGTCATGACCCGTTAGCCCTAAGCTACACGGTAGAATTAAGGACCGAACACTTCTCTAAAAGTCTATATTTTTCTGTGTAGGTCAAATCGATCAAAATTTTAGCGCCGTTACCGGGGAGGGACGGTAAGTTTCTTTTGTTTTTGATTTACTTAAACAATTAACTCTTTTCTTCTCTATTTTTTTGTACAGGGTCTAATTTCAGAAAACTAGGAGCTGCAGTGGACATATTGCTATTATGTGCCTTTGTCCAAGAAGGCAAAGCATCAGAGCCCACAACTGTGGTGAACTACTAATTGTACTTTCTTGCAGGTTGCTTGAATTTTAGAGATTAGCTCTCTGCAGTTATTAGTTAATCTGTTTAACTCACTGTGTACATGTTATTAACCTCAATAGTAACGTGATTGTTGCTTTGTAAATGCTAAAAAATATTTAGTCTTGCATCTTAGGGCACGTATCTAATTCATTTATCTTTTACATTACTGTTGAAGAGTGCTGGAGTAAAGGTATGTGTGCATTGCATATAGTTTAGGAAATATTTTGAGTGATTCGTATTGCTTGAGTGTTACTTTTTGCTTTATACTTGTACACTACACAAAAAAAAATTAAGGGCATATCCTTAAACAAGATAAGGTGGGGAAGTCATTACCCTCCCTTAGCCCACAAAGCATCTTCTCACTTAATAACCCAGCCTAACATAAAATTGAGTAGGCGTTGGCCCTAGGGACATCTCAGACTCAAATAGGGATTGACCTAAGGGGGAAGTTGTTAAAAGTTAACTCTTACCAAATCAGTGTCAAAGGTTAGGGATTGAGGGCGAAACCGCGAAGGCTGGTGGTTTGGTATAATTAGGCCCGTTGCATATACACGGATACCTCCCACTGGTCTTACCCCTACCTGACCAATTAACTTATGGTCAGGTTCTGCAATATACCTCCTATGGATAATCAACAGTTAGGAATTGTCTAGGTCTATAGCTCTACCCTAATATAGGCTAGATTTTTCTTTATTTTCTTATTTGTTTATTTGTTTGTTTTTATTTGTTCTTGTGAAAATAGATTATAATTACAATTATTCTGATTATAACTCAAATTCATATTTCTCCCTAACCTCTTTCAATTCAAATATTACCAACCCGACATTACATAACTCTAACCAACCAAGTATGCCAGATTGGTCTTATCCGAATTAATATATGCCCAAATCCCAGTATTATTAGCAAGAATGGACAATCATCATTACTTTTCACCGAGTCAGTAGGGATACAATTTTCCGAGTCTTACTATCAACAACCTTACCAACAAACAGCTCATATACTCCACATCAAGACGAACTTATAGAAGAAAAATCTTCTTTAGAAAAGACTTTTGAAGTCTTTTTTGAGTCCACAGAACAAGTCCCAATCATAGCGGACTCAATTCTACCAAACAATTCCCAATCCAAGATCTTTACTCTAATTTTCAAGTCTAACTACAACAAGAAGATCCTCTTGACTTAGAAAATACTATGAAACTCATGATTCAGTCCCAAAATGATTATATTCAATCCCAAATGGATTGTCTCCAATCTCTCAATAGGCTAGAAGTAAAAGTGAGTCATTTGGTCAACATAATTAATGATAGGAATGAGGAAACTCTACTTAACACATTTTCGACCACTCATGATTCTTCCAGCCATATTGACGAAGATCATGGTATCTTGGAGATTTTAACCAAGATTCAATTTCACCACAAAACTTTGAACTTGACCAATATCAACTCATTGACAAATTGGCAAGTTTTCATTTAAATGAGATTGAACTTGAAGATGAATGTAACACTGATTCCCAATATTGTGATTCAGTTTCACTTTTTGAATCTATTTTGACTATAGTATCCTTATCCGATTCAGACCCAATTCCGAAGCCAACACTGATTCTTATCACTATAGAGCTTGAACATGAGCCACTTATTTTGGATAGTCATATTCCATTGTTGAAAAATGAATGTGAACTTCAATTATATGGTTTGTATCAAACTCATGAACCAACTCCGACTATCGAACCTAAACTTGATTTGAGTTTTATTCCCGAGTCAGATTCAGTTCCTATTCCTTTCATTGTTGATCCCAAATCATCCATTTCACAAAATCACATTCCAGTATTAGACCAAGTTTTAGATCAATATGACTCCGTGATGATATCCCAAGACTGGTTATATAATCAGAAAAAATTTTATGCTAGGATCTTGCATGATCCTATTCATATTAGGGATTATAAACATGTTAATAGGAAAGAGGTTATAAAAGGAGGGTTTCATGAAAATTCACAGCATCTAAATTGGGCAGAAACGCTTGGCCCAATGAAACCACCACCGAAACCACCACCTTAAGGTGACAATTTTCTTCCCTTTCTTCTTTTTCATGTATTATTGTATTTCATTCATACATTGAGGATAATACATGAGTTAGGTGTGGGGGAGAGTTTACTAACATGCTAACTTCACTAATTTAAAAAAATCCTCTCTTTAAAAACTTTTAGAAATTGAAAATAATACTTTGACTTATTTTTGTAAGAAATTAAGTTAATTTTAAGAAATAGGAGAATTAAAATTAAGATTTCTTATACTTGGTCAAATAAAATTATTTGCTTGATTTTGAGGTTAGAAAGAAAAATTGAGAAAGTAACTTAGTTTTGACTTTTATCTTGATGAAATAAGCATACTTTATACACTTACACACTTCGAGTTCTAAAACAAGGATTCTTATGCCTTATAAAAAAAATTTATATAAGAAAAATTTTCTGATTAATCTGGGCATTTGTGCCTCATAAAGTATAATTATTCACACCTAAAAGTGGTTTATATCACCAAATTAATTCTTAGTTTTGTGGCCTTATTTGCTCGAGTCCTAAATCATTAAGTGTTTTCTCACCCGGTGTCCTAAAACTGTCCGATTTGGGAGTCACCGACTAAGGCTCGTTACATGGGCGAATTAGAAAGCCTAATAGAGCTAAGAGATATTACCACCATAAATATAAATAATAATAATAAATAATAAATAAAAAAATAAGACATAAGAGTTAGAGTTGAAAAATCCCGAGTCAAATTTTCATGGTCATAAGGGGCATACGACTTAGGGTAAAATAATAGACTAGAAGAGAAATACAATTTTAATCCTTAACTTAATTGAAAACAAGTTCTTAAGTAGAGACTAAGTTTAGGAATGACTAAGTTTTAATAATCCTATGACTTATAGATTACTTGATTTTTTTATATTAATACTTCAAATATTTTTTTTCCTTCAAAATGCGTTTTCAAAAATACTTACACTTTGTTTTCTTTTTTTATGGATTTTGTGGTTTTAATCCACGAAAAACTCTCAAGAGACAGAACTCATCCTCTCGGGGTGATTTGGAGGTTTAACGGCTTGTTGCACGGCTAAGTGCAATCGTGATTCCTACGAAAGCGAGTTAAAATTAGGTTAGCTCTACTTTATTTTTTGCTTGAGGATGAGCAAAAGATAAGTGTAGGGGTGTGATTGTGCACGTGCATTGCACATTTTGTATCACATATGTCACTTTTTTTTCATTATTTTTAAATAAAACTTTATTTTTTAATGTATTTTCATGTTCATTGGTATGCGGTGTAATTAACGAAGAAAATGGAGAAATTGACAGATTTATCCAATTAAATCCAAATAATTCAAAAGATCAAGAAAATCAAGGGGATCAATTCAAATCCAAAAGTTCTAGAAGCTATTTTATCTGAAAACTAGATATATCAGATAAGATAATATCATCTAATTTCAAAACAAAATGGATTGTTTGAAGATCCTATCAGTTTCGCTGAAGATAAATGGATATCTTATCAATTCTAGAAGATAAATTAAAAATGTATGAGGATAAATGGATAGAGAGAAATCAACGGATGAGATGAAATAATTTAGATTCGGATTCAGACTGAATACATTTTAGTATTTTAATCATAACTTTTGCTACTGAAATTCAAATCTGATGATCCAAGATGATCTAGAAAGAAGATTTAAAGGGCTAAAATTCTTATGTTGATCACTCTTTTAAATTCTATCATTTGATAAGTTATAGTTTGAAATCAACCAACAACAAGCTGCAAATCATAATTGAATTTTCACATAAAATTTTGGATAAATCAAATCAAGTTTGAAGATGAGCAGAGGATTCAAATTCAAAAATAGCCAGCTCCCTCTATCTTTATACGCTTCCTATCCCTCTAGCTTTCTCTTATAAATACCCTCATACCTCGAAGGCAGAATGGGCACCATCTCAGAGAGAGATTTAGGTTAGTTTAGTTTAGATTTTTCTTTTTTATTCAATGTAATTTTTTTTTTTATTTTATTTTTAGGTTAGAGAGAGTTGCATGATTAAAAGAGAAGAAGAGTTATTATAGAGTGACACTATATAATTTTTTCTTCAAAAAATTTATATTGAGGGTGACAATCAATGGAGTTTTCTCACTTTTCCTCATCGTACTCAATCTGACCAAGCACTGCTTTCATGTATTTCTTTCTACTACTTTACTTTATATTGCTTCACATCTAATCATGGTATGTTAATGTACAACAGAGGTAAGTCTTCTTCCTTTATCTCTTTTCTATTTTTCTTTCTTAGTTTAATTTAACAATTTTCAATCAACACTTTCTTTTTTAATTCTTTTTCTTTGAATTTGTTTTTATTTTCATTTGAATTAACAAAATCATCTTAAATACTCTTTTTTTTATCTCTTTTATTTCTGATTTTTATACCAATATTTTTTTATCTCTTTATGTTTTCTTTTCTTTTATAAATAAAATAACAATAATACCATCATCTCTTCTTCTACATCTCTTTCTTAACTATTTTTTTTTCTTTTAAAACTGAGGAGAGAATTTCTAAATCTATTTTAGTTAATTAACGTAAGAAACTTACTATAAAGCTTCCATCGTTGTCCCTCTCTGTGGATCACGACTCGTTTACCCTAAGCTACACGGTAGAATTGTGGACCTACCACTTCTTTAAAAATCTGTATTTTTCTGTGCAAGTCAGAATCGATCACCTAGATAATTAGGACTCTTTTAATTCTTTTTATTTTCTTTTAGAAATAGGTTATAATTTCCTCATATGAGTACCACTCTTCTGTAAGCCTATAAATAGACCCTTATACTCTTTATTTTTGGCATCAAATTTTGATTAATAAAATTGAGATTTCTCTCCAAATTGCTCGTGGATTCGAATTGTTTCTCTTTGGCTCGTGAATTTGGGTCACTTGCTCGTGGATTCGAGTAACTATCCCCTACCTAAAGGTTTCTTCAGGGTTCATCAATGTTAGAATGAGAACTTGCCTGTGTCGCTAATCTTCTTCGCTTCTCCGTCTGCGTCATCTAACCTTCCTCTTGATCCCACAAGAGTATTCACCTTTTTCTTAAATTTAGATCTAGATTGCAATAGTATATCATCTCTCTATGCACCTTCACCTTACTCCTCCTTTCTTGGTCTCTTCTAATCTCTTTTACTTGAGAGTGATTTATAATATTGGGTTACAACTTTTATTTATAGTATTTTATAATATAACTCCTATTTGGAGTTGATTTCCTTAATCTGGAAGAATTTTAAATCATTCAATCTTTAGAAATAAACCTTCATGAATAGAATCTGACCTATTCGTACTCCTACAGAAAAAGGAACTCGTAAGCCCCTGAAAAGAAAACTGCTACACCTTGATTTACTTCTTTTACTTCAAGCCATCATTTTCTCTAACTCAATTGAATTTTCTTGGACCATCATCTCTTCTTGAAAATAAGGAAAAATCTTAATAATCTCAACCTTGACTTGCTTTTCAAGCTTTTAGTAAATCACCTTGAGATTTTAGAGTACTACTTTATTCTTTTTTTGGTTGTAACAATACCGTGAAGCCTTTAACTCTTGCCCTCTCCTGGGGTCTTTGGCGGATTTATCGCCATGGCTTGGGCTATCTCAGGCCTTACCTGAATGCACCCTTTCTCCTTCGCACAACACTTTGACTCGGTTCACGTTCCGTTGCAGTCTTTCTTTAACCTCCACCTCGCGATGAGATCTTTTTCAAGTTTATCCCTGAATCTTCACCTCGAACTGAGTTTCCTTCCTTCATCTTGTATAACCCTCCATACTTCTCTCCTTTTAGGATTACCCCTCTCTTTGATGAACTGTGACGACGCCTTATTGTACTTGAATCTAACATCCTTCTTCGTTGAGTACCCTTATGGATATTAAATTGTATCGTGTCTCTGGGACATATCAGACCGCCTCCTGAGCACGCACCGTCCTATTTTTTCTGTAACCTTGACTGTCCCAGTGCTAATGATCTCACAAGCCGAGCCATATAGTTTCCAATATATTGACAATGTCTTTCTCCTTTGCAACCAAGGAGTTATTGAACAGCTCCTTCTCAGAACATACATGAACCATACTACCCGAATCAAATATCTAGCTTTTACCTTGAGAATTTTTATCTTCAACATAAAAAAGTCAATAATACTTCAGTGTCAACACCGCTTGCTACGTCTGGCTCTGCAGCTTGCCCTTCTTCTTCAATTATTCTTATTAATGGTTGCAGTCATTCTTTCAATGACCTTCCCTGTGACAAAAGTGACACGCCTTTGACAAGCGCGGACATTTCTTTTCTTCTTCTCTTCCTTTCCTTCCTGTGATTACCAAACCTAATCCTTTTTACTCCTCTTGATTTGGTATTTTCCTGATCTCATTAGATAAGTGAGTTGATGTGATCTCTTTCAAGATGAGAGTTTCCTTACCGTAGAGCATGGTGGTGATGATATGATCGTATGACTGTGGAAACGAACTGAGAAGTATAAACGCCTTGCCCTCTTCGTTGATCTTGACTTTAACAACTATTGATGACTTTATTGAAGAAGTTTAAATGCTTCAAAACTACTGTCCCTTCATGCATAACCCATATAGTTGTTTCTTGAGATACAGCTTGTTGGAGAGGCATTTCGTCATATACGTCTTTAACCTTGACCACAATTTTGTAACCTTTTCTTCATCCATCACGTTATAAATAAACTCATCTGCGAGATATAGTTGAATCGTGCTTGCCGCCTTTAGATCCATCTCCTCCCAATCCTCATCTGATATACCTGCAAGTTTTGCTGACTTTCTCAGCAAGGTCTTGTGAAGTCCTTGTTGTACCAGCAACACCTTCTTTTTAATTTGCCATAAATCAAAGTTTTCTTTACCATTAAACTTTTTGACCTCAAATTTTGTCGTAGAACTTTCTATCTTTGACATATCACCCTTCGTCAACCTTTTGCTCTGTAACAATTGTTGAGATTGCGACAAAATCTGTATGCTCTATACCAATTGTTGTAACAAATTAGCGCTATGATACCAATTGTTACTCTCGAGATCGATGTTTGCAGAGCTTGATAATATGATAATACTTGCAAAAATAAAACTGTTGTAAAGCAAACTAGCAATACCTAAATAAAAGAGTATTAAGAAATAATACGAGGATTTAATATGGTTCGGCCCAAACTTGACCTATGTTCACGGAGAGAGAACTTGAGAGAGCTTTATTAATAAACTTGATACAAAGAGATATAACCTTCATCTTGATCTCATAAGAGTATTCATCTTTTTCTTGAATCTAGACCTAGATTACAAGAGTATACTTTTTTCATTTATTTTTAAATAAAACTTTGTTTTTTAATGTATTTTCATGTTCATTGGTATGCGGCGTAATTAACAAAGAAAATGGAGAAATTGATAGATTTATCCAATTAAATCCAAATAATTCAAAAGATCAAGAAATCAAGGGGATCAATTCAAATCCAAAAGTTCTAGAAGCTATTTTATCTGAAAACTGGATATATCAGATAAGATAATATCATCTAATTTCAAAACAAAATGGATTGTTTGAAGACCCTATCAGTTTCGCTGAAGATAAATGGATGTCTTATCAATTATAGAAGATAAATTAAAAATGTATGAGGATAAATGGATAGAGAGAAATCAACGGATGAGATGAAACAATTTAGATTCGGATTCAGACTGAATACATTTTAGTATTTTAATCATAACTTTTGCTACTGAAATTCAAATCTGATGATCCAAGATGATCTAGAAAGAAGACTTAAAGGGCTACAATTCTTATATTGATCACTCTTTTAAATTCTATCATTTGATAAGTTATAGTCTAAAATCAACCAACAACAAGCTGCAAATCATAATTGAATTTTTAAATAAAATTTTGGATAAATCAAATCAAGTTTGAAGATGAGCAGAGGATTTAAATTCAGAAATAGCCAGCTCCCTCTATCTTTATACACTTCCTATCCCTCTGGTTTTCTCTTATAAATACCCACATACCTCGAAGGCAGAATAGGCACCATCTCAGAGAGAGATTTAGGTTAGTTTAGTTTAGATTTTTCTTTTTTTATTCAATGTAATTTTATTTTTTATTTTATTTTTAGGTTAGAGAGAGTTGCATGATTAATAGAGAAGAAGAGTTATTGTAGAGTGACACTATGTAATTTTTTCTTCAAAAAATTTATATTGAGGGTGACAATCAATGGAGGTTCTCACTTTTCCTCATCGTACTCAATCTGACCAAGCACTGCTTTCATGTACTTCTTTCTACTACTTTACTTTATAGTACTTCACATCTAATCATGGTATGTTAATGTACAACAGAGGTAAGTCTTCTTCCTTTATCTCTTTTCTATTTTTCTTTCTTAGTTTAATTTAACAGTTTTCAATCAACACTTTCTTTTTTAATTCTTTTTCTTTGAATTTGTTTTTATTTTCATTTGAATTAACAAAATCATCTTAAATACACTTTTTTTATCTCTTTTTATTTCTGATTTTTATACAAATATTTTTTTTATCTCTTTATGTTTCTTTTCTTTATAAATAAAATAACAATAATACCATCATCTCTTCTTCTACATCTCCTTCTTAACTATTTTTTTCTTTTAAAACTGAGAAGAGAATTTTTAAATCTATTTTAGTTAATTAAAGTAAGAAACTTACTATAAAGCTTCCATCGTTGTCCCTCTCTGTGGAACACGACCCGTTAGCTCTAAGCCACACGGTAGAATTGTGGACCTACCACTTCTCTAAAAATCTGTATTTTTCTGTGCAAGTCAGAATCGATCACCTAGATAATTAAGACTCTTTTAATTCCTTTTATTTTCTTTTAGAAATAGGCTATAATTTCCTCATAGGAGTACCACTCTTCTGTAAGCCTATAAATATGCCCTTATACTCTTCATTTTTGGCATCAAATTTTGATTAATAAAATTGAGATTTCTCTCCAAATTGCTCGTGGATTCGAATTGTTTCTCTTTGGCTCGTGAATTTGGGTCACTTGCTCGTGGATTCGAGTAACTATCCCCTACCTAAAGGTTTCTTCGGGTTCATCAATGTTAGAATGAGATCTTACTCGCGTCGCTCATCTTCTTCGCTTCTCCGTCTGCGTCATCTAACTTTCCTGTTGATCCCACAAAAGTATTCACCTTTTTCTTAAATTTAGACCTAGATTGCAATAGTATATCATCTCTCTATGCACCTTCATCTTACTCCTCCCTTTCTTGGTCTCTTCTAATCTCTTTTACTTGAGAGTGATTTATAATGCTGGGTTACAACTTTTATTTAAAGGATTTTATAATACAACTTCTGATTGGAATTGATCTCCTTAATCTGGAAGAATTTTAAATCATTCAATCTTTAGAAACAAACCTTCATTGAATAGAATCTGAACTTATTCGTACTCTTACAGAAAAAGAAACTCGTAAGCCCCTGAAAAGAAAACTACTTCACCTTGATTTACTTCTTCTACTTCAAGCCATCATTTTCTCCAACTTAATTGAATTTTCTTGGACCATCATCTCTTCTTGAAAATAAGGAAAAATCTTAATAATATCCACCTTGACTTGCTTTTCAAGCTTTTAGTAAATCACCTTAAGATTTTGGAGTACTACCTTATTCTTTTTTGGTTGTAACAATACCGTGAAGCCTTTAACTCTTGCCCTCTCCTGGGGTCTTTGGCGGATTTATCGCCATAGTTTGGGCTATCTCAGGCCTTACCTGAATGCACTATTTCTCCTTCGCACAACACTTTGACTCGGTTCACGTTCCGTTGCAGTCTTTCTTTAAGCTCCACCTCGCGATGAGATCTTTTTCAAGCTTATCCCTGAAACTCCACCTCGAACTGAGTTTCCTTCCTTCATCTTGTATAACCCTCCATACTTCTCTCCTTTTAGGATTACCCCGTCTCTTTGATGAGCTGTGACGACGCCTTATTGTACTTGAATCTGACATCCTTCTTCATCAAGTACCCCTATGGATATTAAATTGTATCGTGTCTCGGGACATATCAGACCGCCTCCTGAGAACGCACCATCCTTTTTTTCTGTAACCTTGACTGTCCTAGTGCTAATGATCTCACAAGTCGAGCCATATCGTTTCCACTATATTGACAATATCTTTCTCCTTTGCAACCAAGGAGTTGTTGAACAGCTCCTTCTCAGAACATACATGAACCATACTACCCGAATCAAATATCTAGCTTTTACCTTGAGAATTTTTATCTTCAACATAAAAAGTCATTAATACTTCGGTGTCAACACCGCTTGCTACATCTGGCTCCGCAGCTTGCCCCTTCTTCTTCAATCATTCTTGTTAATGCTTGCAGTCATTCTTCCAATGACCTTCCCTGTGATAAAAGTGACACGCCTTTGATAAGCCCGGACATTTCTTTCCTTCTCCTCTTCCTTTCCTTCCTGTGATTACCAAACCTAATCCTTTTTACTCCTCTTGATTTGGTCTTTTCCTGATCTCATTAGATAAGAGAGTTGATGTGATCTCTTCCAAGATGAGAGTTTTCTTACCGTAGAGCATGGTGGTGATAATATAATCGTATGACTGTGGAAACGAACTGAGAAGTATAAACGCCTTGCCCTCTTCGTTGATCTTGACTTTAACAGCTAGAAGCTCATTGATGACCTTATTGAAGAAGTTTAAATGCTTCAAAACTACTGTCCCTTTCTTCATGCATAGCCCATATAGTTGTTTCTTGAGATACAGCTTGTTGGAGAAGCATTTCGTCATATACAACGTCTTTAACCTTGATCACAATTTTGTAACCATTTCTTTATCCATCTCGTTATAAATAAACTCGTCTGCGAGATATAGTTGGATCGTGCTTGCCGCCTATAGATCCATCTCCTCCCAATCCTCATCTGATGTACCTGTATGTTTTGCTGACTTTCCCAGCAAGGTCTTGTGAAGACCTTGTTGTACCAGCAACGTCTTCTTTTTATTTTGCCATAAATCAAAGTTTTCTTTACCATTGAACTTTTTGACCTCAATTTTATCGTAGAACTTTCTATTTTTGACATATCACCCTTCATCAACCTTTAGCTCTGTAACAATTGTTGAGATTGCGACAAAATCGGTATGCTCTGATACCAATTATTGTGACAAATTAGTGCTATGATACCAATTGTTACTCTCGGGATCGATGTTTGCAGAACTTAATAATATGATAATACTTGCAAAAAGAAAACTGTTGTAAAGCAAACTAGCAATACCTAAATAAAAGAGTATTAAGAAATAACACGAGGATTTAACATGGTTCGACCCAAACTTGACCAACATTCACGGAGAGAGAACTTGAGAGAGCTTTATTAATAAACTTGATATAAAGAGATATAACCTTCATCTTGATCTTATAAGAGTATTCATCTTTTTCTTGAATCTAGACCTAGATTACAAAAGTATACTTTTTCTCTATGCACCTCCACCTTACTCCTCTCTTTCTTGACTTTTTCTGATCTCTTTTACTTGAGATTGATTTACAATGCTGGGTTACAATATTTATTTATATTACTTCTATTTGGACTATGAGATGATTTTGACCATTAGATGCTTGAAGAATTTTGACCAATCTTATTTGGAGTCGATCTCCTTGATCTAGAAGAATTCTAAATCATTCAATCTTTAAAAACAACCTTCTTTGAATATAATTTGAATCCTATTCATACTCGTCTCTCCTCCATAAAAGAAAACTCATAAGCTCCTAAAAAAGAAACTGCTCCACTTTGATTTGCTTCTTCTGCCTCAAGTCATCATCTTTTTCAACTCAATTGGATTTTCTTAGACTATCATCTCTTCTTGAAAATAAGACAAAATCCTAACAAAACTATTATAGTCCCCCTCTCGAACGAGAGATCATGACTCTAACTAAGGAAGTGGCAATTGTGGGAGTATAATTTGACAACAAAGATGTGGGGCTTGCCACGTGCATAGAATTCGAGGCCACTTATTTCGTCCTATATGGGTCAAATTATTGTAGTCTCTCCCCCCTCTCTCTCAATCCCCCGTGATTGGGAGACCCAAGTAGTCCACGCTCAGAACGAGAGATCTTAGGCTCTGCTAAGGAAGTGATAATTGTGGGACTAGAATTTGACTAAAGAGGTGCGGGGCTTGCTCCGTGCCTAAAACACACACACACACACACACACACACACTCTCTCTCTCTCTCTCTCTCTCTCTCTCCCCTCTCCCCCCTCTCTCTCGTTCTCGTGATGGGTCTCTCTCACCTCTTCTACTATAAGTCACAAGTTTTAAACTCTAATCACATATTGCAATCAGATTAGCATAATCACACTATGCAGAAACTTGCGAGTCCCCTCTCTTCTTATGAAAACATCATTTGAATCTTTATAATTATGCGTTGTACTAGCTATCCAAGTTTCTCTTTATTGCTTCTTAATGGAATTGCATTATGCATAGTCAGAAATTAGATTTGCCCACAAACTATTCTTCTGAATTTTATTTTAAAGCTCTCTCATTCACATAACCAAATTAGCTGGCATATTTTTTGTCAAGTTGATCGAGCTTCATTATGCTCAAGTAACAACCAAGTCAAAATTTGATTGACTAAATGAGAGTTGAAGGATGCAAACTATGTACTCAAGTATATCACTTTCTCACAATGAAAAGGTGGTAGGGGACAATATCACAATTTCATTTTTGAGTGAACAAAACCATATTCATTCCTTGTATCCACATTAAACCATTAAACTTCATAATTACACTTCTCGTAGTCTTTAAAATATAATGAAATTCATGCCCTTCCTTTTAGAGTTGTGTGTGACCTCCCCCCACCCCCGCCCCGCCATAATTGTGGGATATAGATCTCAAACTAGAACTGAATCCTTTTCATTTAGATACTATGAATAGATTTCTAACTTTAATTCAAAGAAAATGAGAATTTAAAGTACTTGGAATGGTGTCGGCAAGATCTCATTTGACTCCAACAAAAGCTCCTCCTTAAGATTTCAAAAGGGATTGTTTGACAACTTGTTGAGATTTAGGTTGAAAATCTAGTGGGCTTGTTTCCATATGATCACATTTTAGGAGCAATGTCACAATTAAGCATAGTTTATTATTAATGAAACGATTGTGTTTACAGAGTGATTTACACTAGATTGCAGTGTCGGGAGCATAGTTTATCGATGATCGTTCGTGTTTACAGAGGGATTTGCACTAGGTTAAACAAGAATGGGAGCTAAATCATTGGCTAAAAGATGTAATCAAACAATTGGATCATGTTACTTAGTTAAGTAGATCTTTCATCTAATGAGAAATCTGGTGATAGTTACAGGTTATCTAATATAACTGCTATATCAACCACTGTGGGCTAGGAGGGGGGGGGTGATGAGATAGAATTTAAGATAACTACATAAACATTATAGTAGGTCCACTTGAAAAGAAAACTCAAAAGGAGAAAAAAATCCTACAAGGTTAATATATGCACTTGGAAGCTATAAAATAAGTTCATCTATATATGAACAAAATTTCTAATATTCCTAATTTACTATTGGAATTGCGATTACGATAATGTAATAGGTCTTTTACTATTTTTTTAATGAAGGTTTTTTACTAGCTATAATAATCAATCTCTCTAAGAAGAGACACTCAGACGTTTAGTAGAAACATGAGGAAAAGTACTTGATTGTAATGTGATGTATATGTTAAAAATAGATTGATCATCCTTGTACTCTGGAGAAAACTACTTCACTTTATTCATCCATAAAACTAGTCGTCTTCTCTAATATTTCTATATATTCTATCTGATTTTGTGGCACACCTTAGTTATTTTATATGAAGAGACGTATTAAATTTTGTTAGGAGAGCGATGGTAAAATTTCAAGCTCTTCCTAAATTATAATATTAGTTAAATTCTATAAATAAACATCTTTTAAGTCATATGGTGGTAGAGTATATCTATTCTATGCTCATTGTATCCAAATCACATCAACAGAAAGGTAACAAGAGATCCTTTATCCGTTCACTCTCAAAGCAATAGCAATGGAAACCCAATAGTAGGATATCGCACTGACACGTGGATCCCACTCATCATGACCAATGCCTAGTATCGCGCCACATGGACGATCTTCGGAACAGTACGACCCTCCCACTATGAAGATATGATGCTCAACCATCAAGAGAGCCTATACAACCAACCTAAAACAATGGGGCAAATGAGCATTACAAAAGGCATGATGAGCCCCTTTTTGATGAGATCCAAAAGACCAACTATACTAGCTAATCCCCTAATGCCCCCCAACCAAAGCAAAGGGAAAAGTGTTTGTTGGTCGGCTTATTGCATTGTTTTTGAGAGCCCCTTCTTCCTTCTTCTTGAGATGGTAGGCATGATTGTGCCTCCTTGAACTTTCTAACCCTAACGGTGATATCACCACCCAAAAACTTTGCGCTCTAGGGTTGATATAGAAAGATGAGGAGCAATGATGGTTGTTAGCACACCAAAGCAGAGAGGTGTGGAAAAATGATAGCAACAAAAGCCCCACCATTTGTTTGTTATTATATCATATCCTCTCATAATCAATTAGACTTGAGCCTAATATACTACAAAACATGTTGCATGCAATTGGCATTAAAACTATTAGAGAACTCATTAATCTCTTTTTAGTTTAAGTGCAATGATAGGGGTATTGTCTACCCTCTATTTGTACAAACAACACAATTAGGTAAAACTGATCAAGAGAAAATACAAAGCAGACCAACAATGACCAACAAAGGAGGAGAAAAAAATATTAAATCATATGACATCAATGTACCTTATATCAACAGGTACCAATCAATGATTCTACTTCACTACTGGGCCAAAACCCAGTTCATTGAAATGGATATTATTTTTAAATACCTTGTAACATAGATGAACACACTTTGTTGTTGGCCCAGAGGCCCTTCACTCTAGTTTTGATAATGATTAACTCATATAGTTATAATTTACTAATAATCTTGTGATATTTAGTTTCAGATATTTGATCAAGATATTAGTAGGTAATTAGCTTCAACAAAGGAGTTTTGACTTTCACATGTTGATTCAAGAGCTCGAGCGTCAAGATCGCATCTAGAACTCGGTTGGAGCAATCTCGTTTGGATCGGTTTTGAATCGAGTCGATTTGGAGAAGGAGTTCTACAAGAAGATCTCGGTTTGTCAAGTTTAAGTTTGTGTTTAGATCATTGTAAAGATTAGATAGTGTTGATATGCTCAAGTTCACATACACACACAAGTTTTAAGTTTATTGGTTTTTAGTTTTCAGTTTAACCGATATTTGATTTCTAGTTTAAAACATAGATAAAAATCTTTATATATATATTGGATTCTATCCATATACAATATGCCTCAAAGTTGTTTCAATATCATGTTTTTGTATTTACATGTGTTTTGGAGAAAACAGTTTTCCATTTCAAAAATCTAAATGTGGAAAATACCGATTTTGTATTTAAGCCTAAATTCTATAGTACAAAAATGGTTCAAATTGTTTATAATATGTGTTGAATTTTTGTCACACATATTTCTATTTCAAAGATCTAACAAGAACATATTTTTATGAAATTTATGTGATTTTATAGGATTTTATGGAAGTCAAAATACCTAAGTTTTTAATCCTTAAAACAGTTTGACCTGGCTTCTGCCGGTCGACCGAACGGTCGACCGAGGCAGAAGTTGGTTGACCGGTCTGGTCGACCAACGTGCACAGTCGTGCACGGCTGTTTTGACTGGAAGGCCGGTCGACCGGGTCGGTCGACCGGGTAGCTCTCTGGAAATGGCCTCGGTCGACCGCCTAGTCGATTGGCAGAGAGCTCTGCTCTTTGTTTTCAGGTTCCGGTCGACTGGCCGGTCGATCGGTGGCTCAACAGTCATAAAAATGACCGTTGGCTGGTCGATCGGAAGGTCATTTCTGACTTTTACTGCTGCCAACGGGCAGATTTTGTCTAGGGCTGTAAATACCACTCATTTGAGCTTGTTTTAAACAAGAATTTTTAAGAGCAAAATTTTTTATCTTTCAGCAAGTTTTTAAAAGAGTTTTTGTGCTAAAAGATTTGATCTTTATTTTTTTTTAAAGGGTTGAAAAAATCTAGAAAAGGAGAAGTCTTTGGGAGTTGTTTTGATCTTTATTTATATTTCAATCTAGAGTTTTTCCTAAGAGTTTTTCTTTGTAATTTTGATTTTCAAACTCTTTATTTTCTCACAATTGAGCTATCATATCTATCCTATCTATAGGATCTTGTTTTAGTGAGAAAAAGTTGTTTGTGGTCTTTGTGATCACCAAGAGTTATAAACCCTCCTTACTTTGTGATATCCCTTTAGCGAGAGGTGATTGTGTTGCTATCCCTCTAGTGAGAGGTAATTGTGGAGGTTGTGTTGGTATCTCTCTTAATGAAGAGGCGATTGTTGGTGTTGTGACTTTGAGCCTTATCCCTCTTGTGTGAGGTTGATAGTTATTTGGCTAAGTGCCCATCCCTCTAAGTGTAGAGGTGATTTGTGTTGTGCCTTGCCTCTTGTGTAGAGGTTGTATTAGTGGAGAGAGGAGTTGTGTACTCCCGGTTTGTATTACCCAAATTCTCAGTGGAGGTTCCCTATGTGGGAAATCCTGTGTGGACGACATAGTGGAAATCGTTCTGTGTGAAGGCGGGGACGTAGAGCAGTGGCTCGAATCTCGAAACATATCTTATTGTTTGCGATTGATCCACTATCTCTAACTCTCTCTCTCTCTCTTTGATATTGTGCATTGCATCATATTGTTCATACCATATATATGCTTGGGTTTGATTGTGTGCCATACTTGTGTTGAACCAAGAGAGCTTTACATAGCACCTCAACTCTTATTTAGAGGAATTTAGAGGAGTTAGTTCAGAGCCCTTCACCGGAAATTCGGCTACACTCTTTGGTTACACTAAGTGTGTTGCAATTTAGTTTTAATTCCGCATTATTTATCATTAGATTAGCCATACACCTATTCAACCCCCCCCCCCCCAGGTGTACTTTCACTTTGCACCAATAGTATCAAATAGTGTAGAATTAATTAAGTATACCATGCAAGGAAATTTCAATAAAGAATGAGATATGGCTATAACTAATTGGCTTCTCAACACTAATTGATGGATTATTATTTGGCATCTTGTATTCATACCACCATAAATTGCAATTTGCAATCATTTTCACAATTGGAGGTGCTAATTTTTTTTCCTTTCCATCTTTTTTCCTTTTTTTTTGTAAAACAAAACGGTTGAATATAATCTTCCGGGTTCAATTAAAAAATATTAACAAATAAAACAAATTATATAATTTTTTTTTTTTTTTACAAAAAGCAACAACCAAATTGGAGGTGCTAATTAATCCATGAAAGAGGAGGGTGTTACTAAAAGGTGCATACATGCAGCCACTTGAAATGGCCAATCCAAACTAGTGGGTCTTGGAATTTCATTTGAAGCCTACACAATAAGAAGAAAACCCTAAAATTCCTTGCCCTTTCTTGTTGGTCCTAACCTAGACAAGGCACTAATCAAGTTCTTGAAACACAATTTTCTACAAGAAAATATGAAAAAGCCTACATCTAAGCTTTGATCAAGCTAGCCAAACTTAGTATTTTATTCATGCAATGGGTTTTTGGGTGAGCCATAAACTAATAAAATATATTGATAGTTGATGAGGCAATAGAGGTACACCTACTAGGGTAGAACTAGGGCATGGAAGAGTGCAAGAAAGGGGGGGCACTCAAAAATTGAAAAAAAAATTATTTTGTAGACTCCTAGAGCTCCAATAGGCCTAGCAAAGGTCTTGGAGGTGTCACAAATAGGCCTTCCTTTTATTTATGTGTGGAGGTAGATCGATAATTCTAACAAAGCAAAGGTGATAGAGTTTCAAAGAACCAAATGATTGAATCTTGTATGCATGTAGCTAAACTTATCACATTAAGATTACTATATATGATCCTATCTAAATAGCCATGAGTATTAGATTAACTTTACTACATAAATTAATCTTGGGAATTTCATGTATCATATTCATATCGGATTTGTATTTTTCTGTCATTGTAGGAGCATGTTTATCGTATTTTGTTGCATTTTTCTTTACGTCGCTGCTTTTATCTCTTTGTACTACCTTTCATTTTGAATGAGTTGTGAAAAGTTTTTTGGTAAAACGGGAAGGAATTATACCCACTGATTATTCTTTAAAATGAAAATATCTTTACTACGTTGAGAGTTTCATATATTGCGATAATTTGGAGAACGGAAAATTCTGTAAATCATTCACCAAGGGATTACATTTATATATATACAAGTGGAGAGTGAAATAAGGAAAGTATACATGTCTAGATAGAACGTATCACATGTCTATATACATGACTAGATACAATGTATCTCATGTTGGATAAGGGTCTCTTAACAAATTGAAATAGAATTTTGTTCTAACAAAAGAGACAAGGGGAATGAAGAAAGCGAAGAGCAATACATCACAGAAAGAGAAAAAGCTAACGTTTTATCCTACCATAGTTACTGAATCTTATTTCTCACTTATAGGTAGTAGTGATTGAAAGAAACTAAGCTAACAAAAGGAAGTTCGAAGTTAGAAGGCAACAAAAGATTCAACCTTTGAAGAATCAAAGTTGGGAGAACGAGTGGAAGGAATTGCATTTCCCTTCTTTCACTTTGCGCTTTAATTTCTCTTTTTTCCTTCACTTTTTTGGCTCACAAACATACCAAATGATCCACTTTGTGTAGGTGCACTCATGTCTACTTCATGTTGGCACTTAGGATTACTCCAAGAAACAAGAATGTGCAAGGACTTAGTTCTACCTTTAAAGCAATTATTTGATGCATAAATAGTTAGAAGTATGCTGACATCTTGAGGATATTGAGAGAGAGAGAGAGAGAGAGAGAGAGAGAGAGAGAGAGAGAGAGAGAGAGAGAGATTGTGAGCTTTGAACATTAAGGTTGGTATCTAGAGGAAATAATTGTAAATGGATTGCAAAACAAGACTTGGTTTTCTTTCTCAAATAGGAGACACTACACATTGAAGGAGCACTATCACAAAAGTAATTAGCTGTAGCTGATACCCTTAGAGTGCTAATTTTAGAAAATCAAGATTAGAGGGAATTCTTTTCCTACAATAATTCTTCTTCTGTCACCATCATAAATTTTTTTTTTCTTTTCTTATTACATACAGCTAATCGACAATGCAAGAATTATAGGCTGATACCTGACAATTATAGGCTGATACCTGACAAGGTTAACGAGCTAAACTGAAGTGGGTATATTGAACCAGTAGGCTAACCAATTTATTTTTTTCCCGTAATTTCTTGAAACTCTGAATTCGGGCTAGTAGAGTAGATGCTAGTGAACAATCCAAGTAGGGTGGAATCTCTAGCACTAATCTTCTCCTCTTTGATAAGCTGAAAGGAGAAAAGAACCAACAACCACTTTTCAATCCATCTCCTCAAAGGAAATTTTCTTGGCCTTGTTCAGCTCGTCAGCTATTGATTCATCCTCTTTCTTATCAAGGCAATCATAACAATGGCAAGATTCAGCTACCATTGATCTGATTTGATGATCATGTTCATCTCCACCGACAAGATTGATTATGACAATGACACTGTAGTTTTTTTAATTCGACAAAGATATATAATGTGAGTTGTGTTGAGTAAATATCTACCTTAGTGCAACCTATGGATGGCATGATGAAAATCTATCACCAACTTCAGAATCACCAAATGCTAGATTTTTATTGACCATATTTCTTCAAAATTTTGTAAAACATAGACAACTCATCAAGTATAGGATTGGGGTAAAATATCATACCAACGTCCAATATGTGTGCGGCATCAATATTTGCAAGCATTTCTATCACTCGGCATTAGTCAGAGCTGCAAAGATTGACACGAATAATTGACAGTTTCCTGCAAAAGATTCGTCGACGAGGAAAAAAAAAAAAATCACCAAACTGATCATTGATGCACGAAGCTGGTTCCTATCTTTTAGTCCGAACTCACATCAGTATTCTTTTCAAGAAGTGCCATGGCACTGCATTCTGTGCATCAAATCAATAAGAATCTAGTCCCCTTTTTTTCAACACTAATTGAGTTGATATGCACCTCCATTGCTTTAAGAAGGAATATATATGTATCTCATCATGATGAATAACTGTTAGTTACGACTTTGTAACAGTAAAAGGCCTTCAGTTAGCAAAAAGCTACAGTCAAACCTCTGAAGGATTAAGTTTCAAATATATTGCATTTTTCTCATGTCTGCGTAGTGTGAAACATGCAACCAGCACTGCATCAAGGAGAAACGCTGCTGAACTGCAAAAAGAAGCAAGAATCTGTTAACAAACCACAAACCAGCAGCAAAACAGGGAGAAAAGCAAGGCAAGAAACAAGAAGTTCATGTGTTCACTGGCCGTTATCCGTTCGCAAGAGGACAGCTTTCTGTAACCATCGCGATTTTCCAACGGTCAATATATATCCTCGACTTAGTAGTAGTAAAATCTCTTGTACTCAACTCAGTTGTTGGCATCCTCAAAGTCGAGAAGATGGGCTCCAAGCTTGTTGTACGCAGCACCTCTTCTTGCTTCCTTGTCGCGATTTTTGTACTGCTGCAGTGTTCCAAGGGAGTGCTCAATGTACCCCTGGTCGACAATGGAAACAACAACTACTTGAGCTCAATGCTGAAGGCTAACTACTACCTGTGAGGGATCGATTTCTTTGAAGGACCTACAGGCAGATTCTGTAACGGAAAGACTGTAGCAGACGCGTTGTGTAAGATACACTATTCTTGTGCCTGAGATTCCTATTTTTCTTTGTCGGATCAGTCGCTGAATATAAACAAATTTTTATGCTAATTTCTCAGTTGGCTTGCTGGGGCTTCCATATCTTCTACCATTAGGGGTGGCAATTGGGTCGGGTCGGGTCTAATTGGGTCGGGTCTTAAATGGGTCGACCCATAATCGGGTCGGGTCGACCCGACCCATTTATTTATATAGGTCAAAAATCCAAACCCAAACCCGACCCAGTATTATGTGGGTCGACCCGACCCGACCCATTTGACCCATTTAACTAAATGGGTCGGCCGGGTCGGGTCGACCCGTTAGCGGTAAATGTTTTGTAGGAACCTTATTCTTGCATTCTATAAGTAGATGACAGTGGCATAATGTTGGTTTCAATAAGTTAAAAATTATAAAATCATGTATATCAAATGCAATGCTTCTTATTCTCTGAAATAAAGGTGAAAGTATTAGTGGGATTGAGACAAACTCAGGGATTGTTTATGCAATATAATTTTGTTTATTTATGAGAATGTAGTTAAAATTAAGGGGCTTTAGGTTTTTCATAGAAGATTGTGCAATGTGTATGGTGTATTGGATTTTGATGAAGAAAGGATGGAGAGCTAAATTATGAAGTCCCTGAGCGGAAATGATAAATGATTCCCAAAAAAAATCTCTGGATCAAAAATATAAAAAGGTAAATGAGTCTTAGCGGGTTTGGTGGGTTTGGGTCGACCCGACCCATTTATTAATCGGGTCTGGTGGGTCGACCCGATTACGACCCAAACCCGTATAGCTCAAACCCATACCCACTTACTCTGGGTCGGGTCGGGTCGGGTCTGGCGGGTCGGGTTTGAATTGCCCCCCCTATCTACCATACACAAGCCCTTTTCTTAATGGAACAGCAATGCTTGGTGGAGTGAACTATGCTTCAGCAGCAGGAGGCACCATGGATGAATCAGGCCAATTTCTTGTATTAATCACTCTTGTAGTTGAAACTATGCAGCTTTTTCTTCTTCTAACTTCATAAGATTCTAACTTTCTTTTTCCTTATCCCAGGGGTACAGATATAGTCTGAGCCAACAAGTGTTCAACTTTCAAACCACATTGAACAGTGAACAATGACGTATGCAGGATTTTCGCTCAGTGAGATCAGATACATTATGATCTAAAATTAAAATATTATAAAATTGAACAATATTGAAATATTATAAAACTGAACAATATATCACACGTTTTGATATTAAAAATCTAAATTACAATGCTCCCCTCGAGGCCATGTTGTTCTGTTTAATAATATTACTCCCATACAAAATGCTACAATGCAACAAACAACAATAAAAAAAAAAAAAAAAAAAAACCGCGCCGAATTCGGCAATTGCCGCGGACCCTAGCAGACTCCAGTTCGCCCAGTAGCACCTGTCCTCGCTCTCATTCACCCACAAATGCTCCTCCACGATCGCCAGCTCCGTCCCCTTCTCCGCCACAACCAAAACACTAGGGTTCGGCCTCGACAGCCTCCCCTTCCCGACCTTGCTCCCCTTATCATAACAAAACATCAAGTGCAGATGCTCATCGAAAACCCTAACCCTAGCGGGTACATACACCGCCGCCACATCAGCAGCCCCATCGTTGTTGAGATTAAAAAAAAAAAAAAAAAAAAAAAAAAAAAAAAAAGAGGCCGCCGTCTGCGAACTGGTTGATGAGCAAAGCGACAGCCCTATGGTCTGAGAGGAGGCGACGAATGCTGCCGGCGAAGGTGCTGGCGGGGAGGGCGGTGATGCGGGAGAGGGAGGGTTGACGTGGTAATTGAGCAGCGAGAGGAGGAGGGGCGCAAGGGTAAGGGGAAAGGGGAAAGGGGAAAGGGAAAATTGGAGGGATTCGGGGGGTTTGAAGAGGGTAATTTGGAATTTTTGAGGAAGGAGGCATCAGAGAAGTGAAAGGGCTCGTCCTTGGCGGTGGGCTAGGTTTTGAAAGGAGGGATTGCGGAGGGCTTAGAGAGAGGGGAGGGGTTGGAGGGGAGAGGTTGGGGGAGTTTTTCGGGGATTTTGAGGAAGAAGGGATCGGAGGAGGAGGAGCGGAATGAGGGTTTTGGTCATCACCAAATTTCAGTGGGGGCGTCCGGCCCACTCTAGGTCCAACTCAAATCTCGAGGAACCTGAACGAGTACCTCACAAGGTTCATCATCGTGATCGTCATCGGCAGCAATGACTACATCAACGACTACGTGCTGCCATCTCCATACCCAACTAGCTTCAACCACACCCCAGAGCAGTATGCCAACCTCCTCCTCAACCACTACACAAGACAATTACTGGTAAACAGTATAAACCACCATTGCAACATAGTTCAAGCATCAAACATGGTCTTACCTCTCAATCTTCTTGTCACCATTCCAGGGCGCTGTACAGCGTAGCCCTGCGGAAATTCTTTCTGACCGGACTTGGGCTGCTCGGCTTCATCCCTAACCTGCGGGCGAGCGGCATGGCTCCAGCTGGCCAGTGTGTTGATCAGGTGAACCAGATGCTTGGTTCCTTCAATGTTGGAATGAGGACACTAGTACAGCAACTGACTAGCAACCACCCAGGGGCCATATATGTCCATGGGAACACTGATGCTGCAATTGGTGACATACTGAATAACCCCGGTACTTACGGGTTCATTGTTGTCGACCGTGGCTGCTGTGGGCTGGGGAGGAACCAGGGGACAATAACGTTCCTCCCGTTTGCGATTCCGTGCAGCAACCGCGACCGGCATGTTTTCTGTGATGCGCTCCGCCCAACACAGGCAGTGAACTTGATCCTGGCGCACAGAGCGTTTACTGGACCGCCTTCTGACAAATTTTCCGATAAACATTCAACAGATAGCTCAGCTCTAGCTAAATTTTCTTTGTAGTGTAAGGTTTGCTGAAATGTCTCCGTCAGCTGTGTTGTTTTTTGAGAATCATTCTGAGCAGTTCTGTATCCCCAGAGGGGTGGGGTGTTGGAGGAGAGACTACATTGAGGAAGGTGATGCCATGCCAAGTGTCTTGCCAAGTGGCATCGAAGACCGCCAGGAAAGGCAAAGTGACAGTGGCAAAAAATCAGCAGCAGCAGAAGTCAGAGTGGTCGGTCGACCGGCCCGGTCGACCGACGTGCACAGCATGCACAGGAATGGTCGCGGTCGACCGGCCGGTCGACCGCAGGGCTCTGACTGACAAACACCCAACTCTCGGGTTTTCTGAGTCGACCGCCCGGTCGACCGGAAGCCCTTGACTGACAAAACCCAACTCTCGGGTTTTCTGAGTCGACCGGCCCGGTCGACCAGTATTGGAGAATTGGGAGGTCGGTCGACCGGCCCGGTCGACCGACAGACGGGTTCTGGGTAAAAATCTGCTGATCCGTTTTTTGAGGTATTTAAGCCTCATGTTGATTCTAGGGTTTGAAACCTGCGGGAATAGTAGTTGCTCTGAGTACTCTTGCATTCAAAGAGACTTAGAGCTATTGTAATCATCTTCCACAAATAAATCTCTCCATTGATTGCCCCGAGGACGTAGGCATTCAGGCCGAACCTCGTTAGATCTGTTGTTTGCGATTGCGTGATTCTCTTCTTGGTTGTGATTGATTTCATTGTTCGAGGAGATCTGAGGATTCTCTGTTTGGTTCGTTGTTGTGATTTGTATGCGCGCACAACAAGTGGTATCAGAGCATCCAGGTTACGCTTGGGATTCTGAGGATTCGAAGGGTTCCAGATCTGATCAGGTGGAGATCGTGTGTCGATCTCAGGTCAGAGGTATTGGTGTTCTAGGAGATCGTGTGTCGATCTCAGGAGGACGCAAGGAGGGCTCGTTGAATCTGTGTTTGGAGTAGATCCGGTGAGAAACTCGATCTAGGGTTTCAAGAGGCAGGTAAAAATCTCATTTTTATCTGAGTAGAGATTTATTCCAATTTGGTTATTTTCCGCATAAATAGAGAATCAAAAGAAGATCTCAATGGCAGAAGAAACTGCATCTGTTAAGACAATGAACAATCACCCAAGGATTGAAGTTGTTAAGTTTAATGGGACTAACAATTTCGGTATGTGGAGATGTGAGGTTATGGATGCACTGAATGCATCAAACCTCGAGGACACTCTCCTATTGGAGAGGAAGAAGAACACTACCACTGATGAAGATTGGGCGAAGATGAACAGATCGGCATGTGGCTTGATACGTTCATGCTTGTCACAAGACATAAAATACCTTGTGCAACATGAGACGTCAGCGAAGAAACTGTGGCAAACCCTTGAAAAGAAGTACCTGAAGAAGAGTGTAGAGTCCAGGTTGCAGCTTAAGAGTAAGCTGTATCAGTTCAGGATGCAGAAGGGGAGCACAGTCAATGAGCACATCAACCGATATACGAAGCTTCTTACAGATCTGCTGAATTTGGATGTCAAGCTAGAAGAGGAAGATAAGGCTGTTATCTTTCTGAATTCACTACCTGCAGAGGAGTACGAGACATTCACACTGACCTTTATTAATGGAAGGCAGAGCTTGGATTATGATGAGGTGTCATCTTCATTGATTAGTTATGAAACAAGGAAGAATGAAAGATATCCCTCTCAGACAAGTTCATCAGCAGAGGCATTGGAAGTAAGAGGTAGAGGTTCATCAAGGAAGGGAAAGGAGATTAGGGGAAGATCAAAGTCCAGGCCGGGCTTCAGGGATCTCAAGAAAAATCAGTGCGCATTCTGCAAAGAGATTGGGCACTGGAAAGTAGACTGTCCAAAATTCAAGGGAAAGAAGAAAGAGTCAAAATCTGAAGCAAATCTCGCAAAAGTGGTAAAAACTGCAAGCAGCAAATCACAGGCAGATGGATCAGATTCGGATTCTTCAGTGTTCTCGTTTTCAGTCACCACTCCTGTCATTGGTTACTCGGGGGAGAACGAGTGGATCTTGGACACAGGTGCAACATATCATGTATGCCCTAATCGAGACTGGTTTACCAGTTTTGAGAAGTTGGAGGGGTGTTCGGTCGTCATGGGCGACGATCACCCATGCATCATGGAGGTGTTGGCACTATTCCAATCAGGATGTTTGATGGGATGGTGAGGGAATTGAAAGAAGTGAGATATGTTCCTCAGCTAAAGAGGAACTTGATCTCTGTAGGAGTTTTGGAATCACTCGGGCTCGGAGTGTCAATTAAGGATGGAGTTCTTAAAATGACAAAGGGCTCGATGGTGGTGTTGAAGGCCGATCGCCGTAACAACTTGTATTATTTGAAGGGTAGTACAGTGACAGGGCAGGTGGCAGCTTCAACCAGTCAGAAGGAAGATTCAACCCGGCTGTGGCACATGAGGCTGGGACATGCAGGGGAGAAATCAATGCAAACTCTTGTGAAGAAAGGGTTGCTGAAGGGTGCTGAGACCTGCAAGCTGGATCTATGTGAACATTGCATCATCGGCAAGAAAACCAAGGTGAAGTTTGGCACAGCTTCGCACTGCACAGAGGGTATTCTTGACTATGTTCACACGGATGTATGGGGACCTACCAAGACTGCATCGATTGGAGGTAACCACTATTTTGTGTCGTTCATTGATGACTACTCTAGGCGCTGTTGGGTGTACACTATGCGACACAAAGGTGAAGTCCTAGAGCTGTTTGTGAAGTGGAAGGCTAATCTGGAGAGAAGCACAGGAAGGAAGATCTAAGTTCTCCGTTCTGACAATGGAGGGGAGTACAAATCCGATCCGTTCCTACAGCTATGCCTTGATGAGGGCATCGAGAGACACTTCACAGTACCGGAGAATCCGCAACAAAATGGGGTGGCTGAGAGGATGAACCGAACTTTGCTAGAGAAGGTTCGATGTATGTTATCCAATGCAGGACTGCCAAAGAAGTTCTGGGCTGAAGCTTTGGGGTATGCATGCCACCTTGTGAACAGGTTGCCGTCGTCTGCAATAGGGGGGAAGACTCCTCTTGAAGCTTGGTCAGGAAGAACTGCTCAGGATTATGATTTGCTACGGGTTTCGGATGTCCAGCCTACTACCACGTCAGAGAAGACAAGTTGGACCCAAGGGCAAAGAAAGGGGTGTTCGTTGGCTTCAAGCGAGGAACCAAGGGGTTCAAGATTTGGGACCAAAAGGACAACAAATTCATAATCAGCAGGGATGTCACATTCGATGAGGCTTCACTGATGAAGCCTACGGTCTCTAAGCAGGTGGAGACCAGCAAGACCAAGGAGCTATTGCAGCAGGTGGAGAGTGATGCAGATCCACCATCTCTAGAGGATTCAGTATCAGTTCGGATCATTCCTGAGGTGACACAGGGTGGTGATCAAGTTGCAGAAGAAAATGCTGAAGTTGTTGAAGAGGGACAGGAGCAAGACATGGATACCGTTCCAGATCCCACTGCAGTTGGAAGACCAAGAAGGAATACTAGGAGACCTGGTTGGCTCACCACTGATATGGTTGTTGCATATGCACTTCCAGTTGTTGAAGAGGCTATTCCATATACATTCAGGGAAGCTGAGATTAGTTCAGAAGCAGAGAAGTGGAAAGAGGCCATGAATGAAGAGATGCAATCTCTTTATAAGAACAACACATGGGAACTCACCAAGTTGCCCAAGGGGAAGAAGGCCATAGGGTGCAAGTGGGTATTTGCAAAGAAGCAGGGATCTCTCCAAGAGGATGCAGTGCGCTACAAGGCAAGGCTGGTGGCTAAAGGCTACTCTCAGAGAGAAGGAATCGACTATAACGAGGTGTTCTCCCCAGTAGTTAAACACTCGTCTATTCGGATTCTATTGGCTTTGGTGGCGCAGAATGAGTTGGAACTTGACCAACTTGATGTGAAGACCGCCTTTCTCCACGGCGATCTTGAGGAGGAGATTTATATGACACAGCCCACAGGTTATAAAGCTGCAGGAAAGGAAGATTTAGTATGTAAGCTGAAGAAATCGCTGTATGGTTTGAAGCAGTCTCCTAGACAGTGGTACAAGCGATTTGACAGCTTCATCAGGAAGAAGAAGTACACACGAAGCCATTTTGATCCATGTGTGTATTACAACAAGTTACCATCAGGTGAATATATCTATCTACTTCTTTATGTAGATGATATGCTGATTGCTTCTAGGTCAAGATCTGCTATTGATTCTCTGAAGAAGATTTATCGTCAGAGTTCGAGATGAAGGACCTGGGGGAAGCAAGGAAAGTATTGGGCATGGAGATCACAAGAGACAGGAAAGCTGGCAGGATAAGTTTGACTCAGAAGGGCTATCTGGAGAAGGTACTGTAGAGGTTTAATATCGGGAAGGATACTAAGTCTGTTAGTACACCAATGGCGCCGCACTTCAAATTGTCAGCGAAGATGTCTCCAAGGAGTATTCAAGAGCGTGAGCATATGTCTCATGTTCCATATGCCAATGCGGTGGGTAGCTTGATGTATGCAATGGTGTGTACGCGGCCAGATATTTCACAGGCAGTCTCCATGGTGAGTCGATACATGCATGATCCTGGACAGGGTCATTGGGAAGCTGTGAAATGGATTCTGAGGTACTCAAGGAACTGTTGATGTAGGCCTAGTGTTCGAGAAGGACGACACCGGAAAGCAAGAGTGCATAGTGTATGTTGATTCAGACTATGCAGGTGATCTTGACAAACGTCGGTCGACGACGGGATATGTCTTCACATTCTCGCAGGCACCGGTGAGTTGGCGCTCCACACTTCAGTCTACCGTCGCGTTGTCGACCACAGAGGCTGAATATATGGCTATGACAGAGGCCATGAAGGAGGCAATTTGGCTTCAAGGATTGCTTGATGACTTGGGCGTGGAACAGGATATTTTGAAGATAAACTGTGACAGCATGAGTGCCATTTACTTGGCGAGGAACCAGGTCTATCATGCAAGAACGAAGCACATCGATGTCAGGTATCACTTTGTTCGGGAGATTCTGGAAGAAGGTGACATTGATTTGTTGAAGATTCACACTTCGGAGAATCCGGCCGATATGCTTACAAAGGTGGTGTCGGGGGTAAAGTTTGCACACTGCAAAGACTTGCTCCATGTCCTTCAGGTGAAATGAGCTTGCTGAAGCTCATTTGGGTGAACTACGGACGGCTTGATCCCTTGGGCAGGGGTACGTAGGCAACCAGGTTGGTGCAGTCGCTATCGAGTCTGAATTCGGCTCAGATTTGGAAATCTTCACCGAGGTGGAGAATTGTTGGAGGAGAGACTACATTGAGGAAGATGATGCCATGCCAAGTGTCTTGCCAAGTGTCATCGAAGACCGCCAGGAAAGGCAAAGTGACAGTGGCAGAAAAATCAGCAGCAGCAGAAGTCAGAGTGGTCGGTCGACCGGCCCGGTCGACCGACGTGCACAGCATGCACAGGAATGGTCGCGTCGACCGGCCGGTCGACCGCAGGGCTCTGACTGACAAACACCCAACTCTCGGGTTTTCTGGGTCGACCGCCCGGTCGACCGGAAGCCCTTGACTGACAAAACCCAACTCTCGGGTTTTCTGGGTCGACCGGCCCGGTCGACCGGTATTGGAGAATTGGGAGGTCGGTCGACCGGCCCGGTCGACCGACAGACGGGTTCTGGGTAAAAAATCTGCTGATCCGTTTTTTGAGGTATTTAAGCCTCATGTTGATTCTAGGGTTTGAAACCTGCGGGAATAGTAGTTGCTCTGAGTACTCTTGCATTCAAAGAGACTTAGAGCTATTGTAATCATCTTCCACAAATAAATCTCTCCATTGATTGCCCCGAGGACGTAGGCATTCAGGCCGAACCTCGTTAGATCTGTTGTTTGCGATTGGGTGATTCTCTTCTTGGTTGTGATTGATTTTATTGTTCGAGGAGATCTGAGGATTCTCTGTTTGGTTCGTTGTTGTGATTTGTATGCGCGCACAACA